>CM036753.1:97437933-98037933 GCA_020796225.1 Arion vulgaris | reverse complement strand
TCATTACAAACTAAACATGGAGACATAATGTGTTATCAACAAAGACCACCTTTTGTAGGTCATTACAAACTAAACATGGAGACATAATGTGTTATCAACAAAGACCACCTCTGTAGGTCATTACAAACTAAACATGGAGACATAATGTGTTATCAACAAGACCACTCTGTAGGTCATTACAAACTAAACATGGAGACATAATGTGTTATCAACAAAGACCACTTCTGTAGGTCATTACAAACTAAACATGGAGACATAATGTGTTATCAACAAAGACCACTCTGTAGGTCATACAAACTAAACATGGAGACATAATGTGTTATCAACAAAGACCACCTCTGTAGGTCATTACAAACTAAATATGGAGACATAATGTGTTATCAACAAAGACCACTTCTGTAGGTCATTACAAACTAAACATGGAGACATAATGTGTTATCAACAAAGACCACTTCTGTAGGTCATTACAAACTAAACATGGAGACATAATGTGTTATCAACAAAGACCACCTCTGTAGGTCATTACAAACTAAACATGGAGACATAATGTGTTATCAACAAAGACCACTTCTGTAGGTCATTACAAACTAAACATGGAGACATAATGTGTTATCAACAAAGACCACTTCTGTAGGTCATTACAAACTAAACATGGAGACATAATGTGTTATCAACAAAGACCACCTCTGTAGGTCATTACAAACTAAACATGGAGACATAATGTGTTATCAACAAAGACCACCTCTGTAGGTCATTACAAACTAAACATGGAGACATAATGTGTTATCAACAAAGACCACCTCTGTAGGTCATTACAAACTAAACATGGAGACATAATGTGTTATCAACAAAGACCACTTCTGTAGGTCATTACAAACTAAACATGGAGACATAATGTGTTATCAACAAAGACCACCTCTGTAGGTCATCACAAACTAAACATGGAGACATAATGTGTTATCAACAAAGACCACCTCTGTAGGTCATTACAAACTAAACATGGAGACATAATGTGTTATCAACAAAGACCACTTCTGTAGGTCATTACAAACTAAACATGGAGACATAATGTGTTATCAACAAAGACCACTTCTGTAGGTCATTACAAACTAAACATGGAGACATAATGTGTTATCAACAAAGACCACCTCTGTAGGTCATTACAAACTAAACATGGAGACATAATGTGTTATCAACAAAGACCACTTCTGTAGGTCATTACAAACTAAACATGGAGACATAATGTGTTATCAACAAAGACCACTTCTGTAGGTCATTACAAACTAAACATGGAGACATAATGTGTTATCAACAAAGACCACTTCTGTAGGTCATTACAAACTAAACATGGAGACATAATGTGTTATCAACAAAGACCACCTCTGTAGGTCATTACAAACTAAACATGGAGACATAATGTGTTATCAACAAAGACCACTTCTGTAGGTCATTACAAACTAAACATGGAGACATAATGTGTTATCAACAAAGACCACTTCTGTAGGTCATTACAAACTAAACATGGAGACATAATGTGTTATCAACAAAGACCACTTCTGTAGGTCATTACAAACTAAACATGGAGACATAATGTGTTATCAACAAAGACCACTTCTGTAGGTCATTACAAACTAAACATGGAGACATAATGTGTTGATTAAAAAGAATATATATCGTTCTTCATAAATTAAAACGATTTCAGAAACTGTGACTATGAGGTGATACAAACTAAATTCTATGTTGAATGGCAAGCAACTTTTCATTGAAACATCAATTGGATTCGTTACTAACAAATCATCTGAGAAAAGCTTCAAACATTGAATACATTGTTATAACAGAATTCTTAACTCTTCACAACAGAGTTATTCTCAATTTTTAACAGTTAATTCAAGAGAGATCAAATAAAAATTTTATAAAAACCAATCCCAACTAACATGCGAATAAATAAATATATACATAGTATATGCTAAATTAAAGAAAACTGGACCACGTGTTTAAATGAAAGCTTGAGAAAAACATGGAGTCATCAGGAAAGACAGACCACGATGAGGACATCAAACAAGTGGACATAAGCTTCCATGCACCTTAATTTCATCGGAAAGACAACAAATGCAGTGGTTTGATATTTAATGAGAATGAATATCAACCAACCACCATAAGCATTTCAATAAAAGATCGGGTACTAGAGTTAAAGAAGACCAAGAAAAAAATGAGACTAATATCAAGACCATCACTACATAAACAGAGATAAACAACAAGGACACTCATCTAGGTTCCCCAGAACGCAAATTAAAGCTCCCATCCCTACTTAACAGGAACAAAGTTGACAGCCAACACATCTTCCACATGGGAATAACATGATCAGAAGAAAACTTTGAGCATACAATAATAACAGGTTGAAAAGTAGTATAAAAGACAGTAGAGTAAAACTAAAAGAGACTTTTTATAAGAAGCACTCTATGGCCATAGTGGGCTAATGTGGCAACGAACTTTTGCCGTGAGCAGTGTGCAACTTTAAAACGTGGAAGAGTTAAGTTAGTATGACACAGAGCCAAAGCAACAAATCTAAACATGAACATAATTATAATTAAAGAAGGTTGTCATTGGGAAAACAGATAAAGCAATGAAAAAATGATGTATTTGGGACAAAAGAAACGTCATGAATGCTTGTGAAAAAAACAATCATGGTATTGTATATATCAGGAAAGTGAAAGAGATTAACGTCAAGAAGAAAATATGAAGCAAGATGTAATAGTAATAAATTAATGCTGTAGCAGATGCTCCAATATTAAGGCAGAGACATGGGATGTTTGCTGTGCATTGCAGCTAATCTTCGCCCCGGATACGGTACCTGGATGATAATAATTTTTTTTAAAATCACTTTTATGCGAAATGGTATATTGAAGAATACCGTTCTAGTTCCTTATTTTTCATTGACATGTGTTCAACATCACTGTGGCCGCCTTTGCTTCCTAACATTGCTCTATATCTAACTGAAGTGTGGGTCGATCTAAGATCTGCTGCGCTGGGAGAAGGGGGAATTCCCTTAAGCTGCGGTTTCGAAAGTTAAAAATAAATAGAAGATTAATAAATAATCTTAGATATACGGATAATCAATATGTGTTAATATAAATTGAGCATGACAAACAAGAAATAGCGGAACAAATAAACACATAAGACATGAATACGGATTAAATATTCATATTGAGAAAGCACAAAACTATGATTACCAAAACAATTGAGAGTTCAAGATAATAGTGATTTGAGATATGTCTTCGTTGTATTTCTTCAAACAGGGCTACGAGTTTTCATTCTTGAGCAACCAATGCCATATCGTAGAATCTGCATGTGGCAGTAATGGGAGGCTACCATAAAGAGTCATTCAGAAAGCAATGACAAACTACTGAACTTGTAAGTGGTGCCTAGAAAATCAACGACTCGTTTATTGGGGGAGACTTTCCTCCGTGATGCTTTTGGAGGGCACAATCCAGCAAAATCATGTGTGGATTGTCCTATTTGGATAAAAGTCTGTATTGACTGTAATTGGGAATACCTTTACCATAGATGTTAGGGGCTCGACTCTTGTTCCACAGATACACGGCTCGCTCCTTCGTGGAGCCGTCGTGATATTTCTCCAGAGATCCATAATCTCAGTGTAGCTGAGATCGAGTTCATAGTCCTATCGGAGACGGACGATAAAACTTAGTTCCCGTGTTCAAGTTGAGCACGTAAAAGAACTTTTGGCAATTCAAAAATCGAGAAGTGCAAACTGGAAAGCCGCTGCCTGTGACAAAATTTATTAGAAAAGATTAATTAATAAAATTCCTACAGAATATTTTCACCATCTTCTAAATTACATCGGGGACCCTCACCGGTGCTACCGTGTTCGTGAACTGCCGCTGAGATCGTCCTGTGTAAGAAAGAGATCAGAGCACACATGGTTACTCACCGAAGTGCAATGATGATGGTCCAATCAATCAATCAAATCATTGTAATATCTTTTCATTGGTTCCCATATGGAGCATCGTCATTAAGTGGATATTCCTTCAGACTTTGTCATGTCATATGCTTGTTGCAAATCAAGGAATACCTCGATTGTATGTGTTCCACTCTGGAAGCCATCAGTTATATTCTGTACTACTCCGAAGGGTTGTTCTTTCGTTCCACGGCCCCTTCTAAACACTAACTGTGTATTATCAAAGAAATTGGTGTTTTTCAGCCACTAATAGATTTTGCTATTAAACATTCTCTCTACCAGCTTTCATAAACACGAGGTCAATAAGATATGTCTGTAGCTTTAGGGGTTGATCTACTGGTTTCATTTGTCTTGAAGATGCGAGTGACATTGTCCGTGTCCCAAGCAGCGAGTGTCTTGGCCTCTCTCTAAGTAAGTTCTATTTATTACTGCCCTCTTCCCTTGTATTGATAATAAGCTCTATTTATAGCATTTAGCAATATTATCTTGGCACTCTTGCCCCTATGGCAAATATTTCGTTCTTAATCTTATCTGGACCTGGGGCATATAGAAGGTTTTAGTTTTCGTTGATTTTCATCTCGCAGAGACTAAAATCGTATTCAAATGCACATACGTTTTCTATTGGTGCTTTCTTGTTAATTTAAAGATTTTCTACAGAGCTGTATTCATCTAAATCAGCGTTTCTCAAAGTTTGTTGTATCCCCCATAGTGGGCGCTGAAGCGTTCTGGACGGTGGGGAGAGGAGGGTGAGTTCAGAAGAATTTGGGGTGGGGGAGGTGTTCAGGCGATTAGAGGTCGGTGACTTCTTATAGAAGAAATTAATAGTAAATATTGTTTTTAATAAATTATTTTCGTGATTTTGCGATTGAATAATCAATTTAAAATTTGAATTCTGCATTTTAATTCATCTTATGCCCATCTTCAAGGATCCAATTTTTCATCAATTTTCCATTTCATGCATATAATCATTTGAAAATTGACCATGTATGAATGAAATATATATCAATTTTCTATGTCAAAGAGAAAATAGAGCATGTATATATGTTGGGGGCGTTGACAAACTGTTATAATGTTGGAGGGGAGTTACAAAGTTTATGTCGTGCAAAGTGGGCGGTGGACCGAAAAAGTTTGGGATGTTTTCTGTTAACATTTAAAAAGAGTTTGTTGAATATTTCGGATTTTTTTCGTCTATTGTGGTTTCGTTATTCTTTTTATGAGTCTAGGATTTACTTTCTTTCGAACTCTTGCCATTTTGTTTATTGCTTTATTGATTGAGTGATTGATTGATTGATTTAGTGATTGATATGACCATTATCATTGCACGTCGGTGATTAGCCATATGTGTTCCGATCTCTTTCCTGCATAGGAAGATTTCAGCTGCAGTACACGAACTCCGTAGCACTGGCGAGGACCCCGATGTAATGTTGGAAAATGGTGACAATATTTTGTTAGTATTTTATTTTATAATTTTTTTCTAATAAATTTTGCCCGTAACTTTTCGATAAGAACTAATCTCCATTCAAACCTCAAAATGCCATTTTGGATCTTCCGAAGCATGAACTGAGACTCAGAAACAACAAGCGTCCAAACGAAGTAGGCAAAGAGAACTACTGGAGAGTAATAGTAACGGTCTCAACCTCCATCCTCATACTGGAAATAGTTGTCACGTATGCTCCTCTTCAATCTGTAAATAATGTGATCATATGAACACCGACGTTTCAGTTAAAAAATAAGATTGAAGTACATGAGATGTAGATAAGAAGAACAATTTAACGTTTATAAAAAAAAAATATATAAAAAGAACACGCCAAGTTAAATAATAAATTATTGAAATATATTGACTCACAAAATATTCATTACCTATCTCAATGATTTGGTTTATTTGTTTGAAACCGGCAAACGTGCTGAAACTCTTAACTTGAATCAATGTCAACAATTGGTACTCGTACTTGAGAGATGAGAAGTTGTAGATGTCTCACATGACATAATGATAAGAACAGCTACGGTTGATGTACTTCTACGTGTATTTGTATTGCTAGTAAACCATGACACAGAGTTCTTATTATGGTCAGATTTGACTAGAAGTAATGTCTCTAACAGTAAAATTATCACTATATAATAATATACAGTGCGTTGCCTGCGAAAAGTTACCAACAACATCAGAAAAGACAGAATTATCAATATCAGCATAAAAAAGAAAGTTGGCACAGAACCTTGCTTGAATTATATTGAGAAACAAAGAATTAAGTGGTTTGGCCATTTAATAAGAATGTATCCAAACTACACAGTATACAGAGTCTTCTACAACAGAACATCGGGAAAGAAGGCAAGAGGAAGACTACAAGAAAAATGGTTGGATGGCATAGCAGAATCCTGTGAAAGAGCAAAAATAACAATCACCCAAGCCACCAGAATAACACTATACACAAACAGGAAACCACGACACTGGGCACAACCCGGTAGCAGTGTGACGACAAAAGAAGACGAAGATTATCACTATAATAACAACAATTACTACAGAACATAAACAGAAGCAAAGACTCTCTTGAAACAATCCAGAAAAAGGATGTGGAGAAAAACGAACGGAGGATACAACCCAGAGCAGGACAACGTAAAAACAGAAAAGAGCAGACCAGTCTTCAGATTTATAACAGGACACTGCGGTCTCAATTCCACAGAATGGATCTTAGGGACTAGGTTGCCTGCACCTGTGGAGCACCTAGGCAGTCTCTAGAGCACATCATGCAAGACTGCCCCAGCCTAAGCAGTGTGAGAATGGAAATCTGGCCAACAGAAACAACTCTACAAAACAAACTATGGGGAACCGGTGAAGATCTCAAGCGTATCGTCCTGTTTATGACACATACCGGAGAAGTCGCGTAGCAGAAGTTGATCGCAGAAGAAGAAGATTATATAACCATATAATAAAGAAATATAAGAATGCAGTTTTGCGAAAAATCAGTATAAATCGTTAAAGCAACCTACGATCTGGAGATTATTTTGAATTGATTTTGCTTAACTCTCTCAGCTCTTGTGGAGCATAGAGTCTCAACCGTTGCCCCACTATCTCCAGTCGCTGACTGTTTTCTTTAAGGTTTCCAGAGTAATCAAATTGTTCATTTCCTCATGAAAACTTCCGCCACCAAGACTGTTTGGTGCATAATCCTTTCGGTTTCTCTTGCTGGTTCATCTCAAATGATGTGAAGCTGTTGACGAATTAGACGAATGAATAAAGATACCTTAATTGTGGTAAAACGTCATTTTAACAACAGTTTGCATTCTTGTTTGCTTGTACCAAAGTCAAGAGTCTTGTTTTAGAATTCTCCACATAAGAACACGTATTGAAATGTTCTAATGAACAGATTCGAACTGATTTGAACCGTGAATATTCTCAGTCTAATTTTAGCCTCAACTCTGTTTTTTTATTACTCCCGCGAGCATGTAATAAGGCGGATCACGTGGGACTTCGATCAAGTAACGCTGCAGATGTTGGAGCTCACTTCACATGGGCGTAGCTTGGATACAATCAGAACCAGCGATCACAAATCGGAAACTGCTTCTGTTTTTCTGTACACAATACTATTGATGCTTTATATGGTGAGAAATGTTAACGAAAAGACACAATCTGGCTTCGGAAATTTTACATTAAAAATGTTTTTCAGGGACATTTTTTTATATTTTAAGAGTTTTATTCATCAAGTATCAAGTCCATTGAAGAACGTTGATTTCATAGCAGCCAGAATGAAAATCTCTATTTCTCTAGCATATTCCCCTGCCTCCTCCAGCTTCATTTTCAAGACTTCTTTGATGTCCTCCTGCCACATTCGTCTTGGTCTTCCTCTGCCTTCACCCTCAGGAACTATGCCTCCCATTATTGTTCTCTTTAAACCACCGTGTTTGACGTGACCGAAATACTTTATTTTTCGGGACATAATTTTGTTTTTGAGTCGTGCTCCTCAACATGCAAGTAGTATGTCTTGTAGTATGTCATTGTTTCTTTCTCTTCTCCGTCCAAAGCGTTCTAAGTATTTTTCTCAGTTGCACCTTATTTAGAACGAGTCTATTTTGTTCCTTATTGCCAGTGTTAAGGTTCATGTCTTGCAACCATATGTTCATGTCTTGCAACCATATATTGACACAGGAAATATGTCTTTAAAGTCTTAACTTTGTTATTGTTCTTGTGTCATGCAATAGACTATTCATGTGACCGCCTCTGAAAACCATGGCTAGTCTTCGTCTAATATCTTTTGTGCAGTCTCCGTTATTGTTCTTGTGTTATGCAATAGACTAATCATGCTGACCGCCCTCTGGAAAACCATGGCTAGTCTTCGTCTAATATCTTGTGTGCAGTCTCCGTTATTGTTCTTGTGTTATGCAATAGACTAATCATGCTGACCGCCCTCTGGAAAACCATGGATAGTCTTCGTCTAATATATTTTGTGCAGTCTCCGTTATTGTTAAATACAGACCTAAAATTATTAAAAACATGTGACGTTCTCAATGTCTTCATTATTGATGTGAATTTTATGTGGACATTTTGTTTTGTCGGTGGACATAATTTTCTTGGGTTTTTATTCAGTAAAAGGTTTTGATATTCGCTGTGTTTTTACAGCTAGGATCAACTGTTCCAACCCCTTGATGCTATTTGTTAGGAGGACTGTGTAATAGGTGGACTGTGTAATAGGTGGACTGTGTAATAGGTGGACTGTGTAATTGGTGGACTGTGTAATAGGTGGACTGTGTCATATGAGAAAGTTTATACGTTTCAAAATATAGCGATGTTATTGTCAGATCAAATCATGTTTGGTTTATGCATTTAATGTTCAATGTACGAGGGAAAGTCAATAGAAAACACCAACTACATTTACCTGCAATCCCACAGAACTGTGTGACTTATTTATTGACTCACCTTCGTAATAACACTCAAAAATATTTTATCCTACTCGTTTAAGTACGTTCTGATAGATAGTTCTTTGAATAGCCATTGGTGGTTTTTTCCCCACTTAAAACAAGGTTTTTTCTTCTTCCTTATTTGCCTTCCCAAACAAATGTTCCATGTCTCTTTTCTCCGTGTTTACAAAACATTGATATTTTTAGAATTTAGAATAGACTCTCAACATTTTTTGCCAATTTGTTTCTCATCTTTTAAAGAAAAACTGAATTCAATGTTGGTTGCAAGAGCAGTAGCTATTAGTGTGTATCGCTTCAAAACGCAACGACTTTATTATAAGTTGAATAATGACATGATTTCTCATCAATCTTCAATGAATTACAAATACTGCGTGCTTGTATGGTTGGGAGATAATGTTTGCATTAAGACAGAGATAATGTCTGCATGAAGACAGAGATAATGTTTGCATTAAGACAGAGACAATGTCTGCATGAAGACAAAGATAATATTTGCATGAAGACAGAGACAATATTTGCATGAAGACAGAGACAATGTTTGCATGAAGACAGAGACAATGTCTGCATGAAGACGAGAGAGACAATATTTGCATGGAGATAGAGACAATGTCTGCATGGAGACAGAGACAATGTCTGCATGAAGACAGAGACAATGTCTGCATGAAGACAGAGACAATGTCTGCATGAAGACAGAACAATATTTGCATGAAGACAGAGACAATATTTACATGAAGACAGAGACAATATTTGCATGAAGACAGATATAATATTTGCATGAAGACAGAGATAATATTTTCAAGAATACAAAAATAACATTTGCATGAAGACAGAGACATTATTTTCACGAAGATACACATAATACTTTTATCCAGAAATGATAAAAATTGCATCATATCTTTATCTTTCTCAAATCTTTTCTATTTTCTGTCTGTAGACTATGAGTTACTATTATGGTCTCCTTAACTGATGTCCCATTTATTTCCTCTAGAAATAACACATATTCTTTTAAAATTTTATTGCCTTGTACTTCCACAATTTCACCTCCCCTACATACGTCCCCATCACTTCCCCAATTTCTAATACGTCACCACTTCTTCTATCCAGATAGAATCACCTACTCTTAAGACAGTTGCTTCCATCTGAGAATGGACGTGTAATCGAATAGCCGGTTATCGATACTGCACAACTGTCAGGGAATGGATCGAAATAAAAATATATAGCCGAATAGAAAATGTTCTATTTATTCCCGGCGACATCTACATCGACAGCTGGTGAATTATTAATGTGCGTGTGCAGTTACAGTATAGACAGTATAGACATGTATGCATCAAGGGGAGAAAATCACTGTGTGCTTAGAGAAATGGACAACTCTGATTGTAGACCCTAATCTGTCTCACTTCACCAACAACATTGTCTTGATAAACTGAAATGATCAAACTAAACATATAAATAATAGATAAAACTAACAAATCAGTGAAAAACTGAAAAATTGACAACTAATTTTTAAAAATTGAAAACAAATATATTTTTTCATATCACTACTCTCCTTGCAACTCTCACTACAACTCTCTTACTACGATTCACGTTACAATTCTTGCAATAATTCTTGTTACAACTTTCATTACAATTCTCAATGCAACTCTCGTTAATACTCTCAGTACGGCTCTTACTACAACTATCGTTATAACTGTTACTATAATTCGTGGCCCCCGTAACATACGAGGCCATCTCGTTTGTTATCAGAAACCACGTATAACTATAAGCACAACTCTCACTACAACTATCACAACTCTCACAGTAACTATTAATACAACTCTCACTATAACTTTAATACAGTCTCACGGTAACTATTAATACAGCTCTCACAGTAACTATTAATACAACTCTCACAGTAACTATTAATACAGCTCTCACAGTAACTATTAATACAGCTCTCACAGTAACTATTAATACAACTCTCACAGTAACTATTAATACAACTCTCACAGTAACTCACTTAACTAAACAGCTCTCACAGTAACTATTAATACAGCTCTCACAGTAACTATTAATACAACTCTCACAGTAACTATTAATACAGCTCTCACAGTAACTATTAATACAGCTCTCACAGTAACTATTAATACAGCTCTCACAGTAACTATTAATACAGCTCTCACAGTAACTATTAATACAGCTCTCACAGTAACTATTAATACAGACTACTCACAGTAACTATTAATACAGCTCTCACAGTAACTATTAATACAGCTCTCACGGCTGTTGTTTTATGTTCAGATATTTTTGATAAATATCATATTAGTGACAAGTATTGTGTATTTCGAATGTGTACAAAATATTACCAAAATGAATAAGAACAAGAAAAAGAAAGATAAAAATCAATGAAAGACCATCATTTCTCCAGTTTAGAGCACAGACTTTCACCCTTAGTTTGTCAAAGTTGATCAAATCAAAAGTCCTTGTAAAAGCCTTCAAAGATGCCCGCTCACTTTAATCTTCCTGTGCCAACTCACTGACTTCATTTCGCTCTTTCTATTTGGGACTTTTTCAAGCGATCCGTCTCGTAACCCCTCTTCGTTAGTATTAGAAAATGTAGTTACCGATAAAGAGGGCGCTGGAGAAATCTCCTGAAGTTACGTCGAGTCTGTCAATAGACATACTGACTTTCCGCTATTGATAGAACATAGCCCACTCTAGACTGATACCAGGGGCCACGGATAGGACAAGGTCATCACTCCCAGTAAGACTTTTGGAGGGCAAAAAAAGTAGCATGTGGTTTAGGAGAGTGGGTTGAGGTATAGTGTAGTGTATACAGACAAGTGTGAAAGCTGGTAGTCCGAGATAGCATTGATTCCTTACGAAACAGATACATGAATATGAAGACAGGAAATAGTATAGACAGACTGCCCGTGTGTTTCCGAGGCTCTCGAGGGGAGCAAAGAATAGTAACACTGTCGTAAGAGGCAATGTGGTAGGGGATTAGGAAAGCTGCCCTTGTAAAATAAAAAGCATTACAGAAACCGGATGTGCCGGCCTACTTGTAGGCGCATAACTAGCACAATGTACAATCGCTCTTAGGCTCAGATCACATAAAATCACTAAAAGTGGTTAACAAGTGGTCGATATGGAAGAAGAAGAAGAAGTAGAAGAAGAAGAAGAAGAATAGACAGACAAATAGATACACAGATAGTAAACGACAAGGGACATATATCGAAAACGTTCGGCAGAAATACAGGTCTGGCAGACAGACAAGCAGGCAGGACGACAGTCAGACAGATAGAATAGATAGACATGCAGGCAGCCAGACTGCCAGTCCTACCGACCGCCCGACAAACCGACAGATAGACAGACAGATAGATTTGATTTGGTGAACTAACAGAAGAAAAGTTTTCAAATTAAGTTTAAGCAATGTACCGTCCAGTCAGTCAGTCAGTCAGTCAGTCAGTCAGTCAGTCAGTCAGTCAGTCAGTCAGTCGTAGTAACATCTGTCGTCTGGTGAGTTGTTGGAAGAATCGATAGTATTGACACAAAACAACTATGTAAAGGGCAAATCAAATCTGTATTTCATCAATATCATTGACACAATATCATTGACACAATATCATTGACACAATATCATTGTCACAATATCATTGACACAATATCATTGGCACAATATCATTGACACAATATCATTGACACAATATCATTGACACAATATCATTGACACAATATCATTGACATAATATCATTGATACTATAACATTGACAGAATATCATTGATACTATATCATTGACACAACATCATTGACACAACATCATTGACACAATATCATTGATACAATAGGAGTGATAAAATATCATTGACACAATACCATTGATACTATAACATTGACACAATAGGATTGACTGAAGAGAAAGTCCAAGTTTTTTTGGCCACAATATCATTGACACAATATCATTGACACAATATCATTGATACTATAACATTGACAGAATATCATTGATACTATATCATTGACACAACATCATTGACACAACATCATTGACACAATATCATTGATACAATATCATTGACACAATATCATTGACACAATAGGATTGATACAATATCATTGACACGATACCATTGATACTATAACATTGACACAATAGGATTGACTGAAGAGAAAGTCCAAGTTTTTTTGCTGATAAACTCGACGCAAGAATCGTGAATAGCTCGACCATGTAGTTTACTGTTAGATGTTGGTGTTCGTTCATCCAATCAATAAGAAATATTACGCGAATCAAATAAGTATATGGGTGGAGTCGAGTAAGTATATGGGTGGAGTCGAATTAGTATATGGGTGGAGTCGAGTAAGTATATGGGTGGAGTCGAGTTAGTATATGGGTGGAGTTGAGTAAGTATTTGGATGGAGTCGAGTTAGTATATGGGTAGAGTCGAGTAAGTATTTGGGTGGAGTCGAGAGTATATGGGTGGAGTCGAGTAAGTATATGGGTGGAGTCGAGTAAGTATATATCTCTCTCTTTAGCCTGTTACGCCCTTGGCGTTTAGGGCAGCAACAAACGTACACCATTCTTCCCTGTTCATGGCCTTCCTCTGTATTGTGTTCCAGCTATGATTCATTTCCTTCAGCTCTTGCTCTATCGTTCTCCTCCAGGTCGTCTTGGGTCTTCCACGCTTTCGCCTACCCTCTGGAGTCCATCTCAGTGCAGTTTTCGTGTCGGAGCCAGTCTCCATGCGCATCACATGTCCAATCCATCTCCAGCGTCGTCTTCGGATGATAGTGCCCATGTTCTCTTGTTGGCATCGTGCAAGCAATTCTTGATTCGAGATAGTAGTCGGCCAGTACACGCGTAAGATTTTTCGCAGACAAGTTGTATGAAAGGCGGAGAGTCTGGACATATCCTGTTCTGTATGTAAGTATATATGTGAGAAGATTACTAATGAGTCTGATGTGAACATGGAAGACTCTTCTACGATGTGAACATGGAAGACTCTTCTACGATGTGAACATGGAAGACTCTTCTACGATGTGAACATGGAAGACTCTTCTACGATGTGAACATGGAAGACTCTTCTACGATGTGAACATGGAAGACTCTTCTACGATGTGAACATGGAAGACTCTTCTACGATGTGAACATGGAAGACTCTTCTACGATGTGAACATGGAAGACTCTTCTACGATGTGAACATGGAAGACTCTTCTACGATGTGAACATGGAAGACTCTTCTACGATGTGAACATGGAAGACTCTTCTACGATGTGAACAGGAAATAGCTGCAATTGGGGATTGTTGTATTGCTTTTCTGGTTTCTCGCCTCTGTTCTGCTGCTGTAGCTTCTTCTTCTTCTGCGCTCGCCCACTGTGAATTTGGGCGTTGCCATGGCGATTGATATACCGCTTCTGACTGATTTTTGCGTGAAAGCCTGCTTTACCATTTGAGATGAGAACAAGGAGTTTTTGTGCCAGAGGAAGCAACGGAAGCGAAGAATTTGAATGGCTTGCTGGTTGTGTTTGTAAGGACGCTCGTATTGCTAGGCTACGCGATGGGTTCGTAAGAAATCAGGGTAAGTGGTTCGAATCCTGTGTTAGTCTATTTGTTTTTTCGAAAGCTCTTAATACCTTGTTTATTTGCTTATCATTTACGTTTTGACTAGTGTCCGTTGCCATGCAGGCGTGCCTTCATCGACTTCAGGGGTAGCTGCTGTAGCTATGGATGTCTCACAAACCACTGCACCATGGTAAAAAAAAAACTGCAGGTACCTCTCAAGTGTCAGTATGTAGCTCTTTGCCACACGCTGTATTGTGTCTCAGATGTTATTAATTTATTTCGATTCCTGCTCTACTGTTCTCCTCCATATCTTTCAGGGTCTTCCATGTTTTCGTTTACCATTTGGTGTCTATGTCGGTGTAGTTTTTGTGACAGGGTTAGTCTCCACGCGTAACACGTGCCCGATTCATTTCCAGCGTCGCTTTAAGGTGATAGTGTCAATATTCTCTTGCTGACACTGTGTAAGTAGTTCTTAGTTAGAGATAGTTTTTGGTCAGAACAAACGTAAGATCTTCGACAGACACGTTGTATGAAAACTGGAAAGTTTGAACATATAATATGATGATGTGTGATCTAACATTAATTGTTGCTGAAACCTCTGTAGGTTCAACAATATACCACTGATACATATGACAGGGGTCTCAGTGGCGAAGTGGTTAAGTCGTTTGTCTGTCGTACTGAAGGTTCTGGGTTCGAATCCAGACAGATACATGAGCAAAATTTTTATGAGAATCCTAGGATGTCGGAGCTACGGAGTTCGTGCTTGGTGTAATGCTCTCGAAAGATGACATGCCATCTCTGTCGACAGGGACGGATCCATATGGGGAAACCCGGTTCAATAAAGTTAATCCTTCGCCATTGGACCCTTTTTGGACATATGTCCCCGCCTCTGAAAGTATCAATCAGATCAATAAAGCAGAACATACGATAGCAAGACGGGATATACTTTGTAACTAAAACAAACATCAACATTTCTAAATATATGAATACAGCACGTCTTCTACAAGAATAAAAACCACATCTGACAACTCCACATGATAATGCTAGTGAACCAGAAAACAAAACAAGATTAAAAATACAGATCATTAAGATAACAGTCACAGAATCAACGATACCAAAAAATCCTAACAAGACATTCTCAGACAGTTGAGTTGATTACAAGTAGACGAAGTGAACTTTACTTAGTCGTTTAGAAGAACAGACAAAACAATGAAGAACAAAAGATCCGTTAAAGTGAAAAATGATAGGAAATGAAGTCGAGATATTGACGAACGGTCAAGTTAAGGTAATACAAAAGACTGACTACGATTGAACTAAAAATAGTTTCTACAGTCAGATCTAGAACGAGAAATAGATAAACAACAAGAATGTGTGTCTTTATTTTCCAACAGTTTTTTAGAGGAGCTATACGGGTTAAATGTTATAGTAACGTGCACATAAAGCACGATTTAACAGATGTCATTTTTGTCACCTGTAAAGTCGGAGAAGGTTCGCCTTTATCGCGAGAAACTCTGATATTAGGGAAAGCAATCATTCGCGCAAAAATAAATCAGAAGCGTCATACTAGACGCCCTGGCTACGCTTGAAATCATATTGGGAGAACGAGAAGGAGACGAAGATGTAATTTTAAAAACCCAGTATATGTGGTGCTACAACATGGAGTTCCTCTCTGTTTGGTCTATTTGTAAAATCTTACTGGTAACACATCTGTACAAATCTGTGTTCTACTGGACAATATACATACACATTCTGCAGTTGCAAAGAAATCCGAATGTAGTATAATTAACTCGTCTGTTCCAATGTGTGTCATATTAAACAAAATTCCCCCAAGGTTATGGATGGTAAGTGTTAAGGCCAAAATCCTTAAATTTAAAAAATTGTTTTGTTGCAAGAACTCCAATGAAAACCTGTTATAGTGTTAGTAATATTATAAGCAGCACTTCCATTATAAATGCTGAATGGAGAAATAAAACTAATATAAATGTCAATCACACGTTGCCGGCATATGTTCGATTGTGAACGTAAAAATATAAGAGAGAGAGAGAGAGAGAGATACAGTGTATTGAAATGAGTGTATCACTTTGACAGTGCGTTGCGTTCAATAAGGTTCAACTCTCCCGTACTGTCTACTCCCTAGTCTTCATAGCTGAATATGGGTATCTGACTTTTTGAACCGGATGAAATTGGGAATCGTCGCCGGAGCTACTGTGTAAGGGCTCGGATAATGACACCTTCAAACAAATTCCATGAAACTGAACATATATGAGTAGATTCAAATGAGAGTATATGAGTGATTGGACGAGAGTGTTAGCGCTAGTGGAACATAAGTATATGAGTTAAAATCATTAGTATTTAAATTGAAACCAAAGGGATTTAAATTGAAAATATCAGTATTTAAGTTGTTTCGAAACCATTAGTATTCAAGGGGCAGCGCTAGCAGGGAATACCGCAAAAAATGTGATTCTTAAATTTCAAGACGTAATTCCAATATCTTAATTACAATAATTTTTATGTTTTTTCACATAAGACAATTTTAAAACAATAAAAAGATAATTTTCAGGTTGCCAAAAATCAAATCTATTAAAGATATACTATTTTCCATAGTACTTGCCAAAATCACACAATCTGTGTGTATGCTGTTTAATTTTGAATGAATTTGACTATATCATTTCACACAAAAATTGTAAACAGTCACACCTGTATTTTGCACATCACTAAAATAATTTTTAATGTCAAAATTCTCATTTAACTTCTTGTATATACTGAACCCCAGTAACAATTACCTTTACTACATAGCTTAGTGGTTTGTTAAGTACATCTAAATATATAGAATCAAAATCTTTAAAATTGAAATTTTAATGATTTTTTTTACTAACGTCACCCAATCTCTGCTAGTACTGCCCCCTTAAGTTTAAGCCAGCAGTATTTAACTTAAAAATACGAGTATCTAAGTGAAAACTATAAGTATTTAAGATTTCACAACGGTACCCAATTTACAAAATATTTCGCAAAAACAAATATGATTCTTGTTAAATAAAGCAAAATAAATAGTAATGCATTCATCAAACCACCAATAGAACTTATTTAAACAACAAAAATAAAACATGTTCAAACATTGAAAGTCTACTTCTGAAAATAATATAACAAACTAAACAGTAAAACATCTGTAAATTCATTAAAAAGTCTGTATTCGTAAATAAACCAAAATAAATAGTAAGACACCAGTAAAATCACAAAAAGGTCTGATTTCGGACAGAAACCAAAATAAACACTGAAGCATGTTTTCTTTCCTCTTGTATCTGTGACAACAGTGGTACATCTTGTCACTCTGCCAGATAATCGAGTTTGTCCACTTCTTGGGTTTGGATAAGGAGCCGGCTGGAGCTCGTCTCAACGATTTTCTCGGACTCTTATGGAAGGAACCCCTGTCTTCAAAGAAGCTGCCCATGTTTGGCCGAGTAGGGCAAATCAAATCGACTCGAAGAACTAATCTGTCCAGCCCGGCATTTCATTCAAGCTTCAATCTCTCCAATACATCTCCACTCTCCCTAGTTTGTTTGACAAAGGCCCCAGGGGTTAGAGGAGACTGGGGACAGAGCAAAAATGGCAACCACTGGAACGTCATGGATATTTCCCAAAAAATATACAACATGAACGTGTTTGCAGTACGCTTATTGAGATGACGTATGGGGAGAAAAGAATAGAAAGGAAAATTGAAAGGAAGACTGCCCGTCATAGAATCTGCAAAAAATGTACGTATAGCATTCAGCGAGCTATGATTGGAAAGAAGGTTGAGAAATAAGAACAAAATAATATGAATGAAAGAAGATAAATAAAAAGAAAAAGGTTTTCCAATTAAGAGAATAAATGAGAGTATAGACTACATGAAATATATATTTTAGACAGGTTTGTGTATCTTAAATTTTTAAACATATCTCGATATATTCCATGTGTAGACAAGTCTCGATATATTTTATCTTTAGACAAGTCTCTATGCCTTTTATATTTAGACAAGTCTCTATATTTTTTGTTTATATTTAGACAAGTCTCTATATTTTTTTTATATTTAGACAAGTCTTGATATCTGTCATATTTAGACAAGTCTCTCGATATCTTTCATATTTAGACAAGATTCTCTATGTCTTTCATATTTAGATAAGTCTTGACATCTTTCATATTATACAAGTCTCGAGATCTCTCATATTTAGTCAAGTCTCTCTATGTCTCATATTTAGTCAAGATTCTCTATGTCTTTCATATTTATACAAGTCTCGATATCTTTCATATTTAGTCAAGACTCGATATCATTCATATCTAGAAAAAACTTGATATCTTTCATATTTATACAAGTCTTTATATCTTTTATATTTTGACAAGTTTCGATATCTTTTATATTTAGACAAGACTCGCTGTCTTTCATATAAATACAAGTCTCGATATCTTTCCTACTTAGACAAGTTTCTATATCTTTATTTATACAAGTCTCTATATCTTTCATTTTTAGACCAGTCTCGATATATCGATATATTTCATATTTATACAAGTCTTGATATCTATCCTATTTAGACAAGTCTTGATATCTATCCTATTTATACAAGTCTTGATATCTATCCTATTTAGACAAGTCTTGATATCTTTCATATTTAGACAAGTTTCGATATCTTTCATATTTAGACAAGTTTGAATATCTTTCATATTTAGACAAGTTTGGATATCTTTCATATTTAGACAAGTTTCGATATCTTTCATATTTAGACAAGTTTGGATATCTTTCATATTTAGACAAGTTTGGATATCTTTCATATTTAGACAAGTCTTGATATCTTTCATATTTAGACAAGTTTGGATATCTTTCATATTTAGACAAGTTTGGATATCTTTCATATTTAGACAAGTCTTGATATCTTTCATATTTAGACAAGTTTGAATATCTTTCATATTTAGACAAGTTTGGATATTTTTCATAATTTAGACAAGTTTCGATATCTTTCATATTTAGACAAGTTTGGATATCTTTCATATTTAGACAAGTCTTGATATCTTTCATATTTAGACAAGTTTGGATATCTTTCATATTTAGACAAGTTTCGATATCTTTCATATTTAGACAAGTTTGGATATCTTTCATATTTAGACAAGTTTGGATATCTTTCATATTTAGACAAATCTTGATATCTTTCATATTTAGACAAGTTTGGATATCTTTCATATTTAGACAAGTTTGGATATCTTTCATATTTAGACAAGTTTGGATATCTTTCATATTTAGACAAGTTTGGATATCTTTCATATTTAGACAAGTTTGGATATCTTTCATATTTAGACAAGTTTGGATATCTTTCATATTTAGACAAGTTTGGATATCTTTCATATTTAGACAAGTTTCGATATCTTTCATATTTAGACAAGTTTGGATATCTTTCATATTTAGACAAGTTTGGATATCTTTCATATTTAGACAAGTCTTGATATCTTTCATATTTAGACAAGTTTGGATATCTTTCATATTTAGACAAGTTTGGATATCTTTCATATTTAGACAAGTCTTGATATCTTTCATATTTAGACAAGTTTGGATATCTTTCATATTTAGACAAGTTTGGATATCTTTCATATTTAGACAAGTTTGGATATCTTTCATATTTAGACAAGTTTGGATATCTTTCATATTTAGACACGTTTGGATATCTTTCATATTTAGACAAGTTTGGATATCTTTCATATTTAGACAAGTTTGGATATCTTTCATATTTAGACAAGTTTGGATATCTTTCATATTTAGACAAGTTTTGATATCTTTTATATTTAGACAAGTTTTTATTTCTTTTTAACATTGGAAGTGACTTGCTTCGGATTATATAGAATTGTATCTTTCGCAAAACAAACTAACTAACACACAAACAAAACAAACAAATATGTTGTGCAATTTACGCACAATTATCTCCCAATTCCAAACGCTCTCGTCTTCACGATATTAAATAAAAAATTAGTTCTATATATAGACTAGAACAAGATAATTTAGACAATACAAGTAATACATAATATAATATTATAAAAAAGAACAAACTTTGAAGTGAGAGTGTATTTTTGTTCTCAACTACTCATCACTACTCCTAGCACTGTCCCATCTCCTAAAACAACAACCCAGGATTTCTTGTTAAACACACAGAAACTGTGTTTACATGGTGTTATGAGATTCGATTGGGTGAAGAACCCTGTAAGACCTCTTCAACAGTTTCTCGTGTGGAAAAATTCAGAAATTCCAGGACGCTGTGAAAAAGTCCAATCGAGCGAAAAATGACATTTATCCAGCGAAATAAAAGAAAGTGGAGTGCCGTGAACACCGGGATCGAGTGGGGATGTATGGTCCGTTGGAATTAGCTATTAGAAAATTCGGACAAAAGGGGACTATACTCTAGTGTCAACCTATATTTCATACATTCCTACATTATTTGAAACGAGTACACTCTACTCCCACCTGAGTTCTATAGTAACAAAATGTCTCATTTTCTTCACTTTCATTGCAAAACTGAATACAAATAGATACTTTACTTCTGTCTTATTTTTTGTGTTTTATTCCTTTATACTCACACTAGCATCGGCGTCCACAGACATTTTTTCCGAGTGGGAGATGAGGGATGAATTGTTTTTTTTAATTTAGTTGGTAGTTTATAAACAAATTAAATTTCGCGAAACCTTCTCAAAATTTATGGTAAGGAGTGACTGTTATTTCACATTTCTAAGTTTCAGAAATGTTATGTTGTGTGTTGTGTTAGAAGTGAAATTCTTCATCACTCTTGTATCCTTTGCTTGATAAAGTCATTTTGGTCGAAACGTTGCTGTGTATTGTTATTGTTTTTGTACTTTGTAACCCTACATTACTTTGTTTTTACATGTTTCTCCATTACTCAATTGTTTTACAGCAGTCTCCCCCTATATCAACAATAGGCACAGTGTGCAGAAAGTAGGAGGGTCAATTACTTTCCTCACGGTGGTAAGTTGAAAGTAGAACTGAACCCTCAACCCTCTTGAGTCCAAGTCGATAGCTGAACGCTTACACCCTTACCTTAAAGTATATACGCCACGGACACTAGAAGCACGTATAAATACAACAGACTAAGAAATAGTACCGTCTTGAACATGAACAGACCCATCAGATAAACAAGTGTTGTGTTACTTAGAAGTGTAGTAAAGAAAACAACACAAAGCTCTTAGAAATAATATGTGCTGGACATATAAAAGCGCAACTATCTGAATGCAACATGTGTATGTGTAACTTTCAGTGATATTGAGAAATAAAACGACTAGTTTCACTTTGTTAAATGTGTGTATGTGTATGATTGTTGCCTGAGCTACGGAGTTCATGTTTTGTGCAATGCTCTCAATATGTCATCTGTCTTTCTGCGGAGAGGGCGAGACATATTGGGATAAAATCCGATGCAAGGAAAACAATCATTAATATAAAGGATATAAAACCGAATGATTGATTTGATTGCACCGGGTTTTATCCCAATGTGGTTCGGTCCCTCTCCGCAGACAAGACAGGCCGTCTCGGCAGTGTCTGTTGAAGTATGTGTCTCGTTTATTTGGTTTTTTTAAATACTATTTTAATAATGCTTTCTGTTGACCATAATAAATGTTGATGAATCTTTGAGGTTACTGAACCGACCAGAAAGTGCTCCGTACAAAATAGCGTTTCAGCTCCTCATCATCAAATAGCTTGACCTGAGCAGAACTTTGCCACCCCAACAGTCCTCCGGAATTTTCTCTCTCATAGACCAGATGTCCTGCCTCTGCAGCCGTCATTTCAAACCATCAGTTACATCCTGAATCCATCTTCTCCGTGGTCTTCCTCTTCCTCTCTTTGCCGGTATGCCTCCTTCCGTGATGGTCTTCTCCAGCCCTTCATGTCTTTTTATATGTCCAAAATATCTCAATTTTCTCTTTCTTATTTGTAGCATCAGCCAGTTTTCTTTGATTTTTAGTTCCTATTGAATATTGAATACACTAATATTGAATAGCGTTTCAGCTACTTTCAAGTATTTGCAACTGTTCGTTACTATTGCAACAAATATTCGTTACATAATACTCGAACTGTACTCGATGAGATAATTCTAAAATAAGTTTCGAGTGATGCATTAAGAATGATAGAAAAAAACAAAATAATATTAAGTAAGTTAACATAATATAAAATATCAGTATAATATAAATAAAATTCAATATTAAAAAGAATAACGTTTTCAAAATACCAAACAAATTATCGATCTCAGTTTTTAAAAGGCAAGGATATATATTTACAATTTCTACACAGATCCCGATATTTTTTCTAAAAAATATATAAACGGACCCTTGCCATTGCTCACTTCCGCTGAGAACTTCATTTGTAAGTAAGAGATTGGAACATATATGATTACTCACAGGCTTACCATACGGTCCGGTTTGACCGAGACTGACCCAGTTTTAAGGTATGGTTCGGTGATTCGACATGTGCGGAGCTCGTGGGCTTTCACTGATCAGGTCGGAGGTGATGTTGTGAAGGCAGACAGTGGTGGTTTTGCCGTGACTACGAGCAGTCTCACTATGGAAATCATGGCGGTTACCAAAGCGATGATTTGGCTAGAATCACAGACTTTTATCCATGCATGTTTTCTCAGTGACTCAATGAGTATGCTCAGGAAGATTGAAACAGGATGGGCTAGGAGACATTGGATAGAGTCGCTGGGGAGGTCTAAGCTGACGAAGATCAGTTTTATTTTTGTTCTAGGGCATGCAGGTGTAAGGGGGAAGGAACGTGCGGATAGGCTTGCAGGTATGGCTGCTGTCCAAAGCGGGCGAGCAATGGACCAGGCTGATGTTATAAATTCCTTAAGGGAGAGAGGGCGTGTACATGATTCACGTAATAGCGGCGAATCCACAACACTAACCAGACTGCAAGAACTCAAAGTTAAGTGTGGTGTAGCTCGACAAGAACGCTATGCTGGCAGACAAAGAAGAATTGTAAACCAACAAAGAACCGGTGTCGTTAGTCGCCACACCTGAGGGACATACTGAGGGAGAGATCGGAGCACTTATGGACTAATTTGTTCGACGTACAGTGATGATGATCCGACGACTAAACTAAACTAAACTAAACTAAGGTATGATCCCGGCCAGTTGTTTTGTCACGGTTATTTGAAGACACACAAAAATAAAGTTGCGTTTTTTGTCTGCAAACTATCTTCTTCTCTTCCACCATTTACTTCTTTATAGAAGTGTTGGGAGTGAAACGTAGTGATCTTGTGTGTGCTTGTTCTTCTCTTCCACTATTGACTTCTTTATAGAAATGTTGGGGTGAAACGTAGTGATCTTGTGTGTGCTTGTTCTTCTCTTCCACCATTTACTTCTTTATAGAAGGGGTGAAACGTAGAGATCTTGTGTGTGCTTGTTTTAAGGCACTTTGTAAGCTGATATTCATGTTCGTAAGGCTGTTCTTGATGCTGTCGCTCCATCTTTGCGTGGTCTTCCTCTTGCTTTGTACTCATTATACTTTTTCTGTGTGGCTCTCTGTGGTAGGCGATAACAGGGCATTCTTGTCAGGTGTCCAAACCATTTAATCTGTTGTTCTTTTATGAATTGCATGACTGGTTTCACATCCAGTCTTCTTCTGATTTCTACATTTCTAATTTTTGTCTCGTATTGTCACACCTGCAGCTCTTCTAAGACACCTCATCTCTGTGACACTGGTAACATAGTGTTGGCCAGAAAATCGTTCTTTGCAAACTATGACATTCGGAAAAGATACAAGTTGTGAGGAGAAATGGATACAACCAGGGGCGGCTCGTCATTAAGGGCCAATGGGGCCGACCCTCAATAATTGAAATTGGGAATAACTTCCGGAATAGTAAATGCTAAAAACACCATGATTTTTCCGAAAATTTGTATCTGGCCCCACCAAGAAAAATGACCACTAGCCGCCTCTGGATACAACTATTCAATCATTTCAAAGAAAAGAACATGTCACTGCCCAATCTTATCCAAATTATAGAATACATTGGCCTACCATGCACATCTGCTCATGATGTAAGTATATTCTCAATAATGAACAACATACAGAAGGAAGAATGAGATAGAATGACTGAATCAGCTGTAAAAGCTTAGTTGTGCTGCACAAAGTTAATTGTCTCATGAACATTTCGACGCGCTTAAATATAACAGAAAGAATTTTAAAAAAAAAGAAAGTTCATGTTACTGGTAAATATTCATTTAAAAAAGAAAGTTCATGTTACTGGTAAATATTCATTTAAAAAAAGAAAGTTTATGTTACTGGTAAATATTCATTTTAAAAAAGAAAGTTCATGTTACTGGTAAATATTCATTTAAAAAAAGAAATTTCATGTTACTGGTAAATATTCATTTAAAAAAAGAAAGTTTATGTTACTGGTAAATATTCATTTAAAAAAGAAAGTTCATGTTACTGGTAAATATTCATTTAAAAAAAGAAAGTTTATGTTACTGGTAAATATTCATTTAAAAAAGAAAGTTTATGTTGCTGGTAAATATTCATTTAAAGAAAGAAAGTTTATGTTACTGGTAAATATTCATTTAAAAAAAGAAAGTTCATGTTACTGGTAAATATTCATTTAAAAAAAGAAAGTTTATGTTACTGGTAAATATTCATTTAAAAAAGAAAGTTCATGTTACTGGTAAATATTCATTTAAAAAAAAGAAAGTTTATGTTACTGATAATTATTCATTTAAAGAAAGAAAGTTTATGTTACTGGTAAATATTCATTTAAAAAAGGTCCAAAGGCGAAGGATTGACGTCAATGCACCGGGTTTTCCCATATGACTCCGTCCCTGTCGATAGAGATGGCGTGCCATCTGTAGAGAGCATTGATCAAAGCACGAACTCCGTAGCTCCTGCAACAATCCTAAGAATCTCATGAAAAAATGTCACATGTGTTTCGGTCCGGATTCGAACGCACAACCCTCAGTAAGACAGGCAAACAACTTAATCACTCCGCCATTGAAGTTACGGTCAATTGAGAGTGAGTTTCAAAATTATTACTACATAATTGGTTTTTTTTCTTCTTCTTCTTCTTTGCGTTCTTTCTTTACTACCAATTTTAATCACTCTTTGAGATATGTTTGATCTTTGCCAAGAACGTGTATACGTTGCACATTGGTTTGGTAGGCCCCTAAACGCATAGACTTGTACACATTTAGGACACATGCATCCGATTTCAGCCAAACCTCTTTGATCGCCTCTTACGACATGCGTGACAGGTAACAGTGGTTATATTCTTTGCACCCCAAATTTGGGCTCCGGTAACCACTCGGGCGTGGATTTTTCGTTAATCAATCCATTATTTAGTCATTTGAAATCATAAATACTTATCTAAATATACTTCTCTCTTTCTACAAATCTCACAGAAGGCACCCACTTTCAGTTGGGAGCAAACTCTCGAAATTGTCCCAGTGTGAGGAAGTAAATATTATGGTAAGTTTAGTTATTCATTGGCTAACAATGATGATGATTCTATCAATTAATGAATTTCAAGATAGGTTGTACCAATCGTTTATCTTGTGTATGTGTATATACACATATTTGGGCACAACGTAGACAAAGAGGGTGGAACAGATAGAGATGTTAAAATAAGAATACAAAAGGCAAGAGGAGCTTTCATTGCACTGGGAAACATTTGGAAGTCCAAAGAAATCAAATCTAGAACAAAATTCAGATATTTAACTCTAATGTTAAAGCAGTTCTACTGTATGGGTCAGAAACATGGAGAACAACTAAAACAATAGCGCATAAATTGCAAACATTCATCAACTGGTGTCTGCGCAGAATAGAGGGAATAAGATGGTATGATAGGGTCACAAATGAGGAACTTAGGAGAGAACAAGACAGATTCCAGTGAACGAACAGGTTAAAAAGACGCTGGCGCTGGATAGGACACACTTTGCGAAAACCGGAGGGAATATAACAAGAAGGGTCCTTGCCTGGAACCCGCAGGGACAGCGAAAGAAGGGAGGCGATAAATACATGGAGACGAGATTTGGAGGCGGAGATCAACAATATAAAGAAGAGCTGGGGGGAGCTGCAGGAGATAGCTAGAGATAGGAAGACTTGGCATGAGTTGGTTGAGGGCCTATGCCCCAACCCGGGTAAAGACAAAGAGAGAGAGAGAGATATGTATATACAATCATGTATCTTGTTTATGTATGCGTGTATATATGTTGTCTTGGTTTTGTGTTCTGTGAGATGTCGGAAAAAAATGACCTGGTCTTGGCTGGAAACCAGGTATCAGTCTTTATTTGATAGGGAAATCTTGTTTCCACTTTGATCTTAATGTGACTTTGATAGTTCTATTAGCCAGTTCACAACGTGTGCTGAAGTCGTTTCCTAGCAGTGCCCAGCATTATTTGGCGAATGTGTTTACCGTGCCACTGTTATTATGCGAACTGACTGAAGTTTAAGACTGTTTATCTTATTATGTTTTGATATCACTGATGTAGACCATATTCAGATGCAATATTCTACAACAGGACTCTCGCTGCAGTTTATTTCTGAGAATGATCTAGTCTGTTTCATTCATTCATTGGCCTCTTTGTCTTATGAGACAATAGGTTTTGCATCATGTAGTTTGTTCTGTACTTTTTTTCCGATCCAGAAGCACTTGAGCTTTTCAGCTCTTCGGCTCGTGCCATGGACATCGTAACCCTTCGGTTCGGTGCCACGAACACCGTAAATCTGGGAATCTGTGGCTTTTTCTACCATCCCCCGGAATTTAACCACCACACACAGAGGGATAGTCACCCGTAGTCCAACACGCTACGAAAACACACTGGGCAGACGGGCTTGTTCTGTACTTAAACACAACATCTGTTGTGAATGTAAGGGTCTATTCTGGAAGGGCACATCTTGCTATACTTGCCACAGGTGAAACTGGAGTGTATACATAGAATAATGTTTCTGACGTCTGTGCTCTCTGTTACTGTCTTCTCTTTTGCCTCTATATGTGATGGTATTTTTCTTATTTTCTTTTTCAGTCATCCCTCACTGCCGCTCGTCGTGATTGTCTGTCTTTGGCCACAGTCAACGATAAACTTATGGGCCTGCGGGATCATAGAAAAACTCTTGACCTAGTTTCAGCTGAGGAGCTGAAATTTATATATGTTTGAAAAAACACTGTAAGCTTTTTTGCAATTTTACTCTCAATTCTGTGCGGCTATTGTTATTTATTAGTGAAAAATATCCATAATATTGATATTCCTTATTGTTGAACTTAACTTGTTGCAGAATATAACTTTGATTTAGCATTTTGTTTTGATTTTAAAACGAATTCGTCTATATAGAACAATACTGGAATGCGAGATCACGTGACGGCTGTGGTCTGATTTCTATAATTTTTTACCTGAGTGCACAGGTCCTATGAGTTTATAGTTGGCTGTGTTTTGGCCGACCGCTCCCAATTTTCTTTGTCAATGCTGCATAAAGTTAGATCACGCTTTCAAGTGTCAATGAACCGTTTGAATATAATGAGCGCCTATGCTGTCTCTTAACAGTTGCGCTGTCTGTACCACAAGTAATATCTAATATGTTTTCGTGATGCACATACCCACTTTGTTCTCAAAAATGTTTTCATTGTTTGTGTGTTCAATGACCATCTGCAATTAAGTGTCATATCCACTTCAATTGGAACAGTGCTCGGTTTAAACTAATATTGATAACAAGTCATTTTTTTTAAAAACCAGAATCAAAACATTTTATATTTTACAAATTGTGATATGTGTGATGTGCCTGATATGATAAGAGTGTTAACCCATTTCTTTTTAGTATCAAAACAAGTTTCCTCAAACCTAACTCCCATAATAAAAATTATGATTTTCTCAAAATCTGACAGTTAACTTTGTCCATGATTTGATGGTAATTGGTAACTTGTATGGCAATCTTTGATGTGACTACCCACGCGTGTTTTTGTTATATTGCTCGATAAAGTGTGATCAAATTTGAAGTGAAAGAGGTTATAAAGTACTTACTGGTGACTCACTTCTACTCAAATCTATTTCAGGATATCAGGACATTAACATAGGACTGGCAATGATACGGCGGACCACAGAAAAAAGTATGTATACAAGAAAAGATCAAAAGAAAACATTTGAGAGATAAATAAAGAATCAAATATAAATACTGAAACTAGACTGAAATAAACACATGGGGCGGGGGACTACGATTAACAAATAAATAGATTCCAGAATGTTCCTTAAATGTCATTCACTAACTGCAGTCATTCGCACAATGCAGTCATTCACTCACTGCAGTCATTCGCTCAGTGCACAGTCATTCACTCACTGCAGTCATTCGCTCAGTGCACAGTCATTCGCTCAGTGCACAGTCATTCACTCACTGCAGTCATTCGCACAGTGCACAGTCATTCGCTCACTGCAGTCATTCGCACAGTGCACAGTCATTCACTCACTGCAGTCATTCGCACAGTGCACAGTCATTCTCTAACTGCAGTTATTCGCTCAGTGCACAGTCATTCACTCACTGCAATCATTCGCTCAGTGCATAGTCATTCGCTCAGTGCACAGTCATTCACTCACTGTGCAGTCAATGACTCCCTGCACAGTCATTCATTCACTGCAGTCAATCACTCACTGTGCAGTCAATCACTTACTGCAGTCAACCACTCACTGCGCAGTCAATCACTCACTGCACAGTCATTCACTTACTGCAGTCATTCACTTACTGTACAGTCATTCACTCACTGCAGTCAATCACTCACTGCACAGTCATTCACTTACTGCAGTCATTCACTTACTGTACAGTCATTCACTCACTGCAGTCAATCACTCACTGCAGTCATTCGCTCAGTGCACAGTCGTTCACTCACTGCGCAGTCAATCACTCCCTGCACAGTCATTCACTCACTGTGCAGTCAATCACTTACTGCAGTCAACCACTCACTGCGCAGTCAATCACTCACTGCATAGTCATTCATTCCCTGCACAGTCATTCACTCACTGCAGTCATTCACTCACTGCAGTCAATCACTCACTGCAGTCATTCACTCAGTGCACAGTCATTCACTCCCTGCACAGTCATTCATTCCCTGCACAGTCATTCACTCACTACAGTCCTTCACTCACTACAGTCATTCACTCACTGCACAGTCATTCACTCACTGCGCAGTCAATCACTTACTGCAGTCATTCACCGCCAGAAGGAGAACAGTAGAACAGAAACTGACAAAAATAAATCACAGCTGGAACAAACTACAGAGAACAACCAAGAAAAGAGAAAAATGACGTGCGTTCTTTCTTTACGACCAATTTTAATCACTCTTTGAGATATGTTTGATCTTTGCCAAGAACTTGTATACGTTGCACATTGGTTTGGTAGGCCCCTAAACGCATAGAATTGTACACATTTAGGACACATGCATCCGATTTCAATCAAACCTCTTTGGTCGCCTCTTACGACATGCGTGGCAGGTAACAGTGGTTCTATTCTTTGCACCCCAAATTTGGGACCCGGTAACCACTCGGGCGTGGATTTTTTCGTTAATCAACCCATTATTTAGCCATTTGAAATCATAAATACTTAGCGCCAAGTACGTCACATGCTAGAGAGAGAGATAGAGGATATAGGTGAATATTTTGAGTGAGGGGGGAAATCAGAATCTTCGCCAAAGCTACTATGGAAGTGTTCTGTCTCTGACACTATCAGTTGAAAGAGACAGAACACAAGTGGGACGGACAGGGTGTATAGATATGATTCTTTTTAGTTTTTCTTTGCATTTTTGTTTAACAAATATATAACAAGAGATCAATATTAGCAGATGGCTGAGGTCCAATGAAATTGGTAGGAAGTTAGAGCCAATGAAATTGGTAGGAAGTTAGAGCCAATGAAATGGTTCTGAAGTTAGACCCAACTAATAGTGCATGCATGCTTAATCATGCTGTGTGCAGTGGTCAATGTTAATTATTTCGTGTAAGAGACACTGACAGTACACTCCCAGAAAACCTATAAGGACTGGGGTATATATAATAAGTTCTTGTTTGTTCTATTCGTTGCATGTTTAAAACAAATTCTTAAAGTTTCACTACTGCTGAAGAACATTGACCATGATGGAATCAAGAGAGGCAATTGATGTAGAGGTCAAATGAATATGTGGTATAAGTTGCTACCTACTTCGTTTAATATTATCTGAATGAGTCTGGTTTCCGTAGCTCTCATAGCCTGTTCCAACCTAGGCCTGTCCCAGTTTTTCCAGGTTGGTGTATCTATGTCAGATGCTTTCAAATCCTGTTTGTAGGCGGCCAACTAGCAAAGGAGACTATCCCAGCTCCAGCTCTCTCTACAAGATATCCAAAGGGTCCATCCCAGCACAGGCAACTCTACAATCTTATATGGGGGTTATTTGTGGCATATGATAATGCTGGGAATCCCTACATATTCCAAGACCTCACTGTTTGTGACTTCAAGAGATCCAGAGTATAAGTCTCATCAATACATGGTAAATGCATATATTAGTTTCCTTTTGTGATATGTTTGACTGTCATTGAGTAGTGGGGTTCAGCACACAGTAACTTTGTTGTTTATTTATTTTGATATTAGATAATTAGTCTGTTAGTTTTCTAAACTCTAAACGAATGCTATGGTTGTGAGACTACGCTGATATTCAAGTGCAGTTCTGCAACCATTTTGGAAGTTGTTTGTGATGGTAACACCAGAATAACTGTACTGATGTACTCAATTTATTTTATAGTCATTTGTTAATATAAGGAAGATCTGCGGTATGAGACAGAAACATGAAGAATTACTAAAATAAGAAAACAAAATTTCAAACATTCCTCAACTGGTGTCTGCATAGAAAAGAGGGATTGAGATGGTATGATAGGGTCAGAAATGTGGAGCTTACGGAGAGTACAAGACTGATCCAAGTTAATAAATAGACAAAGAAAAGATGATAGTGCTGAAAAGATGATGATGGTGAATAGGACACCTTGAGAAAATCCTGAGGGGAGTATAACAAGAAGGACCTTTTCTTGAAACCCACAAAGAAAGCGAAAGAGAGAAAAGCTTAGAAATACAAGAAGAGATTTGGAGGACGAGATTAACAAATACAAAAAAGTAGGAAGGGCTAGATCTTGCTTGAACGCCCTGGACTACATTAAGCTAGACAAGAACTCCTCCCATCACACCCATCTGTTCATAATATCCTTTACACTAGTCTTCCACAATTACAGATCACATGCAGATTCTACAAATTGGCATTGGTTGCCCAAGAATGAAAACTCGCAGCCCTAGTTAGAAGAAGAAGGAAGGGGCTGCAAGAGATAGCTTAAGATAGGACGGCTTAGCATGAGATGGTTGAGGACCTATGCCTCAACCAGGATTTAAAAGCTACAAGAGACAAAGAAAGAGAAAAGAAAGTTTGGCATTACAATCCATTTCTACGACAGGAGATGTGCCAAAAATCTTAGCAGGCCAAAAATCTTAGCAGGCAACATGTAATATTTACATACTAACACAAGCATACAACAGCTTCGAACCCAGTCCTGTTCACTACTGCAACATCATCTGCTAGGAGAACCAATGTGATAGTGACCAGTTGCATATTTCATGGGGGTCTCTGTGTTGTAGAGGTAAGGTACTCGCCTCTTGCTCCAAAGGTACTCTGTTCGTTTCCCATGTGGAGCGATCATATTTTTCCAGAAATCCCTGATTTTAATTTAGGTGAGATCGAGTGCCTAGTCCTATTGGAGATGGACGATAATATGGAGGTCCCATGTTAAAATTGAGCACTAAAAAAACTTTGGCAGTTGAAATTCGATAAGAGTGTGTTGCTAAAGGCTATCCTGGCAAAATTATTTTTAAAAAAAAAGGTTAAAATAAAATTCCTACAAAATTTAAACCATCTTCAAAATTATACCAGGTACCTCGCGGTGCTGCAAAGTTTGTGCACTGTCGTTGAGATCTTCCTGTGTAAGACATAGATCGGTGAACACATGGTTATTAACTGAAGTGCAATGACGATGATAGTCCTATCATCAATCAATCCTCTTCTTCTTCTTCAAACGCTCCATATCGGCCACAAGTTAACCACTCTTTGTGATTTGTATGTGATCTGAACCTAAGAGCGACTGTATGTTGGGCCAGTAATGCGCGTACATGTAGGACAACACATCCTATTTCTGCTACGCGTTTTATTTACTACGGTAGCTTCCCTAGGCTCCTACCTCAGTCGCCTCTTATGACATGCTTTGTAGGTCACAATGTTACTATTCTTTGCTCCCCTTGAGAGCCCAAGCATCACACTGGCATTCAATCAATCAATCAATCAATCAATCAATATTTTAGGAAACAAGCATTCACCAATCACATCTTTCTAACATGTCAAATGTGCAACTCTTGAATATCAGCTCCAAATACAACCACAGACCGTAAACCTTGTGCTATTTATTATATATAGTAAGTGAAACAAGCATTATAACTGAAAGAGGGAATGTGGCTCTAGTTGAAAATTTTATTTTGATATTCAAATGATTTGATTTCACTCACTCAGAATTTGGTGACTGGAAATACTGACAACTTAGCAATGTAACAATACAAATATATCAATTTTATAACTCAATCAGACTACAATTCTATCTCTCATTAGTGTTACCAAAAAAAAAATGTTTTTAAAAAAAGTACAAAATATTTTGATATTTTGGAACCCGTAAGCAAAAAGTGATTTCATGTTTGTTATAACTATATAGTGATGTAGGGCATCTTATCAAGCCTGTGCTGAAGACTGTATCAAGTGATTTGAAAACTAGTTCCACATGCACCGAAAACTAAAAACACATTTTACATCAAACAATTTTGAAAATATATTAAATTACTTATAAACAAGACAGATGCTATTATTATAGAAAGTAAATGAAATTTAGTGATTATTTCTTTCCTTATGCTCCTTGTTGAAACCGAAGTCAACATAGGTACATGAAATATGTGTATAATCTACTGAGATAATGAACAAACATATGCTGGTGGTTTCAGGGTATCATTTTTTTTTTTCATCTTGTCTCCTTGGTCATCGTTTGATAATACTTTATCAACATTATACTTTATTATGTCTTGTAGACCAGTAAAAAACATTATGGGACTGATTAGCGTAATGCATAAGCATTCACCTATCGACTCAGACACAAGAAGGTTGGGGGTTCAATCCCACACTAGACATTTCACATGTGAGGAAAGGAATTGGCCTTCCTGCTGCTTGCATACTAGGTGCTAGAAATATGAAGTGACAGGACTTCATAACCCAAGGTCTGAAAAGGCTACCAGAAATATTTTTTTTTAAAATTATTTTATTAGAGCAGTAAAATAACTTCACATGACCATGTGGCTAAACTTCATAAGATGCTTGAGGACTGCTTTATGTTTTTTTCATCTTAATTCACAGGTCACTGTCTCTTTTTTGTATATCAATCTATAGTACATAGTACTAGCTTTTTATCCCTAAGGACATGTCATAATAAATTAGAATAAGTTGAACAAATTAGTAACAAGGAGATGACAGATAGCACAAGAAGAGACAAGAGAATTAGAGAGATCTATATAATTCAAGGGAATTAACTGAATTATATAGGTACCAGGTTGCTCCTCGTGGAGCCATCTGGACATTGTTCCAGAGATTCCTGATCTCAGTGTAGGTGTGATCAACTTCCTAGCCCTCTCATAGACGGACGTTAAAACGTACATCTCGTGTTCAATTTGAGCATGTAAAAGAATCCTTGGCAGTTCTAAATCGAGAAGAGCAGGCTGGAAAGCAGCTGCCTCTGCACAATTCATTATAAAAGATTAAAAAACAATCTCCTAAAAATATCTTCACCATCTTCAAAATTAAATAGGGAACCTTTGCCAGTGCCGAGTTTGTTCATTGCAGCTGAGATTTTCCTGTGTAAGAAAGAGATCAGAGCACACATCGCTACTCACCGAAGTGCAATGATGATGGTCCTATGAATCAATTAACTGAATTATAATTTGTGAATAATTTCTAAGGTCATACAACAAATGAAGAACTAATTAGTAACATGGAGGAACCCAGAAAACATAAAAATAACCAATATAGTTGAACAAAACCCAGTGAAACGAAGAAAACCAAGAAAATTATAGTTTATAAAGAAAATTATAAGAGTACACAATATAGAAAAATTATTATCATGGGAACCCGGGAAACCCGTAAATAAATCACAAAATAAAATCCCTGAAATAAAATGAACCCATGAAAATAATGGGAACTCACAGAATTATAATGTATATATTAATATAAAAAATAATAATGATAAACAATTATTTAATTAACACATTTTTGTAACAATTACTAAATATTATTATTACCTCTGAAATTGGTGTAACGTTCACTTGAATGGCAAAGGACACTCATGATAAAGAAAGCAATCCTTCATGCAAAAATCAGTCAGAGGCGCAATATTAGGCGCTATGACTTTTTCTGGATTCAAAGCGGGCGAATGGCAAAAATATATTATTATTATTCTTGCACTATTTATCATCATCAAATAGCTTGTCCTGAGCAGAACTTTGCCACCCCAACAATCCTCTGAAATTTCTTTTCTCTCATAGGTCAGATGTCCTGCTTCTGCAGCCGTGGTTCAAACCATCAGTTACATCCTGAATCCATCATCTCTGTAGTCTTCCTCTTCTTCTCTTTGCCGGTATGCCTCCTTCCATGATGGTCTTTTCCAACCCTTTATGTGTTTTTATATGTCAAAATATCTCATTTCTCTTTCTTATTTGTAGCATCAGCCAGTTTTCTTTGATTCTGAGTTCTTTCTGGATAGATCTATTTGTTCTCTTCTCTGTCCAAGATATACGGAGGACTTTTCTGTAACACTTATATTCGAAAACATACTTGAACTATTACTTTTGTGTTCTATGCATTATGCTCCCCAACCTAAATTAAATAGGTCATGTTCGTCAATGAAATATGTACATGTGCGTACTCTAAATGTTTGGACACACTCCAGTTTTAACAACAGACTTCAACTAGTCAGAAATACTGGAACCTTGAACATTTGTAACATTGAATAAAAGTAAAAATTGGCTGTACATGGTTCTTCCTCATTCTCTCTCTGTCTCTCGCGATCACCTAAAAGATCAATGTACCAGATCTCTCCATAAATTCATTCATGTGGAAATCTGATTCATGCAGCCTTAGCATAGGTGGGTTTCATCACATCTTCAGCGCCATTTGGAGCTCTGGTGCTTATCCTTCGCGATGTGTCCGGTTTCAGCCAGCGTTTACTGGTTAGCCTTTGCTGTCCCCAGCCGACCAGCAAGTTCTTCCTCATTCAAGCAATAATAAAAGCATTCAACTTTTTTTGCTATATTTGTTTCATGATGTCATTGTCAATTTTCTAGGACACCTCTGAACTCCAAATATATTTTTTTAATGCAGACAATTATTATAAGCTAGCTATTTTGATAACAGTCTGAGTTGTCAGTGTCGCACCAATGTGACTCCCTCATCTATGATCAGATTATCATCCCTGACCAGACAGTCCTGGAAAGAGTTAAGTAAGTCACACTTATTTATATGAAACCTAGATGCTGACATCAAACGTTTGAAGAAAACTAGTCATGATAGAGATGAAGTGTCTACGTAGAATGCTGGTAGTATCAAGAAGAGACCGGTTTAGAAATGAAGACATCAGGATAAAAGTGGGTACAACATCAGTAATGAACTTCAACAAGAAACAACAAATTAAATGGTTTGGCCACATAAGCAGATTACCAACAGACAGTGCACCTCAAAGAGCAATGCTACTCTGATACACTGGAGACAAAGCAAAAGGCTGTCCATGCAAAAGGTAGACTTAAGAAATAACAGAGGAAGTGAAAAACATTATTTATGAAGAACACAAAAAGAACTGTTGTATAAATCTCTTATCCTGACACTGTGAGATAAAACAGGATTAGAGAAAGACAGAAAGAAAAAGTCTATATGAAAAGTGTCCACTATTAGCACATTCAGCTAACATATCAGCTTCCTCATAACTGTAAAAATCTGTATACTCAGGATAGTCAAATTTCCCCAAAAAAAACGATGTTGAGACAAACAAACTATGTAGAGGACTAACAGCTAACTTTAGAACATGACTTTCTTTTTTTTTTTTTTTTCCACTTTCATCTCAGCAGTTTCATCTCTGAAACTGATTTTTGCATGAAAATCTGTTTTTCAATTTCTTACAATGGCAGCAGCGTGCACATTGTAAATTACTTTACACTGGCAGCCGTGTGCTCAATGTACTGGTAATTAGTATTCCCTCGCCATACAGGCAGATTTTCTCCGACTTCAGAGGTACTCACGTTATCGTCCTGAGTAAGACCAGGGACTCAACACATGCCGGACAGTAGGTTCGAACCGAGCTATGAGGCGTCTCACAGCTAGCAGGCCGAGCTACTATCAACTACTCTAGGCAGTCCCCAGAACATGACTTGAGTAGAAGTATCAAATTATGTTGAGACATAAAACTATGTTGAGACATAAACTATTGAGACTAAAACTATGTGAGACATAAAACTATGTTTAGACATAAAACTATGTTGAGAAATAACATTATGTTGAGTCAAGCTGGAATGACAAGTAAAAACCAGATAAAAATAACAGTATAATGCCAAATCATTAATAATAGTATAAGTAATATCAAGTTCTAATATGTACAGCAGCAAGGTCATTGTCAAAGACTGCAAAAATGGAAACACAACAAATAACAACAATCAACTAATCTACATGAATATAATAACAAATAATAGAACTACAAACATTAATAAATGCAATAAGACAAATATAGCTTTAAGATCAATTGGCCAAAAAAGTACATAAGCACATATTTATATTCTTTCACCACCAAACAAGGCAAAGTTAGTAACTTTATTTTTGGCAATTTTTCTGTACTGTTCAGACCTATTTTCTGAAATTACTGTAGTTTTCCTTGGTCTTACTCTCTGTATATTGCCTTTTGGTGCCCACTTCAATAATTGTAAGATAAGTCTGTTGTTCTTCATTCTGAGCCCACTCTTAATGTATGACCTGCTTGTGTTTATTATGGTCGTCTCAATATTGTTAATTTATATCTCCTTATATTTTCTTGTTGGTCATGAATTCTTCTCAGCCAATATTCAAAAGTATTCTGAAGCATTTATTTTCAAATACATACAATTTAATTATGTTACATTTAAAAAACAGCAGTTTAGTATAAGTAAATATCACATAGACTTGGTCTCAAAGAAAAGATATTAAGAACCAGCCTGTTGACTACATTTCCTATCATGTGTCATTGGTCAACGGAAAATATGTGTGTAACACTGTATCTTTCAACATATCACAACATATGAAATGAGTTCTTTACTGGCTTCTTTTTTTTTTACATATCAGACATACTAAAAAATGTAATCCTGTTAAATCTGTGATTGCTTGAGATAAGAAACATGTTTTAACATATATTATATTATGTTTCTTAACTAATGAATATCAAATGGGATGAATTCAGGAGAAGTGATTAAATCAGAGAAATGTCTGATCAACCACTAGTAAGCACTGTTATAAGAAGAAGAAGATGGAGATATGTTGAACAAACCTTGAGAAGAAATGATCAAAGAATATCAAAGCAGGCATTGAAGTCGGATGCAAAGGTTCACGAAAGAGAGGACGCCCTAGGGATACCTGAAACGAACTTTGCTGAGAGAGGCAAGAAATATCGGTCTCAGTTCCATGGAGTAGATTTAGCAAATTGCCCAGGATAGAGCGGTATGGAGAAAATGTTTGCAGGCCCTATGTAACCTATAACGTCGAGAGGAACTATTATAATAACTTATATTAGTAAATATGTTGCTGTTAGATCTCTGATTGCTTTTGATAAACCCTTATCAATTCTTAACAGATATGTCATGACAAAACTGATGAGGATGAACAATGTGTCAGCTTGTGCCAATTCTGTCTGTTGCGGACTTTCTTCTGGATGTTATTTTCATTGCACTATTTCTTGAAGGATAATCTACCTATAATCTACCACCTAGCTTCTATTTTTAGAAGAAAAGGTAAGCAACAAAAAAGGTATAACCACAACCAGTAATATGAATAGAAAGTACATCAAGCACAGAGTACTCACATGTACTCTATATGTGCAACCTTCTAGCACAATTAAATTATATAATCAAATTTCCTCATAATAATCAACATGTGCTCCATTTTCAAATGTGTTCTTCTCTAAGATTGACATCAATTTCTGTGCTGACGCATCACACTCTACCAGCGTCTTGCTCCGTACTTGCTCTGAGGAATGATCAGCAAAGATGTGTCACACATAACTTTATTGCTGTGTTAATTGGTCATAATCCTAATGAAAAACACAGCATTACATTAGCAATAAACATCTATGCTGTGTAAGTATTAATATTAACAAATTAAGAAGAACACATTATACCTAATTCTTTTTCGAACATTCCATACAGACTATTTGTTAAACTACTCTTTGTGATCTGTATGTGATCTGAGCCTAAGAGCAATGTACATTGTGCCAGTTATGCACGTACAAGTAGACCAGCACATCCGACTTCTGCAACAATTTTTATTTACTAGGTAGCTTCCTAATGGAAGTCACACCTCTAAATATATTGGTAAAATTTAGCGTGCACAAATGTGGTTTTTCAATACGTATACTAAGAGTTGGTAAAGAGAGTATGGCAATTGAAAAGACCACTTTGTTATAAGCATCCTCCTCCAATTCAATGATCAAGGTCTCTTGCTTGGATTTGTAAGCACTTCCAACCCAAGCAAGAGTAAGATCAATTTATCACATTTACCCCTGAACTTAACAACTCACCTTCAAACCAGCTCCTAAGTGACATATCCTTTGTATTCTTACATGCAATGTCTGTCATGTCTGTTACAAGAGGTCCTGGAGAATAATTTAAAGTCCTAATGTTCTCCTCTTCTTCTCCAATAACTTTCATCATCATGTCCCTGCATGACTTGACTACAGCAGAAGACAGTACATAAATCAATTTATTGAAGCAACAGGGTCAAATAACTAGATATGGACATTGACATGGCAAAGTTCATAAAAGAAATCACTGAGGTCATTGGTATACTAAAGTTGCTATAGCAGTACACTTTTTCCTTGACACACAGAAGTATACATTTGTATCAGATGTAGTTATAATAAAAATAAGTATTACAGCTCAAAAGTTGGTTAAGAACTTAGTTTTTTGTTGTTGTTTGTCGTTTTTATCAACCAAGTTAACCACTCATTGTAATCTGTGTGGTTTGTGCCAAGCTATATGTTGCTTTCCGCTAGATCCTTACAAGAGGTAGGACAGGTGCATCTTAATTTCAGCGAACGTGTATTAATACTATTCAACAGGATATAGATAGGTAACATATGATCTTACAAACAAAAAAAACCACTTCAAAGCACCATATCTGAAGTTATACTGGTATGATATCAGATCTGATTGGTCATAGGAAGGCCACCGGAGATAATTCACACCAAAAAACTTAGTAACGCAAACAAAATAATACACAAACAACAACAAAACCTAGACCATCTTTTATTTAACCAAAGAATAAATTCCTTACACAACTAGTAAATTATTATCTAAAAATAGGAACTCAAAAAGAACACAAATATTTTCAGGATAATAAAATGGCTCTACTTTAAAACTATATTTGCAATCATCATCATCAGGTGCCATCTCCACATCGAAGGTTGGCTGCAATGAATCTCCAGCATCCTCTGTCTTTCGCCTTGGTGTTGCACACTGCCAGACTGTAACCTGTCCATTTCTTAAAGTTTCCTCCCACTTATCTCTCGGTCTTCCTCTTGCTCTTCCCCTCAACTTTCCCCTCTAGTAAATGTTTTATCATGGTGTCATGTATTTTTATGTGCCCAAAATACTTTACTTGTCTGAATTTTATTTCTCTTAATAATTGTTTCTTCATGCCTAGTTTTCCTAAAACTTGTTTATTTGTCCATGAAACTCTGCCTATTCTTCTATATATATTTGCAATACCTAATCAATAATTTGTCAAAGGCATGTGACCTATTTTCTCTGACTATAAGTGTCTCCAAAACAGTTATTTTATATCAGGTAGGTAACACAACAAATACCACTTTAAATGGCAACCATCTAACACCAGTTCAAAATTCTGCTATCTTGGGTCCATGGTCACTGCCAGCCTTTCTTTTGATGAAGAAATCAACGCTTGTGTAGGGAGTGCAGCTACTACATTCTGCAAACTATCAAAGCGAGCATGGGACAACACAAAACTGACATTGCAGATGAAGATTCAAATATATCGAGCCTGTGTAATTAGTTCTTTACTATATGGCTCAGAAACATGGACAGCCTACTCAAGACATGGGACTTAACATCTTTCCCCTTCGATGTCTCCGTAAGATTATGAACATCAGGTGATACGACAAGATAACCAACTCTGAAATACTGCAATGTGCAAATCTGCCTTCCATCATGGGCATGCTCAGCAGTAGACAACTAAGATGGTTGGGGCATGTGAGAAGAATGGAAACTTGTCGCATACCAAAACAAATATTGCTCTGTGAACTTTCGAAGGGGAAGAGGCACCAGGGCAGACCACTGCTCAGATATAAAGATGTATGCAAAACCTCAATGAAAAACTTTTCTATAGGTCCCAGCACATGGGAAAAACTAGCAGATGACAGAGTTGTGTGGAAAGCCAAATTGCGAAAGGGCGCAAAGTCTTTTGAGAAGAGACTTATGTATGAGCTGAAAGACAAGAGAGAAAAGCGAAAACTCAGAAGTTGTCACAGTAAAACACTTGCCAATTGACCGTCTGTAAAGATGAAAAGGGCATATATATATATATATATATATATATATATATATATATATATATATATATATATATGTATGTATGTATGTATGTATGTATATATATATATATATATATATATATATATTTGCTAGGCAATTTCAATTGCAACTATTATTATAAATCAAACTCATTTTCATTTTACTTGTGTTATGTAAACAATGGTAAAAATAATTGGTCTGAACTGATTATATTATATAATCGTTGAAAGTGATCAAAATAATTCACTTTCTGAGATATGAAACACATGTTTCATGGAGCCAATATTTCTCGATGTTCAGGTCTTGTACGATGTCTGTATTTATTATATTTGCCCAGTGCATTCTAAGAATGTTTCTGCAGCACTTTTTTTAAAAAGATTCAATTTTCTTCTTTAATATTTGTGTGATTGTTTATGATCCACAACCTTATACAAGCTCCAAAACTATATTGCTGTTTCTAAAAAATAATAGCAGTAGGTCTTTTCAGTCCCGAGGGACCATAGAGCTGTGTCACTGAATACATACTACGCAGCATCATTTTTGACTGCAAATGTGTCACAGCTATTTAGCTGAAGTTGACTTTCCAGGGTATAGGACAGATCAGTGGAATATGGGGAACCTGCTGTTGCCTAGCAGTAGGTTCTCCCTCTCCTTGTCTCTGATGTTCAAAAAATAAAGTACATTTATCATCAAGGCCAAGGTATAATGATAAGAACTACAATTTGTTGCTGATAACGTTACCTTACTTACCCATACAATACAGCAACCAGCTCTTGATTGGTGATATCGCAGCTAATGATGAAATGTTGATTATGACCCGATTTTTTACTTTAGTGTTATTGAATGTCTGCATGAACTTTGCTGTTAAAGCGACACATCCAGATACGTTTGTGCTGAAGTACCCATTTATGGAAGCAACATCATCCAGATCTCTTGCAAGTTCTAGTAGCTCCAAAGTCCCAGCGTTATTTACTAAAATAGCTTGCTCAAATTCATCGGGCTGTGCCTCAGCTTTTAGTAGACAATCTTGAAAAACATTGTCAAATGTTTTCTGATCTGATGAGCCTTGATCAAACACAGAAGTAATCGCTCGAATGCCTTCACGCTGCATTATCAAGTCTGATATATTGTTCAACAGGGGCTCATTTCTTGATAATAGAATGAACAGAGAATCTTTTGGAAGCTTACTTGCCAAATGGTAAGCGATACTTCTTCCTAGACCCCTTGTCGGACCTGTAACAACGCATACACTTTTTTTGTTTAAGATCGAGTCTGTCATATTGGAATGTTGATAATATTGTCAATAGGAGTTCATTCCCCTATTCCCACGTAGAAGATTGCCAGAGTCAATTTGAATTTGAGGCCAGAAAATATTAAAGTATTCTCACAGCATTTTCACAGAATCGTTGCGATGTCGAACACAATTGTCAAAATTTGGAGGTAAAAAATTTTCCCAAGAAGATAGCATATAATCTTCAGAAGACCATATAATGTCTAACCCGCTTGAACGATACAGATCGGGTGCAGAGACCTGGCCCAAAGCTACAGTGTTTGCATATGGCAATATGGCACATATAAGTTGTTTCAGTCGGGCTTTGCTATAGACGTGGAAACTATAGACGTGGAAGACGTACATAACACACAACATCGTTCCCTTGATCGGCGTATGAACTTAACTTACACCCAATTCTCTTTAGATGAATATCCCATGCACTATTTGAAAGGGAAGTTCGTATGTCACCAGTCCTGTTTAATGTCTATACAACCACAACTCTCTTGAACCCGAGTTGATAGGCGAACGCTTACGCTAATCCGTCTCTCTTAAATGAGGTTACAATAAAAAATATAGCATTTGCAGCTTTGCTATGAAGAAATCGTGACATATCCTTTACAGGATGCAGCCATCAACCACAGTAAACGAGTCGTTGATTTTCTAGACACCACTTATACGTTCAGTAGTTTGCCATTGTTTTCTGAACGGTGAGGTCTATTTTTACCATTTGTAAAAATTCCACGGAAACAAATTTGCTTCCAAATTTGCCTACCGTGGGGTCTGAACCAGGTGCGATTGGGTTTGTGCTCGAGCTCACTACCGCTTGTGCTACAGGCGATCACCTTTGCTATGCGTTGTTTTATTAGACAAATAAATGCAAATTGGTGCATGCGAAATGCACATATGTGTAGTCACATAAGTATACAAGTCCATAATTGTCCACTACCTGAAACCATCTTTCTTAAAGTGAAGTTTATTCTTTTGAATCGACAAAAACTATTTTTATCTTTGGATCTTCAATAGTGTTGATGTTTTATGCAAAGTGTATGCAGATTAGTAATGAAAAATAATTACTAAAACTGCCCGTGTGTTCCGGGGCTCTCAAGGAAAGCAAAGAATAGTAACACTGCGACCTACGATTCATGTCGTAAGAGTCGACTGAGGTTGGGGCCTAGGAAAGATACCTTAGTAAATAAAAAGCGTCGTAGAAATTGAATGTGCTGGCCTATTTGTAGGTGCATAAATGGCCCAACGTACAATCGCTCATAGGCTGAGATCACAAAAAGCGGTTTTACAAGAGGTCGATATAGAGGGTTCGAAAAAGATTTAAAATTACTGTAGTGCTCAATTTTGATTGACTGAAGTATGTCTCTTAACATATATAACTAGACGCATTTTCTTATACAGGGGTTCAAGATAAAAGTAGCCTATCAATGGAGCTAATCTGGCATATATTTATGAAAATGGGAAGGTTCAGTTATGACGTAGTATAGGTCGTAGTACAGTCTTCTACAACAGAACATCGGGAAAGAAGGCAAGAGGAAGACCACGGAAAAGATGGTTAGATGACGTAGCAGAATCCTGTGAAAGAGTAAAAATAACAATCACGCAATTCACGAGAACAGCGCAAGACAAAAACAGAAAACCACGACACTGGGCAACAACCCGGTAGCAGTGTGACGACAAAAGAAGAAGATAGGTCAAGGTTGTGTGACGGTGTGTAAATGTAGTGCGGGAAGGGGCGATGAACAAATGTGACGTAGGACGAGCTAGTCAAGACCGGTTTCAATAGTAAACACACACAGCGAAATAGGTAACTGGCAACTTTCGATTTGTCAATGGGGCCGCTTTTATCTTGAACTCCCTGTAGAATACACATCGGCCACCTTTAGGCATTCTTACTTTGAATTGTGTGTTAAGCTTGTAATACATCCGATAACACTGTAATAAGCTTTTAGTTCGCATCAACAAACTAAGTATTTCTCTCTACGTACAGGTTCCCTTTCATCAAAAGTTCTAAGGAGGAGATTGGGAGGGGGGGTCGATTTATTTAAATTTCGTGGATGTGCTCATCCTTTTGAACAACTTTGCAGATTTCTCATATTCTATCACAATGGTTTAGCCATGTAGATATTTCTATTGTTGATTGCAAAAATCCAGTTTAATGGCCATTTTGAAAGGTAACATTTTAAAGAGGGGTGATAAATAATTTGTGTACAATTAGTGTATAAAGTGTCTGTACCTAAGCGGTAGTGAGCTCGATCACAGTCAGCATAGCGTATCTGGTTCAAACCTAGCGTGGCAGTGTGGAAGCAAATTAGTTCCCGTGGATTTTTACGAACAGTAGAAATATACCTCACTGTCAAGAAAGCAATGACAAAATACTGAATGTTTAAGTGGCGCCTAGAAAATCGATGACTCTTTTACTGTGGTTGCAGTCTTAAGTCCTGTAAAGGATATGCCCCGATTTCCATTTTGTCAGTGTATAAAGTAAAGTTGGGAAAAAGTTAAAAGAGGACAAACCAATTATCTAAAGCTACAGACTCCTGCAATTTAAGACCGCCAGCCACATCCCCTAGTAGTTGTGTAAGAACGAGGAGAGCTAGTGGAAATTCTCGGAAATCATTTTCTCACATCAAATGATCCTTGCATTCCAGTATTGTTAAAATGAAAACATATTCATTAACAAGTTCATATCAACTTGCGAAAACAAAGTCACAGATTAAATTTATTCTTCTCTTCCACCATTTTGTTCTTTGTAAGCTGATATTCCCTTTCATAATGCTGTTCTTGGTGGAGTCACTTCATCTTTTGCTTGGTCTACCTCTTGCTTTGTACTCATTATAGTTTTTCTGTGTGGCTCTATGTGGTAGGCTATATGAGGGAATTCTTGCCAGGTGTCCAAACCATTTAATTAATCTGTTGTTTCTTTATGAATTGCATGACTGGTTTCACATCCAGTCTTCTGATTTCTTCATTTCTAATTTTGACTCTTATTGTCAGACCTGCAGCTCTTCTAAGACACCTCATCTCTGTCGTTATGATTTTCCGCTTATTAGCTGCTGTTATTGGCCATATTTGACATTGAACATAGTGTTGGCCAGAAAACTGTTCTTATGAGATTTGCTTTAGTTTTTAGCGGTATCTCTATGTGACAACAGTGGTGTTAACTGTACCTGGTTAGCTTTTGTGCAACGATTGCTGATTTCGCTATCGATACTTCCATCTGCTGTGAAAATTGCTCCTAAGTATTTGACCTCAATTGTTTGTTTTATTTCTGTGTTCTAAAGTTTTATTGAAAGGCTTTCTGGTAGTCTACTTATTGCCTTGTCTGTCTTATAATATTTATTTTCATGTTGTACTTCTCACCCTTGATGTTAACTAAGCTCAAATCGTTCTGGAGAGATTTTTCATTATCTGCAATCAGTTAAGACTAGAAAATATCAGTATAATTAAATACTTTTCATCAATAAATAACTATGGACTCATAGTTGTGTAAAACTGCAATAACACTTACAGTATTCTATCAAACATAAATAAATAAAATTCAGCCAATACAACTGATCGGTCCTATAAAATTGGAAATTTCGCAAACTACCGTCGATGCTATGGAGTTCATGCACTGTCTCTGAAATCTTCCTGGGTTTACAAAAAAATAATTTAATTTGTGCACGTGGTCATTTGCCAAAGTGCAATAATGAAATATTAAGGTAGATCTATCCTCACCAAATGAAGAAAAAAAAATGCCATTTGCCATTTTTAGTTTATTGCATTTTTAGAAACTACATGCATTTGACTACAACTTCAAATTGTTTTGGAACGTCTAAATGCCTTCGTGTTTTCATTACATGCATGTTTATGTGATCACCCTCCTCACAATTTTCCTTAGCAACCATTGTTTACACTTAGTTACTATGTTTCTACACTCCACCCCTTCACATAAAATGCGATTTAATTCTGAAAATTGATTTATAACAAGAACGATGACATATCCACTAAGGGACACTACTCTAATAATGTTAGATTCTCGCCAAAGTTCTCATGAAGACTGAATGAAACTAGTGGACACTTCTGAATGTAAAAATATTTTTTTAAACTTTTGAGGCATTGCTTTTGTCATTTGAAATGAACGTTGATTCATTGTTTGGAAGGTAAATTATACTAGCTAGATATTAATATTTAATTAAAAGTAGAATGGGTAACAAACAGAAGTCTGGTAAATCAAATAAACGAAGATTCTGTGGCAACAAATATTCAAGGAAAAAACATGAGGTTTCCGTACCTGTTATTGATACAGCTGTAAAACCTTGCCCTTCTGCAGAGAAAGTTTCCCCACAAGAACAATATTTATTGAATGAGCAGAATAGTAGACATAATGGGTTTATCCTTATTGATATGGATCATCTCTTCAACTTTCTTACTTCTACTATAAGATGTGATGTGTGCAGTCAATATACTGTGTCATGTGAACTGAATCATAAGTCACGAAATGGATTCTCACATAACACTAAGGTGCACAAATTGTAATGAATGGGAGACAAAACTGGCAACTAGTGGAGAAGCAGAGACAAGTGGACACAAAGAAGTGAATTTGAGATGGTGCAGCATCAATAATCAAGTTATTTTCTAAACTTGGGCTTCCCAGTGGATACTATTCTGTGGAAAGCTGTAAAATCAAGGACACCATTCGAATAAATTGTTCGGCGGTGAAGACATCAAAAGCAACACAGAAAAGAAGAAAAACACTGAGAGCCATCAGAAAAGGCTTCCTAGATACCACAGAAGCCAGAGAAGGAGATATGTACACAACAGGTGGTCATTAGTAGCACTCTGGTAAGTAAAATAGTGGAAAGTTTCTTTTCAAGTTTCCGTCAATTGTATTTTTGTGTTGTTGTCAAACTTTCAAACATGATATCTCAAACATTTTTGGTCTAATTGACTTGCAATTTGGCACATATATTCTTAGATATGCAATGCGAGCTGAGCGAATTATTTTATTAAGCGGAGGCTGCGTCAAAGTCAACTAAATTTACTAAGTCTGATTTCGGGAAACTGACTTAGTCAATATGGCATCTCTGACATTCACTAAGTACATGTATATCCTGTTTGAATGATATGAAATTTTCATTTACATTAAAATTATATAATAACAAAAACAAGAATATATCTTAAAGTAAGTTTATTATTTGGTAAGTTACAAAGTTGAATATACAAACATTACACATATCAAATCAGCAGCTGGTGTCAGACAGTTCCTGTGGATACAAAATATTGACATCAGAAACAAAGGTTGAACACAACTATAATTACTGAACTACAAAATCTTGACACGAACACATAACTGAACTATGAACCCTGAACAAAAATAAACAACTAAAATAAATGAGCTATGGGATTAGGTTGTCTTAACAAAATTCACCATTGGGAAAAATTGTCAAATATACAGGAAATGCTTGATTATGTGTTGAACTATGACATGTTAAGAACACATATAATCATTATCAGAAACAGTGTCAGCTGGCATTTACAGATTTCCATAGCTCTGCAGTGTTGCAATCAGTTCAATTACTTACAATTTTCTATTCAATGATGTTAGAGCCGTTTAGTATCTTTTTCTTTTTGTGTCCTCTTATCTCAACTCATGCTTTTCTGCTGTCTCAATGTGTCTTCGCATTATATGTTTAAAAAAACAATTACTGCTGAATTAGGATGTTTGTTTATAATGCAATATTTTAGAAGATAATGCAAGGGATGCTGATGTTGTATATACCAATGGGTCAGTCCATTGTGGTGAAAAGTCAGGCTGGAGTTTCTTGGCTAATGTGCATGGTAGGGTTGTTGCAGAGTGAATGGAGCATACAGGACAACAAATTCCAATATGAAGATGGAGGTTGAGGCAGTTACTGCTGCCCTCTAGAGCTCAGTTTACTGGGACCATTTTTGTATCTGACCCTCAGTCGATGTTTCACAAGATCCAAAAGGGTAGGTTTCTGTATGAGTGGATGTTTATAACCTTCTGTGGCTAAAGTGGATCTACTGTCCTGGGCATGCGGGTGTTTCCGGCAACGAGAGAGCGGTCAGGCTTGCATCAACAACATCGGTTGTTGGGGATGTTGAAGATGGATATGAGGGATGTTCTTTGGTCTCTTTGCGACTGTCTGTTGGACGAAGACACTAAAATAGATGTTGAATCGATCCACTGATTTAAGCAGTTTGGAGTTACCCACTGTACAAGTAGAATGCCTTAGGAGCAGAGTGGGGAGTGTGTTTAACCAGCGAGTCACGGGAACCATCAGTATGCATATCTTCTATATCTGTTGGGGAGACTGAGCACCTATAGGTCTGCCCAGAGAGCAATTACATCAGTTTAGTACCTAATAACCAATGCAAAACTGAACTTTCAACTGCTACTGTGGTACTATCAACAAACTGTAGGGCAGAAATACAGACTATCCTAGAGGTCACACTAAGATACTGGTGAATCAAAGATGGTACGGGTCAAAGATAGACTTCCTGTGTGACTACATGTCAGCTTACCAAACTATTCAAAATGGAAATTTCCATTTCAAGAACATTTGTAGAACTTCTGAATCAGTTTTCATGTAACAATTACTGCAGTAGATTCCTGCTAATTGTGGTAAATGAGGTCTCAGAAAGACCACAAAAATTGGCATTAAAAAGGAAACAGACTCAATGGAGAAATAAAGAAAACACATGTGAAAGTAAAGATAAATGTGTAGTCAGTAATTACCATCAAGATTCAATCCTAAAGCTAGACAGAACTCCTATCTTTAGGTTCTGCACTAGACACCATAGACTACATGTGACAATGAATCTTTCCCAAACTGACCAAAAATGGCACTAAGATATGTGAACACATATCAGATATTATTTGCATTGAGACTTGAGGACACTAGCTTGACCTGGCACATAGGTGAGTTTGGAATAGAAACTCTTGAGTACCTCTGAAAACCTCATGCTGACAACCATATTCACAAAGGAAACATATTGCAGAATAATAATCACCTTATAAGTAGGATGTAAAAAAATGAAAAGAGGATGCCCTAACAGACCTGGAGACAAAGTCTTCTTGAGGAACTGAAAAGTGCTTGACTATCCTGGGAGACCATAAAGAAAACAGCCAGGAGCGAGAAGAGTGGCAAGAGAAATAAGTAAGTAAGAACAGATGTTGAAAATAAAAAATTTACAGACAGGAAGTGATTGAAAATAAATAAGTAAAGAAGATACTTTGTTATGTTACACAAATGTCAGCATAATATCACCTCCAAAACTGACATCCAAATATGTACCACATCTGACTTGTAATCTTGTCGAAGCTTTGCATGAACAGCACTGGAATCATCATCTGAAAACAAATGGAGAGATATATATCTAGTTTATGCATTGATAATTTAGAAAAATAATAATTAGAAACTTTTTTGATTTTGGTCCTCATTCATGAAATAAACATGGTAACCATCTATCATCATCATATACCATCTCCGCATAGAAGGTTGACTGAAATGTACCTCCAACCTACTCTGTCTGCTGTTTTATTGCACTCTGGAAGGATGTAATTTGTTCATCTCTTAATGTTTCCCTCCCACTTGTATCTCAGTCTTACAGTTCTTCAACTTTCCCATCTAAAAGGTTTTGATCACTGTCATATTCTCTCTCTCTTATATATATATATCAGAAATTTGAAATGTATTTTCTTTAGTAATTCTTTTATTATATATTATATATATATATATATATATATATATATATATATATATATATATATATATATATATATATATATATATATATATATATATATATATATATATATCAGAAATTTTGAAAATGTATTTTCATTTAGTAATTCTTTTTTTATTACTTCTTTCTTCTGGCTGCTTTTCTTTTCATGACATAAGACTTATTCTTCTGTATATCCACATCTGTACAGCATTAATTCTATCTTCCAAATGCTTGTTCATTGTCCATGTTTCTGAACCATATAAAAATACAGAATAAATATAGTGCTTGATAATTCACATCTTCAGCTTATTAGTATACAAATGTATGTACATATCTACACAAATAAGTTAAAATATATCATCATGACTATAATCCAGAAATATGCAGTGAACATGCAGGTAGAAGACAAGAATATACGGTTGAGATGTGGATTTACTAAAGACAGATTTACTATGTTGTTAAATGGGAGATAAATGTGTACAGTATAGTTGTTACAGATTATTTAGTACAGCCTTCCATTTACTGCAAAACTTGTAGTGAGATGCACTAATTACGATTCTGATGATGGAGAATATTTTGCAGAGATCGGGGATGAATAAGATATTGACAAATATTTTTCTTCTTCGAACGCTCCATATCGACCACTTGTTAACTACTTTGTGTGATCTGTACCTAAGAGCGATCATGCGCGGTGCCAGTTATGCGCTTACAAGTAGGTCAGCACATCAGATGTCTGCGATGCTTTTTATTTACTAGGGTAGCTTCCCTAGGTCCCTACTCAAGCTTACGACAAGCCTTGTAGATCGCATGGTACTATTCTTTGCTTCCCGTGCAGGCCCCAGCATGCGAAATAATTATTTTAAGATTTGCGTTAGGAAATATGCAACACTAGTTCTAGTACATACGTAACTAGTAGTTACAATGAATTATGATTATCGATGGACAACGCCGCTACTCCTCCCATATTTTTTTAGAATATGGCAGAGCTAATCAATGCATTAGCCCCTATGAAAATATGGGACTCATTCCACAATTCACGTTACTGTGAAACATTGCACAATGAGGTGACAAATACAAGTATAGTGGTATCATTCACTTACAGAGTCTTGTTTAAAAATTATGTGATGTCTGTATCCCACTGTACTGGGTGAAATGGATCATTTGACATGGATCCCTTGTTTAAAATCTGTCATCTGAGCACACCTATTGCAAAAAAAAAAATCTGCGTATTTTTTTATACACACTGATAATTCTATGTATACATATAAAATATTTTACACCAAAAACTTAATAGTGATAATATAAAGTTATTGATCATAATGGATGATAGTAATCTAAGTGTTAACACAGATCTACAGCATGATCTAAGGTGACTATATAGTTCATTTTTAGCAGGGAAACTTCTGTGATATGTTGGACCCCTATAAGATTTCATCACATTATCCTTTTGGATGTAGAGTTTCCTATTATTCATAAAATCTTTGTTCTGCCAAATGAAAGCATGAAGTGATGTAACTGAACTAGTTGACTAAAACTATTTCCATCCCCCACATGTGCAGACAGTTCAACACATCCTGCAAGACTGTCACTTGACGAATCAACTGCGGAAAGAACACTGGCCAACAGAGACAAGACATCCATCAAAAGCTGTTTGGAAGCCTTGATGAACTAACAAACACAACAACATAAATCCAGACTCATTGTTTAGACATAAACAGCAGCGAACCAGAAGACTGAACTATTTGGATTGGTACTCCTGATCATACATGAGGTTAGATAAATAATGAAGATTTTAAAAAACACTTTCTATCAGTCCTAAAATGTGTTTTATGTACTCAATTGTTATTTTCCTGAATACTGAGCATGATGTAGGGCAGCTATGTACTAATTGATCATCGTGCATACAAATAACATGATCTGCCTATTTGACTTGAACTTTCTGCAGCCACATGTAGACTTGCAATTAATGAGTACTTTATCATACCACCAAATTCTGTACAGCCTGCAGAGACAATACATCTGGAAATGATGCATTTGCTTAGTGTCCACTATCCACACAAACACAACTAGTACCAATAATTGCAATCGTCCCTTGCAGGTGGTGATGATGAAAGTTTCACTTATGTATTATGACACTTCCAGAGCACAATGAAAGGTGACTGCAGTCAAATTCTATCATGGAAGTTTATAGGACACAACTTCATATCTGACTGCAAAAACCTACTAACACTACTGTTGATTACAATATAATACCTGTGTATGAGAATATAAAATAACAAAAATATTGGTTATCAGACCTGATCATAAACTTTTCAGCCCAGACCCATAGGTGATCAGTGTGGTTTCCCACAGTAGATAGTGAAATTTATATACACTGTTGAGTTGTATTTCTTATTGGCAATAAATCCCTCAAGTGTCTTACTTGATTCAAAGTACATGCAATTGTGGTATCGCTGCTTTATAAATTGTTGTATTTTAACACAGGAGATGAATGATATATGATTTCAGTGTATTATTCTATTGATGTCAGCAGAAGCACTATTACAAGTTTTCTTCACGGTCAGATGTTTCTTCAATATGAACTACTGCATGTTGAGGTTAGATCCTAGAGGATGAACCTAATACATGTGTTGTGCAATCATGTTGCAACTGCTTTTATTTGACCTTACAAAGCCCAGATTAAGTTTGACAGTGGCCCCCGGCAACATAAGGCTGACCAGCTCAGACAGGAAATTCCTGCTTAATGGTGGCTGGTTTTGTGTTAGAATACTAAGCTTTTTGTAATTTTATTCAATTCTATGAGTCGATGGTTATTTATTGATGAAAAATGTTCATAATACTGATATTCCTTAACTTAACTTGTAACATAATATAACCTTGATTTAGCATGTTGTGTTATTTTTAAAATGAATTAGTTTTTATTCAACACTGGAATGTGAGGATCATGCGACAGTTGTGGTATTATTTCCTAGAATTTTTACTGGAGCCTGCCAACCTTATGTTATCGTAGGCCATGATCCGACATGACTATTCTGATTAAGAGGTCTGAGAAAGTAATTTGACAATGAGCAAATGTCCACTTTAAAAACTGGTTGTTGTCATAGAAGCAGCAATAACATATATCTACTAATCAGGTCAAACATGAACTATTGCAGTAACATGAAAAGTAAGGAACATTAATACAAATGTGAAAAGACATACAATTAACATTATAAATATCGTCTTACCTCTACTGTTTTTTTTAAGTCAAAGTGTCGTGTCGTCAGAGCAAAAGTCATCATCGCAGCTGTCAAGATGTCTACTGACGTAAACAGTTAAGTCACCTTCGTTGCATTCATTAGATGAGCACATTTATGTGGGCGTCTGAACTCCATTATTGAGAAACATCGTGAATGTTCAAGAACCAAAAGTAAGCCGTTATGTCACCTTTGTCGTGTCCATTAGATGAACAAATTTATACAGACTTCTGTATTCCATTATTGGGAAACAACTTGAGATAGTCAAGAACTAAAAAGATATGACAGTAGCAGAAACTGAAGTGCAATTGATATTCTATTAATTACATCCGGATATCTGTATTGAAGGTTGGTTGTAATGGATATCTGCCCCTCACCTTGGTACACGCTCGCCTGTGTGGTGCCAAGACTTTAAGGGGAGTAAAGAATAGTAACAAGGCAACTACAGCTTCAAGAGGCAACAGGTGACCTAGGAATCTACCTAGTAAATAAAAAGCGGTTGTAAAAATCAGATGTGCTGACCTATGTGTGGGTGAATAACTAGCACAATAGTACAATCGCTCTTAAGACTCGGATCACATACAAATCACAAATACTACAAATCCAAAGAGTGGTTGATATGGAGAGTTCAAGAAGAATGTACACACTGACACTCTTGTTATTTGTTAATCTCTTGACTTTATTATTATCCTCACATTTCTAGCACTGTTTTGAACACTAGTATGGTCTTCATCAATGTCCTGTCTTTTGATATTGGACTCATCTTTGCTTTATTTAATTCAGTAATTTTCTCATTGCAAACCTGTCCAATACCTCTCAAGAAGATTTGTCTCACACCATTTGTGTGCTCACGAAATGCAGCACATTCTTCTGTATAACCTCATCTCCACAGCTTTAATTTTATCTTCAGTCCCTATATTTCTGCAACACTGTATATATGAAATGCTTGATACTTCAGCTGTTATTAACAATTTGATTTACTTTTTTGAAGGTTGAGATGGTTTCATTTTTGTCCCCCGTTCTATGAATTTAGCGTAATCGATGTGCCTCTAAATGAATTTTGTTGTGAAGAGTTGCTTTCCTTATCATCATTGTCTCTCGCCATTCAGATGTGCCTTACTCTGACTGCAGAGGGTTCTGTAGGCCAACCATGCAGTGTGCACATAGAGAGCTTTTGGTCCCAGCTGACCTCTAACGATGGAATTTCTACAGCATGTGGTCACTAGCAAATCGTGCTATCAACTTCAAATATTTCTCATGTAAATTAATGTTTTCGTAGCCATTCTTTTTCCCTTTTGGACATTTCCCCATTTACTATTATCTGCTATTACATGTTCAATGTAAGAGGAACGTTAAACCTGATCCAATATCCCAAAAATGATTTATGAAATCTTTTGGCATAGATGTCAACAACTGGGAGAATGCTGCTCAAGACAGATCAACCTGGCGCACACTTCTTTGACACGGTTCCTCTGCCTGCGAGGCAGATAGAACAGCACGGATGGAGCAAAAACATCAAAACAGAAAGGCAGTAAAACTTCCCATGCAAGTGACTTGCCCACACTGTACAATAACATTTCAACCCGTATCGGGCTCAATAGTCATCTATGCACAGACAAACATAGCAGAACTACATTCCCTTGGACGAAAATTGGTGTGGTCATCAACACCCATGATGGACGAGCATCATCCCAAAAATGATTATTACATTTTGTTTTAATTTTACCTATGCTCAATAATACTTCTGGGACCTGTATTTATCAAGTAATGTAGCACATAGATAATTGTTCCATCATCTTCAATGAGACTTTTCCATTGTAATTCACAAATATCAGTACCATTTATAGGCTTATGTAGTATACTGCCCACACAATCAGAAAAATGTATATTGGAAAAGACACACTATATACACATGCATTGTATGCAGCATGTCTTTTTAAAAAATTAATAAGTGGGTTGGTTCCAAATATCTAAATAAGGACATGTGCGCAATAAAACTGCTGAATCGGTAATGTAAGCAGCCATTAGGCAGAGAAAACAGCAGTACTTGAGAATGCAAACAGAGTAAATAAAAAAACGTCATGTCATTACAGTAACCGTGAAAGTCTTTATTGAAACTGAATACCAAAGACGAAAATTTGTTATACACAACAACAAAAAACATTTAACTATTAACATTTGCTGATTAATAGTGAACGTTCTTTTACATAGCAAATGATGATCAATTTAAAACGCAAAATCCCAATTTAACTAAGCTGAACAAATAGGTCAACCGAAGAAGCAGTTAAAAAAAGAAACAATAAGATCAAAACTTTCAATGAATATTTTTCTCTCTCATATAAATACAATGATTGAAATGAAGTTAGTTATTTAAGACACATATCTTAAACAGAGCAGATTGTTTAATGTTCTGAAGTGCTGTATCTAGTTACATTACTTGTTCTATTTTGTTATGTCGAGAATATAACATTTCTAGAAGTTATTGAAAAAGAACATGAACATAAATTATCCCAATATTAACCAAGTTTTACGGAGAGAGAAATGCTAACGGTGACGTATGATGTTTGGATATTTTAACATTATTACACACAAAGGAAATGAAGAAAAATGACAACAGTAATACAGTGAAGAATACAAATGATTATATGGCTTCCATTAAGACAGGTCATCAAGAAAATCTCGATGTCATTGAACGGCTAATTAGGTCTTGTCGTTTACAGCAGTCCAATTGCAGTTCTTTGTTCTGTCCCATTTGGTCCGTTCAAATTTCAGTTATATATGTCTTCTTTTGTCAGTCACCTGTTACAGAGGTTGGAGAAAGGAAATGCTGTAAAATAAACACATGTTATATGAGGGTAGAATGTAAATACTCTAATACAAAATAAGGCTGAAAAGTTTTGCTTCCACTTAAATAAAATTTGTAATGCCAAAGAAGTGTTTCATTTCGTACTCCATCCAATCCATCTGATTCTTCTTTTTTATGCAGTAAGAGTTTCTTCTTCTTTGCGTTCGTTCTTTATGACCAATTTAAATCACTCTTTGTGATATGTTTGATCTTTGCCAAGAACGTAAATACGTTGTACATTGGTTTGGTAGGCCCTAAACACAGACCTCTACAGTAAGAGTTTCAATGTAACGTTCAGTTTATTGTTCCTTTTTAAAAAAAGTCTACAAGAACACGTTTAGAAAGACAAAAAATGACCCAAAATAGGGTTCTGACTTTTTGTTTGGCTCAGATGATTGCTTATGGCAGTATCCATTATTCTTAGAACACCATGCCTAGTGTTTACTGTAACAAATCAAAAGTGATCACCCATCATAAATGGCTAGCATGTCTATGAATTTCTGCTGTTAAGAATTCAATAACTGCGGGAAAATGTTAGCGTCTTTACGTGCAAGGTCAATTACGGTTGCTGAGAGATACCAGGAAGCTAAACAAACAGATTTATCCAGATATGCCAGATGTTACTAAAGATACAACAGTGGAGGCAAACCTTTTCAGCCCGCCCTCGTATAATCACCTGTTACCTGAAGGAAGAAACTAAATGCTTCAAAATATGAGAAAGCAAACTTGAAAATAATCATTTTTGTAAGTCATTGTAGACAATTTTCACCCCAGAAAAAGTTTGTTACAAAGGAAAATGATTGACATATAATATTGCATAAGCATTCATTTCAGTCGTATACAAGCAAGCATCTAGAAAACTGCAAAATATTTTGTGGTGCACATTTATATGCAAATGTTTTAAATTGTCGTGTTATCCATTTTCTCAGGAATTTTCCTTGACATTACTTTAAATCTTATATTTGACTATACTACTTATTTTGTTCACTGTAACATCATTTTTATATTATTGTGGTCATTGTCACACTACGATGTGTATACTACATTGCCTCCGTATGCATGCATTAAATACATCTGACTTCACCAATGAAATGATTGTCAAAAACAGATATGCACAAAAATGTGGAAATCGAACAAATGAGTTACCAGAAAACTGGTACATACTACCAACTCAATAAATGAGAAGAAAAGTGAAAATATTCAGACCAACAGGTCCCAACTGACACAAGATATGTTTATGTTCAACAAGCAAGAGCAATATTTTAAGCTTATGAAATGAGAATGGAAGAGGTGACTTGCTCTGGAAAAGAGTGCTTGCTAATTACAGCAATCAAGTGCTTCAAATAAAGTAATTCCAACACATCTCTTGCACAACTAAAAGACTAGTCAATTTAGATATATTTATATATGTAATTTCTTCCTCAACTTCCATATCAAGCATACAATGAGAGGTTGTAACACTATTAGATTAGACATAATAGTAATAGCTTAAGTAACAAGGGAATAAGAAATACAAGAATTCTGCTGCAAATAAATATATTTGATAGAGAAACAAATAACAAGACAGGTATGTGAAGCGCTTGGGAAACTTATACATTAAACAATAAACAGGAAAGCTGGAATAAATGTCTGTATGAACTAGGTCATGTCTGGTCAACCACCAGTGACAACTGTTATAAAAAAGAGAAGATGGAGATATGTTGGACACACCTTGAGGAGAAATAATCAACGAATATCAAAGCAGGCATTGAAGTGGGATGCAAAGGGTTCAAGAAGAGAGGTCGACCTAAGGAGACCCTGAAGCGAACTTTGCTGAGAGAGGCAGGAAATATCGGTCTCAGTTCCATGGAGGAGATTGAGCGAGTTGCCCAGGATAGAGCGGTATGGAGAAATTACTTGCAGGCCCTATGTACGTATAACGGTACAAGAGGAATTATTATTATTATTTTGAACTAGGTCCTTGACTAAGATGTGATGATAGAAGTCATTGAACGAAAGCTTATGAAGATCCTAATAGTTATAAGGATGAGGACCGTGGTAGCAGGTACACCCCTGCAGTCTAGCTAAAAATGTCACCAACGGCATCAAACAGGGCTGTGTACTGGCCCAACACTCTTCAGCATGATGTTTGCTGCCATGCTCACGGATGTCTTTTGGGAAGGCGACAACATGGGGTAAAGATTAGATACAGGACAGACGGTAACCTATTCAATCTTCGGAGGTTAAAATCCTCCACCAAGGTAAAAGAATCAACTATCTCCAACCTGTTGTTTGCTGATGACTGTGCCCCGCTACCAACTCTGAGGAAGAAATGCAGACTTACATGGACAAGTTCTCAATGGCCTGTGATAGGTTTGGCCTCACCATTAACACCAAAAAACAGAGGTCATGTTCCAGCCCGCCCTAGAGAACAGTATTACGATCCAGTCATCAACATTAAACACCAGCGTCTCCAGTCAACGGACAACTTTGCTTATCTTGGCAGCCTCCTATCCAGATCGGCAAACATAGATTCTGAGGTCCACAATAGGATATCCAAAGCCAGTGCTGCGTTCGGAAGGTTACGTGTCACTGTGTGGGAACGGAAGGGGATAAGCATAGTCACAAAGCTGAAAGTTTACCAGGCCATAGTGCTACACGCTGCTGTCACTGCAGCGGACATGGACAGTGTATAGCAGACACGCAAGAAAATTAAACCATTTCCACACAAGCTGTCTACGCAGAATACTAAAAATAAACTGGCAGGACAAAATTCCAGACAGCGAAGTCCTCACAAGAGCAAAGATCCCAAGCGTCAACACCCTGTTGCAGAAGGCCCAACTGAGATGGGTCGGTCACGTTGCTCGAATGCCTGATAACGCATCCCAAAACAGTTGATGTATGGCGAGCTTGAAGGGGGCAGACGTTTAGCAGGTGGACAGAAAAACGCTTTAAAGACACTCTTAAAGTGTCTCTGAAATGCTCGATATAGACAATACGTGCTGGGAATCCTTGCGCAAGATCGCCAAATGTGGCGCTGTAACAACAAAGAGGAACCCGAATAGCTGAGAATCATCGTATTGTTGAGTCACAGAGAAAAACGAGCAGCGCGAAAAGACAGAGCACACAACACGCACATGTCTAACCTTGATCATGTATGCCCCACATGTGGTCGGGGATTCTGTTCTAGGATTGGACTCTACAGTCACCTCCGACACACCAGAGAGGTGCAACAGTACCGTCTGAGATTGTTGTCATCATCGCTTGCGATGACGGCTATTATTAGCTAAAAATGCACACCTTTTAGAGTATCCAAACCCACATATAGATGGTTCGGCCTTCAAGAGAGACACTTGATATGAAGCATAAATGGAATATTCAGACAAAACATATTCCGACTTTGAGACAAACTATTGCCACTGAAGAATCAGTGTATTGTTTTACAAACACATTTTCTACCCAGAGAAAACCCAGCACATAGCTATTTTTACTGATGTCAAGCCATTGGTGCAGTTATTAGCAAATGCAAACCCTGAAAGAATTGCACGCCAGTCTCTCGCAATACTCATTAAAATGAAACAGCAGACATCCTTGCAATGGTAGGGACATAAAGTCAACAATAAGACTTACTTATAAGTCTTACAATAAGACTTAACTATACTTATATAGTTATAGGTAACATTACAGCTGCTAAACAGTTAGGAAACAACAAAAAGGAGGAGTGCTTAAATTAATGGACAAAACACGTTGAGTCATTTTTAAACACACCACAAAATCTAGAAGATGTAATAATTGTCTTAAAAGATAAATCAAGATATTTTCCACCCCCAGGACTGTACATGTACCCCTGAAAGCACACATATCACATACAACCTATAATTGCCAACCGTGTAAACGCTCCCAAGAAACAGTCTCACACTGTCAATTTTTTTCACCCAGTGAGTGATGCTGAAAGTACCTATCCCCTTATCACAAAGTTGATAACATGTTATGCCAATTAATAAATTCTCTGCCATGGTCTGCAGTAGAAGAGCACACACTCAGATGACTGCTTGATTGAAAAACTAAACGATTAACTTTTTAATGATGTGTTTAATTCAATTAGTGATATTTATTAAGACCTATAAAAAAAGAGTTTGCTGCTAAAACTAGTTCAGAGACTTCATGTTACAATGAATTAATATCATACAAGCAAAGGGTTAAATTACAGGGAGAAAAAAGGCAGAACTGTTGTTATAACAGAAAGGATCCCACAGAGAGAAGTCATATCTTCAACCCACTTGACAAATGACCTACAATATCCGCCCAACTTTGGAAAATTGAAAGCACATTATGCAACAGCATAAATAGGTGGTATCAATTAAATCAACCAGCATTAAATTATTCTACCACAAATGTTCTAGGAAGAAAGGTGGTCTGCATGATTTGAATACATCATCCACAGTGAGCCAACCTAACACTATAGTCTCCATCCAATATAACATATGGTAGAAAAAAAAAGAGTACTTTTCATTTTTACATATGCAGCAGTAGCAAATACAAATCTATAGAAGATGGGAAAAAATTTAGAATGTATGACTTCAAATTATTATGACAGGATTAAGGAGCTCTTTTAGTATAAACAATGGAAGCAACAGGACAATGTATAATACTCAATTTCCCACTTTATTGATATATCTGTCATATAATAGATGTACCAGCAAAGACAACCAGCGCATCGGTTTGCATACTGTCACACAATATATTTATACCATTACTTCAATTCTTGAAATGTCACTGATTGCAATACACATATTAAAATGTAAGTATAGCACTAAATAACTTTTACTTGGATTAAACAGCTCATGTTTCTGCTTTACATGTGTAATTTAGTACAGTGATTACCATAAACTCAATGAAAACATATCTTTATCCAGTCCCTACTAAGCAGATGTTATGCAGTTTCACAAATAACCTGAAATTAAATGCAACAATAAAATTTACCTTATCATATTACAGCCTCTGTTTCTTAGATGGACCTTCATCTCCCTGCATTCCACCGTGAACAGGGTGTGGTTTTGGTGGCTCTGCTTCCAACACCTTCATCTTCTGACCTGCCAAAGTTTGCCCATGGAGGGTTTCAATAGCTTTCATTGCACTCTCCTTTGAGGCATACTTAGCATAGCCATAGTTACGACCTGTCATTTAAGAAATATACAGTCAACCATCTTAAAGGAAAAGACATTAAAATAACAAATGTAGGAGGGGTAGACAGAAAACATATCTGATATCTTAGACTGAAATATGCTTAAACAGAAATATATCAAGAACAATAAAAGAGTTTTACATATCATCATCACCATCTACAACAGAAAACAAAATCATCATTCATTCACAAAACACGTAAAAATAAAGTGCTGTAGTTTTACAAAAACAATGACGTTTCAACCAAAAGGCCTTTACAAGCAGAGAAAGAAATTTGCTTCTTAAACAGCAGACATTACATATAAAATAAATCATTAATAGCACTAAAATGTTCCCTCTATTCATTCAGAACATTTGGGAACAAGTAATACAGTTTCTATTCATCACATTCTTCAATTCTATACACATAACTTTGGTGTGGTTATTCAATGCATGTTTTCTTTAACCACCTAGTTTATTTTTCATTCATGGAATATCTGATTTGTATTGATTGGCTTTGTCTTGAGGGTAAGTCCTTTACATAGCCTCCAGCTTTATTTCCAGTTGATTCAGTTTTTTTGACCAGTCTTGTGTTTGATATAATTTCGACCATTTCTTATGAAATATGTGACACACACATATTGGTGAAGGTAGTCAGTTTAGACATAATATTCATAAGTAGCACATTATTTTATACTGATGTTTTAAAGTGCAATCTCCCTAATTCTCAAATATATGATTAATACAAGAATAAGATCAATGCAATTAATCTCTCTTGTCTTCTATGCACTTCCTCATGGAAGTCCTACCACCACAGATTCTTTGGCTCTAGGAAGATTCCATCAAGCCACACAGCTTTTTCATTTCAATGTATGTGTGATCTATATAAAGCTCAGGGTATGTGTATTTATATTCTAACGTACCTTTCTGACTAAGTATGCATTGTGTAATAATTAATACTGCTCAAAAGTTTCTTTAAAATATCCTATTCATCTATCATATTGGTCATCACTGATGGTCTGTCCTAATTTGTTTCCACAGGGTGCACTGCAATTAGCACTTTTCTGAATAATTTTTTATTTAGCCATGTCTATCACTAGGCCAATTTTTCTGTTAATATTCTTTTGTCTAGAACATTTCTCTATAATTTCTAGTATAATATATATCTGTAGTCCCTGATACTTTGATGGTTCTAATTTTCCTATAAGCTTCCATGTATAGAATGTAAACCATTCTGTATTGAGTTCCTTACTATCCCAAAACTATCTCTTCCTCCATGGATCTGAAGTATGTACATGTTGAATATAGTTTTTATGTCTTATTTGTGAGGTTTTGATAGTTGCATTTGTGACTTGCTCTTCAATTGTCCTTCTAATAAAATAAACTTTGCTCTCCAAAATCATCAAATTATTCAGATGGGATTTCTCAACACCCTGATTTCAACATCCAACATACCTTCATAAGATGACCCTTTTGGATTTCTTTTCCTAAAAAAGTACATTTAAAAGGGTATTATTTTTATTCGTATGTTGTTCTCACTTTCTCATTCCTTCATTTTTACACTTTTATCTTCCCAGAGCCAAAGCACTTCATGTGCTCTTGCTGTGGTGATTTATGTCACAATTTATTATACAAAAAAAAAAGAAACTTGTCAGTCACAGACATGTCTTCTGAGATGCATTTAATGACATACTTGGTAGGAAGCAGTCTTTCACAATACTGAATCTTATGACCCAAATCAAATAAATAATGTGCTAATGTTACATTTCTTAAACTTTCAAAGCATGTAATAAGATAATCCTGCAGTTTATGATTCTTATCTTTCACGCTGATGAGCAATGTAAAAGTCTTACATTTTCCTGCACAACATGTCAAAACACATGAGTAGTATCCAATGTTATTTAATCTTATTTCCAAGATCATCTCAAGCAAGTGTGCCATATTCTAATCTTAGTAGATTAAATATCTTTCAAGAACAGAAGCCATCAAATATTCTATTTACACTTTGTTATGAATTGCATCTATGCTGATCAATATTGTTTTCATGTAACATAATGGCAGTGTGACAAAAACCAAATGACAAAACAAGCTAAAATTATGAATTTCAAGTAACATCCGAAGCAGACACTTTCTGGTTACCTACAGTACAATATTGTAGCAAGGAAGATTACATTATAATTCTTTCTACCGTTGAAGTCTGAGTAATGTTCGCCTGGTGAGGGACACTGGTGATAAGGAAAGCAAGCTGTCATGCCAAAATCTGCCGTCGCGTCAATAATTGGCATCAAGACTACATATAAATTCATAGCAGGCGAACACAAAAATTAATACATAAAATCATTGTCTTCTATTACTTTACTTGGAACATGTGATCATGACCACAGGTGAACTTATAGAAATCTTGCAACAAAGCAGTAATATGCTCTAGTAGTAGAACCCAAAGCCCCCCTACTTTGGTGGCAAGCTTGGTAGAATGAAGTAATGTGAATTTTTTCAATACAAATAGAGTGCAAAGATAAACATGTTATGGTCACAAAACAGTTTAATAACAATACCTGAGAGGAGATAAACATCAATCAAGTTGCCAAATCTACAAAAAGCATCTTTGAGAACTCGTTCGGAGACACCAGATGGTTGGCATACAATGAACAATCTCTGAGCCATGTTTTTGCCATCCTCAGCAACAGTGGGTTGTGGTGGTGGCAAAGGGATGTTGCAGTATGGCACACGTTCTTTTCGCCCATCTCCAACTGAACCAACACCACTTGAAGTAGCTAGGTTGAGGAGGTTGTGTGGGTTGATGCCTGCTTTTTCTAGAATCAAGGCTGCCTATTTATATTGAAAAGGTAAACATCTATGTCATGACATATGGTATTCACCAAAAGTTGTGAGAAAACAGTACACTTAAATTTACTTGATTTTATGCCAGCCATTACGAGATAAGAGAAAATTATAAATATGAATGTATTATACTCAACACAACTTCTTTTGCCCTTAATTTTTACAGTGTTTAAGCGGTCTTCTATGCACTCTTTTCCTGTTCTTCCCATCAACTTCATTGTGAACCAACATGTTTATGGATCACATATAACTTGTATTTGTCCTGCATGGAATATTTAGCCTCAAGTTTTATAATGTGAGCTACTTGTGTTCCCTTCTCCTTTATAGTAATCAACTACTTTGGACTGTATGTTGAACTAACAACTGTACTGAATCTGCATCATCAAATTTAAAAAAGAGCAGAAATGTGAAGGATACACTTAATTGCACCAGGTTTCTCCATATGGTTCCTCCCAATCAACAAAAATGATTTGCCACCTGTCGAGACTTGCACAAAGCCTGTAGCTCAAGCCACAATCCAAAGGATCTCATGACAAATTTGCATGAAAAAATAATAGATATGACTCAAACTTTCAGAACGACAGTCAAATGGCTTAACCACTTCGCCAAACAGACCCTGTTCACCAAATACATAACTAAGACCACAGCTCAGCAAAGTTCAATTTAGTTTCAGAAAGAGAATGGAATGTGCAAAAGTAGTATTGAAATTATAATAAATAAAAGAACTATTGAATACGACAACTAAATATAACGTTTACATATTAGAACTAGGTGGCCAGAGTAGAAACTATGGCTAATATTAGAAGAGTTCAGAAACAATTATTAGACAGTAAAAATTTGATTGTTATCCTCCTTTCCTTTCATTCGCTTGAAATATTGTCTATATATTCAATGTTGCCTCTTGTATGAACTTCACTGTCTTTTGTAGTCACCTTTTAGCTCACAGAGGTCTGTGTAGTTTTCTGTCGAGTTTTGTTTCGTTAGGCCAATGAGTTTGCCTCAGTGTATCATATTCGGGGCAGTCTTGAAGTATGTGCTCTGCAGTCTGGTGTGCCTGTCCACATAACTGAATTGTCAATCTTGAATTTTGTATACATGTGGCTACGGAGTCTATTATTTCGTTATGATACTTTCCCCAAAATCATCATAAGTAAAATATGAAGATCAGCAAAGCCCCCTTAGAATAAATGTCGACGGTTTCAAAATTAAGCAGTTCAAATACATATGAAGCATTTCTTACAGAAGATGGAAGACTTACTGCATAAGTGACTAGCCAAGAAAAGGACATAACTTGTATTAATAGTTAATACTTATATCTCCAGTAGTACCTTCTGTCTAATATCCATTGACTCCACATTGTTGATAGCCTGATTAGGATAGGATCCAAAAGCACTGAAATAATATGGATTCATATTTAATAAAGGTCAACTTTCAGAAACAAAACAGATGCGCACATTAAATGCTGACAATATAAATTCAAATGTGGATCACTAGCATTTCAGGCTGACTTGTTATATATGTTGCAACAGTTTACTTCAACAATGGCCATGGGACCATGGCCCACTTTAGATCCGACATGCTGGCTGAGACAAGGAAACAGCAGCGAAGTCATGATATTAGTCTATCGTATATGATCAGCCGCACCACTATTCTATCTAAAAATTGAATGATTGTATTGGAAGTCAACTTTTACTGTATAATTGAACGAAAATAGTGATATTTAGAATTGTCCTTTATGATGCAGCAAAATGAAGTAGCTGGGCTTAAATTTACAAATATGTACAACGATATAAAAAAAACTTCAACTTCCTAAATGTCTACAGTACCTGATGATTTATTTATCTGAAAGTTTCATGAGTGATTTTTGCTCATTTTTTTATTGGACAAAGAAGATTTATTTTGGGACATGTCATTCTGACCCATTCTGTAATTATGTAAGAACATGTTTACCAACAATGGCAATATCTTGGAAACAATGTTTACTTTACAATAACACTCAGTGCAGAAACCATAAACAATTTTTTTTATGTTTACAGGCTAGAAATTGTGTTTCCAGTTCAGCTCTCAGATGCACAGCAGATATGAAAATAAAGCAAAGACATTAAAAGGAAAAACTGTGGAAAAAAAGAGTTAAAAGATTGTGGCCTCACATGAGAAATTTGTAGAACGGCAGCAGAATGGTAACAATGAAAATCTCTTGAGGAATCTTTAAGTGTCAAGTGGCACACAAAAAGGTGTAATATATATATATATATATATATATATATATAGACAGTTGCAAATGCTAAAAGTGTTAATAAAATTAAAAACTTGGAAGGATACTTCAAACCATCACAATCAAGTAGTTGTATGTAGTCTGTGGGCATTAGATGTGTATCAACATTACATATCAATTTCAATGTCCTAGTGTTTTCCCTTATAGTAGGTAGGATAGTACATATAGAAAGATGGATGGAAATTCTTTTTTAAAGCAGGAAATTCCCTTGGAATTAAATGCTCAACCCAAATGTGTCTGTAATTGTCCGATACAATAAGGTTAGATTAAAGAAAATGACCGACACTGGTCTTTTCATAGAATGCATATCCCCTATTCTTTCAGGTCAACATCAAGGGGAATATAAACACCCTCAAATTATCGCTGTTATTATAGTCCGACATACATCTAGGTACACAACGCTCGACATGGCTGCAGCCTTTTTCTTACAATGCAGGTAGAAATGAGAAACATAATGAGTAGACTTCTAACACGATTACTTTCACTAGTTTACTCAGCTGTATTCACATATATGCAAACAAAATGCAAACAGTAATACACATAAACAAATATGCAACCTCCATTTATTTACTAAATTTTAAGACCCCATCTGTGATGTCACCATACCAGCCAGTAGGCCTTGTAAACTGTAGAAAGCTGTGATAGAGATGCACTACACATATAGATATTATTATTATATAAAGTTAGAATGCTGCAGTAGACTAAAGTAAGTTTAGACAGCAGTTTCAGATTCTACTGCAGTAAATCGATCAAGTTATTTACATGACCACAGTTGTCATTTGTTCACTGAGAATATGTATGACACATATCTACTATAACAAAGGACACTCACTTCGAATACTGTGTATAATTGTTGGAATCCACATTCATTGGATACTCTTGTCTCACTGTGTCATCTGCTAGTTGTACATGCAAAGCACTGCCTAGGGGATACTCAAAACCATTCAGTTTGTCTCTTGCAAAGCTGCGACTGAGGGCTACTGTATCTAGCGTAAGCTATGCCTGTAGGTAAAAAACAATATGTACATATTATTCTAGACTAAATCTCACCTATTCACTAAAAAACTCACTTTCTTTTCTGTATCGTGAACTTATTGTATCAGGCAATGTAATGGTTCTCAGTTATGATGTAAATACAGGGTGTTCAAGATAAAAGTAGCCCGATTGACAAATCAAAAGTTGCCAGGTACACATTGCGTTGTGTCTATTTACTACTTAAACTGGTTCACCCTATGTCACATTGGTTTATCACACCTTCCCGTACTATAATTACACGTCACAAAAATACTCTTGTACATGACATATACGTCATAATTGAACCTTCTCATTTTCATAAATATATACCAGATTGGTTCCCTTGACAGGCTACTTTTATCTTGAACACCTATATAATAACTATCTATCACCTCTTCTGTAACATAGGAAGTAATTGTGTCAGCAAACAAATTTGAAAAATTGTATTTTAAAGTTGCAAATTTAGTATGTCAAAGTCTTGGCTAATGAACACAATATCTTTAGGGTCTTGAGATTGTTGTCTTCAAATGTTTCTTGCAGACAGGCAATAAAACACTGAAGAAATGGAAGCTTTTTATTTTGTCAGCATGTTTCAAACACTGGACACATATAAATTATATATTAATTAAATTAAACATAAAATTACATCTTCGAACGCTCCAGACCAACCACTTGTTAACCAATCTGTGTGATTTGTATGTGATCTGAGCCTAAGAGCGATTGTACGTTGTGTCAGTTATGTGCCCACAAGTAGGCCAGCACATCTAGGGCCTACATCAGTCGCCTCTTACGACATGCATTGTAGGTTGCATTGGTACTATTCTTTGCTCCTTGCACCTGGCCCTGTGGACATCAGAGATGGCATTACCGCTGCAACAAGCAGAATACAACAGGCCCTCACATCCCTAGACCAATGGTCCAATACATGGCTGATCAAAGCCAATGAAAAGAAAACGACATATACGATTTTCTCCTTATCAACAAAGCCCCAAAGTCCAAAGCTCCTACTAAATAACCATATATTACTCCCAGAGAAAAACCCTACATACCTTGGAATCACCTTCGACCAGCGCATGACATGGCATGCTCAGATTGAAAAAACAAAACCCGAGCAAAATCCAGGATGGCAATCATGAAAAACTAGCTGGCACAACCTGGGGGGCAGATAAGTGTTTTAAAGAAGCTTTATATGGGATATGTTCGCCCGACACTGGACTATGGAATCTCTGCATGGGCAACTGTAGCCCAATCCAACTTCAATCAAAAACAACCGTGTTCAGAACCAAGCTATGAGAATTATTACAGGGGAATGAGATCTACTCCAATACAGGAAATGGAGAAGACCACCGACCTACAACCAATGGAGGATATAAGAGACAGCAGAGCACAAAAACAAGCAGAAAAGTTCAAGAGACTAGAAGATCACCCAATGTACCACAGAATGAATGGGCTAGGAAGGGGCAGACTAAAACGAACCAACTTTGCAGCGACAACCAAGATGATGATGAGCAAACAACCATCATGTGCTGAAGTTACCCCCAAACCACTAAAATACACCAACACAAGACAGATATGGAAAGATACAAAATTCCCAGAGCTGAATGAGAACATCACAGGGATAGTAGGAAAAAAACCAACAAACAAGTGAAGAAAGAAAACTCCTGGCCACCGAGTACCTAAAGGAACACTTTCCTAACAGCAGGTGGACCCATGTATACACAGATGGGTCTGCAGCAAATGCAACTGAAAATGGAGGAGGAGGAGCCCTCATAGTGCTCAGTGACATGAAACTCAGGAAGCTAAAATTAGCGACAGGAAGGTTCTCCAGCAATTACAGAGCAGAGGCCCTAAAAGCGGCAGCAGAAGCCATAGTGTCAGAGGAACATGTAAATGAAAACCTGGTATTTTTTACTGATGCCCTGTCAGTAATTACTGCTCTAAAAATGAAGACGATAACAACTTGAAGGAACTGCATCACTACACCAAGTATGCAACATCTTCTCTAGAGTGGTAATACAGTGGATACCATCTCACTGCGGAATACCTAGCAATGAGACTGCAGACATATTGGCAAAAGCAGGCACCACAGACAGACACCAGTATGACATATGAGGAAGCAAAAGTACGGATAAAAATGGCCTACAGGAACAAATGGCTGAGAGATCACCTAGGGCATGAAAAGGACGATGCCTACCACCAACTAAGTAGAGAGGAACAGGTTGTCATTTTCGTCTACGAACAGGGCACAATAGACTGAGGTACCATCTGTTTAACAAGTATAAAATAGGCCCATCTGACATATGTACATGTGGCACCAGCAAGATGACAGAGACACACATACTGCAAGAATGTCCAACGTACATGGAACAGAGAGAAAATACATGGCCAATCCCCATATCAGTCCAAGACAAGCTATACGGAGATGTACATGGACTCGGTTGACCACTAACTACTTTAAAAGTATACAAATCGATGTCTGAAAACGTTGAAGAAGAAGAAGAGAAGAAGCTCCCTTGCAAGCCCTGACACCACACGGGCAAATTACATCTAAATTAAGAATGTATAAACTAACATTTAAAAAAAAAATATACTATATATCAAAAATGATAAACAATGTGGTATTTCCTGAGTTAACACACCTGTTGTTTCATTTAGGTCACAGTACTCCATTCCAGGAATAAGATTGAATAGCTTGGAGAGATAGCCCTGTGTAAGTCCAACAGGAGCTTGTATGAAGAGACGTGAACAGTTGCTGACTACTGGGTATTCCGCAAGCATTTCCAATGGTCCAGCACCAGTACCCGTATAAAAGGGTTGAAAATTTTGCCTGCAAAATAAAATTTGTTTCAACAGAATACTAACAGTTGCAAAACATTTATGCAAACAACGTTTAATATAACACAAAAAAATTAAAAGATTTCTTATTTGCTATGTTTTTCATGACCTTACAACACTATAATACTAAATAAATATGAACCACTATAAGAAATCGGTATTGAACATCAAGTAAAAATGACATACAACTAGATACATTAAATAAAAAAGCAAAGGATAAGCAGATCGTGATTAGCAATGCACCATTACATTTTTGAAACAATAGCCTGTTTTATTTCCATTTTGTAAGAAGTAGTAATCTGGATAGTTCAAGCAACACTAGTAAGTGAAAGACAAGAAATAGTCCAGATGTGCATGGATTTCAATTCAACAGATACCAGGTCAAAAAGGTATAATGCAGATGGCAAACTGTTTCTTGTGGACACTTGAAAATCAAAACAAAGTTCAACTAATGTGCACATCAGAAAGAGACAGCAAGATAATTACAAAGTGGAGATAGAATCCACAAGATAGTGGTAACAATTGTGCTTTTATATATCAGGAAGAAATATCTTGTTTTCATTATTATATCACAAAAGTGGAATACATCACCTGCAAAATTTGGTCCTTCGGCTGCATAGTACCCTGAATGCAGTTCTTCTTCATACATGCGTTTCTGGCCTGACAAAAACATATTATGTAAAAGATTAATTCACTTGTTAATTAAATGTGTGATAGAGTTTATCTACTGATAAAATAATCACTCAAACAAAATAACATAACCGTAGAAATTTTATAAATAACACAATAAAACCATTGCTAGTTATGTTTATCACATCACATAATATAACCTAAGTTATTAAAAAATAAAATACATATTTTAAAACAAAATCCAAATGAAAACACAATATAGATGTCTTTAAATCATTTTAACCGTTAGCTAAACTCCACAGGTATTCTCAATCCACAAACTGTGGTACTTTTGACAGATCTGCACTCCAACCAGTTAAGTTCAGAAAATTGTCACCTCCACAGTGTAATTAGTGTACGGTCGTGTGAAATACAACGTAATAATGAAGAACTGGTCAAGGCAGGTGCTACCAATGAGCAACCAGATGTACCAATTACGTATAATCAGAAGAAAATGATTATTAAACCAATCAGGTAATTAACTAATACTAACACAAGACATCAGCAAACTATGTGCATTAGAATACATTGTCACTAAGACTCAAATTAAGAATAAAAGAAACCTAACTTACCAGCCCCTGAAAAATTGGAGAATCCATGATTTTCAATTTCATCTCTTTCATCCCTAGAACGCTGAGGTTCTGCAAATTTAGGTCTAAATGCTGTTATGAGAAAAAAATGAAAACATTAAATTTGGTTCTAAAACAGAATGCCTTAGTACTAATCTAACATACTTATTTTCTAAGCAAAAAACAATTTTGAATAAGTGATGTAGTTTCTTTTTGTGCTGTTAGCCTGCCATTAATACACATGCATGTATAATGTGTGTCATAGTGACACCCAAACATAAAAAGTAAGCTATTTTAAGGAGTTATGGAAAAGAAAGAAGGAAAGACCACAACATATTTAACAATGAGACAGAAAGGAATTAAAGTAGTCATCAAGTGGTGCACATGTCAACAATAGGGAAGACCAAAGTACACCTATACGCACACACAAATTTATCAAAACACTAAGTAAAGTTTTGAACAGCACAAAAATGGGATAAACCCACTACATAAAGGCTTTGCATGAAAAGACATTTTGCTGTATATATTTTTTATTACTCTAGGTGTGAAAACATTGAGACAAGAACATGCAGCTAGATTATAAGACTAATACTTTTAAGGCAGGAAACCCACCCAGAATAAGGTTTCTTTTTTTTTTTTAAATTCACAGAAAAAAACTAACACACATAGTGTCATTCAATCTGGCCACGTGTTGCAAAGGACATTGCTTTTTAACGATAAACAATGTTTAGTGTATGCATTGTAATTAGTTATTTTAAAAAATAATTTTCTGGAAAATATATTATAAGTAGAGCATGCGCTGTTTGGTTTTAATTGAAAAACTGACAAACGGAATGTTGTCTTTGCCTGAATTATAAAAGTAACACAGTGTTTAGAAATGTCTTCACTTACAGCTGTCACAGTTTTCATATGCCATCGCAGCATGCAGAGGCTTAAAGAATCTAACATAGCCAAATCCTTTGTTGTCCCCAGTATTGCGGTCTTTCAACACAGTTACAGATTCCACGTCTCCATATTTCTGCATTAGAAATGTTACATTAAATTAATACCATATGACTATCTTTAACAAGATAAATGATTTAGCGAAAGAGACATTTATGAAAGACAAATTACTTTGTTTGCTAAAAAAACAACTCCACCATGGCTGATCCAAAGTCTGAAGTGAGGAGGGATTTTTCCTGGGCAAGTGCTTAGTGCTCTATGTGTCTAAGATAACAAGGGTAAAATAAATCATGAACCTGTCTGATGACAGAGCCCACAGCACGCAATAGCAAAACAGACCAATAACCGCCTGTCTTCAAGAACTGATTACAAAAAATGATACGTAAGAAAAATGGACAATGAGATGAACTGGAATCAATAAAACAGAATATGGTTCTCAGAACTTGGAATTAAAAAAATGCTGAAGTGAAATTTTTTAATTTTTTAAAATTGTTTAAGAAATGCTAGCTTAACAGTAACCAAGAAAAGGGGACATGGGATCCTTGACATGGATGTTTAGTTTATTATGTTTTCTTCCTATATTCATTATTTCGGTTTTAGTTCTACTGATTTTAATTTCATTTATAAAATTGTGTTTCAATGTGCCAATAAGTAGTTGGAGGTCTTGTTCTTTTTGCTAAATCAGGTACCAAATCATCTGGGAAAAGCAGTTTACTAATTTAATCAATATCTTCTTACGTTCACACGCTATAAATTCAGGCATAGTCAGGGCTCTAGGTCTGACACTTCTGACTGATGGTGCATGACAACCAGCTATCATTATCAGTGACCCATGCCATACAGATGTGCCTTCTCCGACTTCAGAGGCCATTATTATCTGAATTTGACTCTTGGGTTATTTTATCGGTACATGTGATAAAGAGTAGTGGTGAGATGACACATCCTTTGAAAATATTTAAATTTATATATATAGCATTCATTAACAACTAGTTTTGTTTTATTCTATAGTACTGATCTCTATGGTATACTAAACAAATGACATGTTTAAATAATGTTTGTTGGGACTATCAAACTTGATATATTAATCTAAGAGGTCAGCTGGGTATTCCTAAAGTGGATTCATATGGTGCCATTATTTCAAAAACGAGTCTAGTGTGGTTACATACATGTTTGTATTTAAAACTTCATTAAATATCAAGCAACCGCAACATCTGTACACATTCTAACTTACAGTAAATTCATCCCTCAGGTCCTGCTCTGAAAAATGTTTTGGAATAATAACAAACAGTCTAACAAGTCTTTCGTCTTCTCTTGGGTCTCTTGTTGAGCCATCACGCTTGCTGTTTGCTACAACAACCTATAAAAGATCACAAAATATAGGTTAATCTGGGTAACACATGGTTTGCAAACAAAATATAGAAAATGTAAATGCAAGTTGAAGCTAAAAAGTGTTTTTTTAAAAACCAAAATTCAATAAGAGTAAACAAAAATGAACAAAAGAACACATACAAACAGTTACGACAGAAATTAAAATAAATCCCATACATATGCCTTCCTTTGTTATTCTATCATTCACAATCACAGATGATAACTTTACCAGTTTTTATACTCAGAACCATTGGCCTAGACCTTACTACCCTATTACCTACATATATCATCCTTTATTTTATTTCCTTCCTGTCTATTGCCCAGGCGTTCTGAATTCTTGCAGATTTCACTTGCCCAGGCATCTGAATTCTCGCAGACTTCAAGATCAGAGACAATGAAATCTTGGCCCTCTGTAGAGGTTGCCAATGTGTTTCTCCATGTGACAATTATAGCATATATTTACATCCTCACACAGCTTTGACATTAACATCAAACTTGCACATACAGGTTTATATCAGACAAACAATCAATTCTTCAAGACATGCTCAGATAACAAAAGTCAAATAATATTGCAAAGTTTATGACACAGAATCAATGACATCACAACCTGTTCCCTAAACAAGCTTTACAACCTAGTCATGGATTTTACAACCCTATCTTGAGTAAACAATTTCTAAAAATTCATAACCCTAATAACCCAGGATGACCTATTGATCTGAGTGTTCATGTCCTTCACTCAAGGCAACATTTGAGACCTATTACAATCAATTTTCACTGCAAGCAGCAGTTGATCATATTTATAACAGACTGGTTTTCTAAGGTCTAAACAACAGTACAAAATATAGAAGATTGAATTATAGCTGATTACACAAAACTTACATACAACAGTCTATGAGAAATTAACAAATTTATTTAAAAATTTGGCAAGAAAAAGATAGCATAGAAAAGGTGTGTGTATAAAGTCAATTATTTAGTAGCACTTCTACAAATATAATAGTGGGAGTAAAATGTTGGACGTCAGCGTTTATTTTCTTACAGTCCAAGAATTGCCATACCTTAAGACCTTTGTTTGTTCCAGGTAATGCTCTACCATTCATGTCTTCCATTGCCTGCATTGCTTCCGAGGTTTTAGAAAATTTTATGTACACAATACCTGTAAAAAAATAAAGGAGTGTAATAAAATGCAACAATGTAATGCAAAAATAGACCATCACTGCTGTCAATATTTATCATAATACAATAGCCAATTCCTCAACAGAACTGACCTATGCACTCCAACTATTGTGCACATATATATTTAAAACAAAAAAATACTACCTACAACATATATCTAAATTTCCAGGGCAGATGACGCTCATCAACCTGGCAGGGCGGGTCTCAAGGGTCGCTACCCTAAAAGAAAATAGCAGCCTGCTGCCTTGTAGGTTGGCTGGGGACAGCAAAAGGCTAACGGAGAGCGAACCCAGTAAACGCTGGTTGAAATCGGACACTTCACCAAAGGATAAGCACTAGAGCTCCAAATGGTACTGAACTTGTGATGTAAAATTGCGTTCTTGGCAAAGGCTGTGTATATATCACAATTAGAATGATAAAGACGGCCGAAAAAGAACAAACGTGAGAGAGAGAGATATCTAAATTTATTGGGCTTCCCTAGAAACCGATTTAAAAATCAGACATTTTAAGGGATTCTTTGCACCTTACAAGAAAGAAAGGGGACAACTTATCTGAGATGGTCAGAAAACGTAAGTCTCCTGCGAAAATCCTACAGAAACAACTTTAGAAGTGAGAGGATTATTGGCTACCTGACTAATCATAGATTAATCATAAAAAAGACGACAGCAGACAGAGGAAATATGTCTAGCCAAAAAGGGAATGGCAGAATGATATGAAATGAGCTTGCCCGTCTGCAGGAGACAAGGACAGAGAACAGCAACATTGTGCAGGTCAAAATGAATAAGAAACAGTATGAACTGGGTCATCCAAAAATGTTATACCACTGTTACTTAGTCAAGTCGATATTAAGCATTGTAGCGATGTTATTTTTTATGTCTGAAAACATGTTTGGCAAACAGCTGTCAAGTACAACTGATGACACTGTTGTAACACAAATGGCTTATGAAATAGGTGTTTTATCTAATATAAAGACAGAATACCTATTACATAGGCCATGTGTGATTAATCTGGCATGGGATGCTACATCATTTAAAGGCTCCTATGTCAATGAAATACATGTGACTTTTGTACTGTTTCTAATTCTATTCAATTTTTAGTCATTAATGTAGATGCATTTCCAGGAGGAACTATCTAGGACTATTCAAAAGTTCTTGTTTTTCCATAATCAATGTAGGACAATTTACTTATATTGAAAGCAATACATTTTAATTACCTCTAATTATTATGCACATCATAAAAAAATTGTACTATTTAATAGATAGTAATAAAGACATCTATAGCATCAAAAGTTGGACTGCAGATAAACTATGAAAAGACAAATATAATGAAGACATGCCTATGGCAAGCATATCACCCTGGAATCTAAAATGATAATTTTTTTCCGTCTCGATCCAGAAGCACTTGAGCTGAAAGCTCTTCGGCTCTGTGTCATGGACATCGTAATCCTTCGGCTCGGTGCCACTAACACCATAAATCTGGGGAACCTGTAGCTTTTATGCCAGTCCGCGGAGTTGAACCTGCACTTACAGAGGACTAGTCACCCGTAGTCCAACGCGCTACGAACACGCTGGCAAATGATAAAAATAACAGCAGTTCATCTATTTGGGTAACAATTATAATTTCACTGGAAATACTTAAAAAGAAATTATGCTACGAATTGTCAAAACAACATCAGCTTTTAAGTCTAAATAAATATGAAACTGCAAGTTAAAACTAAACTAAGAATATTGAATTCAAATGTTGTATCAATCCTAAAATATGCCAGCAAGAGTTGGAAAATGAATAAAGTAAAGTTATAGGTTATAGTCATAGCGAACAAGTTGAATGCATTTTAAAATAAATTGCAAAAAATGAAAATCATGGCATATCCATTACAGAACTTTGCCATCAACTACAGTAAACGAGTGCTTGATTTTCTAGGAACCACTTATATGTTGAGTAGTTTGCCATTGCTTTCTGAACCGGTGAGGTCTACGGTCTAGTTTTACAGTTCTTAAAAACCCACACCAAACAAATTTGTTTTCAAACTTCCCACTGTGGAGTTTGAACCAGGTACACTTGGGTTGTGATTGAGCTCACTACCGATTACGCCACAGGAGTCCTATGAAAAATAATGAACATAAAATTTGAATAATTCAGGAAAAGTGATGTAATCAGAGAAATGTCTAAGTCAACAATTAGTAATAACTGTTACAAGAAGGAGAAGATGGAAATATGTTGGGCATACACCTTGAGTCTGAGAAGAAAGAAATGATTTAAAAAATACAAGTCACAAACAGGCATTAAAGTTGAAGTGGGAGGCAGCAAGCTTCAAAGGGTTCAAGAAAGAGAGGACACCAACTTCTGCCAAGGAAGACTAGCTAGAGAAACCCTGAAAAGAGCTTTGTTGAGGCAAGACATATCGGACTGTGATGAGGCAAGAAACTTCATGGAAGAGATTGAGCGAGTTGCCTGGGAGAGAGCGATGGAGAAATTATTTGCAGGCCCTATGAATTGTAATTGATCATCATAATAATAAGTCAATAAGTTATATAATTAAATAATATTTATATTATTTAAATCCAACATGACTTTACCTCTGTCTTCGTTTGTTCGTTTATCTTTAATGATCCAAACATCTTCAATTGTTCCATACTTTTCAAATGAATCACGAAACTCTTGTTCTGTCGTGCCCTTCTGACAAAGAATGAATAAGCGGCTATTTGGAGGATCGTCAAGACCACGTCCATCTCTGGCCGCCATGTTGTCCGTGTTAGCTATTGCAGCGGCTGGATGGAAACAATATAAATGTGTTATGCACTATCAATAAATCAAAATAATAGCTGCACTTGCTTTTAAATTTAACATCATTTGTCTATCTACTTTATTCAAAAGGTCTTAATGTTATATTTGCAATTTAACTAGAAGTAGAAGTATACTTACTTTAATTAATACGACTAAAATACAAAAGCCACCTTGTAACGCTGTAAGGGACGATACTCTTAATGACCTTGACAACACTAGATGTCGCTGGTAAAGTTGCTACTCGTTTAGAAATAAACCGAGATTTTACTCAAAGAAGTGTACACAGAAATACACAAAATTATTTTATTTCTCAAATACACGGTAAAGATGATGATACAAACTTTCAGGCCAACGTTAGCACAGTAATTGTGTGTTACCAATTTGTATTATTGCTTTATTTCTATTATATTTTTTGTTGCTACAAAATCATATTATATAGGCTACACTAGATTTTATGAAGAGAACTCACCTCCACACCATCAAATGTGAAGGTTTATACTGTGATGTCTCAAACACTTCACCCTATTTTGACATTACATTCTTCTTCAAACGCTCCACATCGACCACTTGTTAACTAATCTGTGTGATTTGTATGTGCTCTGAGACTAAGAGCGATTGTACATTGTGCCATTTATGCGCCTACAAGTAGATCAGCACATCCGTTTTCTGCAATGCTTTTTATTTACTAGGTAGTTCCTAGGCCCTACCTCAGTCTTCTCTTACGACATGCCTTGTAGGTTGCAGTGTTACTATTCGTTGCGCACCTTGTGAGCCCTGGCAACACACGGGCGAGATAGTATATAAAATGAACACGTTTTTTTTAAACAAGACATAGAAGTGCATTGTTCTTAGGATGTTTTTGTTTTTTTACATGAACCAGAGACATATATTTTCTTGGCACATATATATTGACACAAAGAATTCTTGGTATATTTCACTACGTCTGATGGGGTCAAAGGCGCAGTCATATTGAAAATGTCGCACCAGGTTTCGTGAGCTGGCACTAAACAAGATCCTACCCCACCTCCACGTGGTGATCCTGGAAACAGACATAGGATCCTGTCTGGCTAAGCGGGTAGGGATCGAGGGAGAGCTGCACTGATATATGTAGAGAAGCAGACGTACTAACTTTTGATGAGATTTGCTCGCAACATAGACGAGCAGAATCCCATAGTGAATACTTCTTGCACGTCTCTCCCTGCCGAAGGGAAAAAGCTGATTAAATAAAACGAATCGTTAAAACTGACAAGGTATGAGTCGTTAAGAGAAACGTTCCCTCGAAACAATGGATGCAACCAATCTGCCAGCCTTCGACAATAATCATCGGTAAAGATGCAACGTGTCGTGACGACACCAAGGAAGATTGCAGTAACCTGATCAGCGGCCAAGCGCAGATACATTTATTGGGTAAGGCTGGCCAAGCGCAAATCCTTAAGTTGCGTTCTATGGTCTAATGAAACTACCCTCCCTGGGAAAACCGGTCAAGGTACTGTTGCAATAGCAACTAACATCCATGGAAGAACTGAGGTTCGTGATATTAGCGAGCGCAAAATTTCAGTTGTGTTGCTAGCTCCGAATGAAACGACCCTCTAGAATATATGTGCGCAGCCCCAGTCCAGTGTTTACCGTGAACAGGGAAAATGCAGAGTAGACACGCGACCCGAAACGGCTGAGAATACTCCTTTTCAGGAATACACTCACCATCGATAGAGAATAAAGCCGATAATGCAAAGGCGTGACTGATACAAACCCAAGCATTGGCGAAGGGTGATACTTTTTGGACGCCGATCACCCTACACCGAGTACGGTGACATCCAAACACCATGTTCAGATAGAGGCCATTAAAACAATCCAAAAAAAGTTATCGTTTTTCGCGACAAACACATGTGTCCCCAATGACTGAGAATGTTCTTAATCCGGAACGACCTCGCATAGTCAGAAAGGAAGCATCCTGTAGACATACTCTTCTTAGGCGCAGATCATAAAGTCCAAATATACAGCGAAAAATGATCGCTAAAGAGCAATGGATACAAGAAAAGTGACCGTTCCAATGACTAGTCCTAGAAGGATTGAGAATGCTCCTTAACCGGAATAACTTCACGAAGTCAGTGCAAAGTAGTAAATGCTTTTTGGCGCATATCCAAGCCCAAATATACGGCAATAAAGGATAATTAAAGAGTGTTGGATCATTAACGAGTATTTTCATACGATGTGTAAGGAATGATCTCACAAAAGGCAGGAAAACCGACAGAGAAGTCGTACTTCACTAATCCGCACCGGTCGTAAAAATACCGTGAACAACAGATTGTCTGTATCGATCACAGTTGAAGGATCTAAACCAAGTACCTCTGAAGACAGCGAGGCAGACCACATGGTGAGGGACACTAGTAAAACGGTAAGTATGCCTCACGCAAAAGTCAGTCAGAACTATCAGTCGTCATGACTACCGCCTGAGTTAAAAGCAGGAGTTCGCAGAAGAAGAAGAAGAAGAAGAAGACTACGTCTGATTCTATAATTACGGAAACTGATTATTAATTCTTGTATTATAGATTGTGTAGATCAAAAATTATAATCAAGAGCAAACAATTTTTCTGTCACTGAATTCTTCTTCTTCTTCAGCGATCTCTGGTCATGCGCTTAATTTACTGTGGACCACAAACTGACAGTCAGCTTCATGGGGATCAGACAAAGATACTCTGAGAGGCTTATATCTTGGTTACATCCGCTCTGCAATAGAGTACAACAGTGCTCTTCTAACAACTTGCTCCAAGACAAACCTTGATTCCCTGGACAGAGTACAGAACAATGCCTTACGTCTAATCAGCGGAGCAATGAGGTCAACACCAACCGCCGCATGTGAAATACACACAAATGTGGAACCTCTTGGGTTGCGTAGGGACAAAGCTGCTGTTGAAGCTTATGAAAGGAGCAAAAGAATGAATCAAGATCACCCCAATAAACTACTTGTTGAGAAGTGGAAACAGAGAAACAGAATTAAACAAAAGTCAATCCTCCACCACGTCAGTGAAATCAAAGACAGATACCACCTTCCAGAAACAAGACAGCAGCTGCAGAGAGTAATAGCAAACTTACCACCACATACACTCTTGAATACACCTGAAATTAGAACAAAATTGATAGATGAAGCAACTAAACGCTCCGACCCAGTCAGCCTTATGATAGCATCTCAAAGAACCATTGATGCCTATCCCCAAGAATGGATACATGTCTATACTGATGGATCTGCATTTAAAGCCACCATCAAAGCAGGTTACGGAGCATATATACAATACCCAGACAGATCATCCGAAGAGCTGTTTGGTGCATGCGGAGAGATATGCTCCAATTATGAGGCTGAAATTCATGCGATAGAAGCAGCGTTGTACCACCTGAAGACTGTTTTCGATGCCTTTCCATCAAAGGCACAAAACATAATTATCTTCACAGATTCAATGTCTGCCCTTCAAGCCCTAGAGGATGGTGGACATTGTAAATCTGAACTATCCCATATAGCCCTAGATATTGACAGACTTATTACATCACATGACATCAAAATAACCATGCAGTGGATCCTGGACATTCAAACACACCTGGAAATGACAAAGCAGATAGGCTAGCCAAGAAAGGGTCAACACAGGAACAACCAATCACAGCAACAACTCTCCATACAGCAAAGCAAATTCTAATGACAACAAATAAGGAAATTTGGCTGAACAGATGGGCCATGGGAAACACAGGAAGAGATGTGTACACCCATATGGCCAGCCCTAACCTTAATGACAACATCAACCACCTTACAAGAAGAGATCAGAGCACCATTTTTAGACTCCGAACCCAACACATAACACTTAATAATCACTTGAACAGAATTCATCCACAACACACTCCAGAGTGCCAACTGTGTGCACATCATCATAAAACTGTTCACCACCACCTCTTCAAGTGTCAAGCACTAGAAGACATCAGAAAGACCCTCCTTCCTCCAAGGCCAGATAAATGGAACACACTATACGGAACAAAAGAACAACTTACAAACACATGCAGATACCACTACATAGCATTGGACCGAAGGGCAAAAGCTCAAGTGCCGCTGGATCATTGAAGAAGAAGAAGAAGAAGACAGTCAGCTTCAGGTCTGTCAGGTTTCCCCAAAGCTTAGTTTTCAGGTTGACTTGGTGTGGCCATATGTTGCTTCTCGGCTCACCAAGGAGAGGACAGTCCTGCAGGATATGCTCTGGTGTCTGTTCCGGATACTGGCAGAGAGCTGTCACTGAATTCAGCTTCAACGAGTGATTTGTTACCACCAGCAAGTAATAATTAAAAAAAAATAAGTAACCACAATTATACAGGGTGTTCAACTTAAAAGCAGCCCCAGTGATAAATAAAAATTTGCCAGGTACGCATTGCATCTCGTCTTTTTACTATTTAAACCGGTTCTGGCTAGCTTGTCCTACGTCACATTTGTTCATCGCCCCTTCCCGCACTACAATTACACACCATCACACAACCTTGACCTATACTACGTCATAACTGAACCTTCTCATTTCCATACATATATGCCAGATTAGCTCCATTCACAGGCTGCTATTAAGTTGAACACCCTGTATATGTGAGTGTGTTACACAAAGTTGTCAGAATATAATAGGTTGTGTCTTTCTGTTTCATGTTTCTGTCAAATTATCTAAAATGATTATAGAACAAAGCAAGGAGTGATAAGAACCGAATGGGAAGCACTGGAGACAATATGATCAATAAATGGACAGTGAACAAGGGTTATGTACTTCCGACAATTTTCTTTTACCAAACTTTGGATTGGAACCACAAACCTTTAATTCTTACGGCACCCATTGCCTAGTCATAAATACGAGCGTTTAAAATGATTACAAATATTTGGAAAATTACCACCAAATGGTTACTTACAAAATGAACAATGAACAAGTAATAGGTGCTACTGAAAAAACCCACAAAAATTACCAAACATATAAGACGAACCAAAAACCTTTATTTCTTAGGTAATCCATTACCTATCGTTCCCTACATACGAGCGTCTAAAATAATTACAAATGTTTGGAAAATTATCATCAAATATTGCTAAATATAATAGTCCTATATTTGTGTCTTCGTCTGGTATACCATAATAAAGGGTAATTGTTGGTACGTTTGTAAATTGGGCTTCAAGATAGTGTGTGAGAACTGTACCTTCTTTGTAGACACAAAGGTACTTTATTAACACTTTTAAAAAAAAGATTCAACTTTTTGTACTTAATTAATGGTCCATATCTCCTTTAAGATTGTACTTTAACAAAATAATTCTTTTCTTGTTCCTGTAGAGCAGTTTGCACGACACACTCTGCGGTTAGCACATTTAGAGACAAACATTACTACGGTAAATAAATTATCATTATTCGTCAGACACCCACATCAGTTGGAAGTCATTAGGATTGAGGTCACTGTTTTTAAAGCGAAGCCACCGACCAAGTCAATTCCGCAAACTGTTTACAGGAAATATCGAGGACAGAACAGTTACAGTGTTGTATCTGTTACAGTTGTTCTGAATTGATTTCTATAACTCCTCGAGTATGGTATTATGATCAGATAACTCAGTATTTAACATAAAATAACAACAGATTCGAAATAAACAACAGTTACATATCATTAAACACAAAACATATAGATTGCTGATTATTACAGTGAACTGGCTGTTGTTTGTTGATTTATTCATGCTGTTTGTCTTTTTGTCTATTAGTCTGTCTATCTACTACCATATTGTCTGTTGTATCTTTGGATATATATATATATATATATATATATATATATATATATATATATATATATGTACTAGCACAGCTATTCGGTATTATTTTGGTAGCAATTCCACGTATAACCAGACTCTTCTCAATGAGTTATTTTTAAAATGTTTGTATGACTAACGAACACTGATATAGCCAAAACAAGATTCGTTCTTAGGTTGAAAGTAATGCCTTGGCCGAGAAAAGACTTTAATCCCCAACAGGACAAACAAAATGTATGTACAAATTTCTTAATCTGTGAATTCATCTGAAATCTTTCCCCCACCCCCTTCCCTAACTATATCCCCTTACCATAAGAAATATATCTTAAAGAAACCATTGAATAAGTAAAATGAATAGAGCGAAAGAAAAAATCCCACTCCAGATCTATGTGGTGATTTCAGAATGGAGTCTAGGATTAAGAATCAGAGCAAGTCAGGAAAATCGTTCTTTTCCCTTCTCCTTAATTTGGTCTTACAGAAATCCTTTAGATCCTGTAAACCAATACCCCTTCCATTGACAGATGAGCAAACAGTAGCTTCAGCTCTCACGGGTCCCTACAGTCTCCGCTGGAGACACTTGGTTCAAATGCTCTTATACGTCTCAGTTTTCTTCGGGGATAATATTTCTCATCTGTTACATATTTTCTTTCCAGACTTGCAGCTTGCGAAAGTTCATGTATTTGATGTGACTGAATAATCCTGGGGTTTTAACATCATTCATAAAATAATTTTGATATCCAGACTGCTGCATTGCGCAAGTTTACATATTTGACGTGAATGATTTTGTTTTTAAAATGACAATTTGTGTATGCCCTTATATCAACAGTTTTCATATCAAAACCAGCTGACGAGAATGTAACTGTTCTCTTCTGGTGGAAGTGGTATATGGTATACATAAAATAATTCTAAAAAAACTGTAAAACAATAAGCAGCCAAACAAATTCGAAAAAGAAATAAATATTAGTTATTTAAAAATACAATGGTAAACACAATATTGGAAACAAATGCCGGGAAAATGATATATCATTTTAAAATATAAACAATTATGTAATTTTTTTAAAAACGAAGCGTAATTGATTTGCAAAAACGACAAAGAATTTTACAGTTATTTTTGGCTATTTATGTAAACGTAGAAACGCGAAGCTATGGTTATATTATAAAAGTAAAGTAAAGGAACCTTTCATACTCGTGGTATATAGGTCAATACAGTGTTAGGCCTGTATTTTCATTGACCGTCGGCACACGATGGGTGATGGGTCAGCATCACGCCGGCCGCCTTTACTTTCCCAGAGCAGTCTGGTACCCAGTTGAGGCTGGTCGACCTGAGAGCCGTCGCGGTCGGGAAAAATTCCACGCACATTGCGGAGCTGAACCCAGACCACCAGCCTTGCGAAGCGAGTTCACTAACAACTGCTACCGCGGCTCTCATGGTTATATTATGAATATATTTAATTGTTATGTAGAGTTATATTACCTAACATAATCATTCTATCTAGTGATACGAATTGGCCTCTTAAAACATCTGGAAAAATTCGGTTGCCCTAAAAATCTCTGCTTAAAATCATATAATTCCATAATAACATGAAAGATACAGTGCGTGTTTGGTGGGGTCTCCTCCCGCGCATTCTCCGTAAAAAGATGCACCAAACTAGAGTGTGTACTTCCATCATACTCATTGGGATATTTTACTCCTTGCTTCTCTCCCATGCTTTCAAATCATCATAAGAATGTATATTTCTCCACACAAGATCAGATGGAAAACTGTTCTCTCTCTCTCTCTCTTGCGATCACCACCCAGACCGATGTACCAGATCTCTCCACAAATTCTATTTATGTGGAAATCTGATTCATGCAGCCTTAGCATTGCGTGTATTTTACGACACATCTTCAGCACCATTTGGAGCTCTAGTGCTTATCCTTCGGCGATGTGTCCGGTTTCAGCCAGCGTTTACTCGGTTCGCTCGCCGTTCTGTAGCCATCTAGTGTTTTTTACGATGTGGGGTAGCTAGTCCCACGCCCAACCTCCTTAGTCGCCTCTTATGACATGTGTGGCAGGTAACAGTGGTTCTATTCTTTACACCCCAATTTGGGCCCCGGTAACCATTCGGGCGCGAAAACTGTTCAACATGGTGCGACTTAGAACATTGATCAAAGTTCAAAGGGTCATCACAATCATGGAACTTCTATTTGCCGAAGATACAGCACTAACATTACACACACACAGAACGGGCTTCAAAATCTTAAGAACAAATTTCCTGCAGCATCCAACGAATTCGACGTGACCATTAGTCTGAAAAAACCCACCAAATACCATGTTTCAAGATATTAACAGATCCTCATCTACAAACATTGGAAGCCAGAAGCTCGACGTAGTCAACACCTTTGCATATCTTGACTCTTCCATCAGTAGCAACTTCTCCCTCGATGATGAAATTAGCAGTCACATTGGGAATTCCTACATTGGCCTCAAAAATACCAGGTGCAAAGAAAACAATATACACCATTTACGAAGCGTACACAAAAGTCCGTCTATACATTTTTTTCTTATTTTAACCATGTAAGGCAAAACAGGATTAAATAAAAGAAGAATAACTATTTTTAAAAAAGAATAAGTTTCCCGCACAGAACAACTTTGTTAGGACATTGATATTTGAAGCACATTCTTACAATTAGTTATTATAAGAAGTTAAAGGCACTGACTACCTTCACTGCCTGGCACGGAGGGAACAAAATGTATAATCTATGAATCTCAGTCATTGATCAACAGTTACAGAAAAGTACCTGGTAGTAGGGTCAAGAAATACATTGGTCAATGTCTTGCTTCACTGTTCTGTAACTTTCATGGTTAACAGAACCTTCTGGTTAACGAAGAAAGGATAGAGTTAATATCCGTGCTAGGCGATTGAACTTACTGACGGTATATTTTTGTCTTCTTGAAGGAAATCCAACTTTTCATTATCAGCATGCCTTCCAGATTATACGAGAGTCACATGACTGTATCATCTGAAGCATAAGACCGTTTTATACATGTCATTCTGCCAGTCATCACATCGAGTGAAGCAGCTCTGCTGGAATTTGAACGAAGTTCTGGAACATACCACAGTTCAGATTTATCGCTAGAGAAACAAACAACGTAATTTTGAAGGCCATTAATATTTGCAGTGCGAGTGCGAGAAAAGAAAATTGAGCGCCAACACGTACTGTCGAGAATCTGAAAATAACAAACAAACAAACAGACAGACAAGAAATTCTGAACATAATCAAAGCAGTTCCAATCTTGGCATTAGATCAAAATCGAATACAGTATAGTGCGGTTAATGGTGATTTGAGAGGTTGTTCCCCCTTTCTCCCTTTCCATTCTTGAGTTCTGGGTCCTCGCATATTGACTTGTTTGGAACTACTGGCCAGACGACTCTGTTATGTTAGCTGGTGTCCGTTGATAACATCGCTACGTAATACTATTGGAAGACAATTTGTATTCAGAGATTTTTGTGATCTATTTTTCAACAGTAATAATCCATATACTGTTACCGTTTTCAACATAATTCAAGAAATCTAATGATATTTTCATATTTAATGTAAATACGTGTAACTGAGATGGTGCGGTATCCAAAACTTTATTATTGCAAACGAGAGAATAGGAGGCAGAGTATGACACTGAAAAGTAATTTTACCGCCAAGTTTGGGACTTTGATTAAAATGTGTTCTTATGACACATTTTGAGATGGTTAATATTTCATGAGGGCAGGTATGAGAGATACAGAGAAAATCAAATTTGAATCGTGTCCATAGATGTGTAAGTGTACAGAATTGGTGATTGTGTCAATTCAATTGAAAGTTTGTACAAGAATAGTCACCTATTTTCTTTATAACAATTAAATTTATTAACAGCAATAGAATCTTTTTATCTTTATATATGTTATTCATCTCTTTCTTGTAAATTTTCTAAACCACGTTTATATGTAACTTGGTTAACATCTAAGTCTATTTCCCATTTATTATTTGAATCTTTCGAGCAGTTATCTTTAGCTTCTCATAACATATCGATTTCTCAGCAATCTATAACGTTTATGATGAAATCTTTATATAAAAATAGTGCTGTTCCATTATTTATGAGGTTACTTTCCAAGTTGTTGATATCCATCCTATCAATTTTGATGACTATGCTTTCTTAATTTTGTTTTCAGAAGGTTACAATGAAATACTGTCAGTCCAGATTCTTGATTCCTATGATTTTCTCAATAAAACAGTAAATTGTTTGTTGACTCAGATTTTAAGTGGTTGTAGTTTTGCATTGACAAACAGTTCATTGTTCATGTGAGATCATCTTCATCTCACATCGGACATGTCCATAGTTGCTTCGATCTCCTCCCAAACATGTATTTGAGTGTGTTTAAACTAACAACTCCCGTTCTGTGTTGTTTGATGTATTATCTACTGGTGTTTCTCTCATGGTTTCCCGTCTTGCCGCACATATCTGGATGCATAACTTGCGTAATCGAGATAGAGAATACCCTTGAACTTTTTCGTTGAAATATTCAGAGCGTATGTTTTCTTATTAGAGCATTGATGATGTTGCTTTTGTTGAACAGTTAATTCCCAGATGTTAAAATGACTACTGGCATATGTTTCCAAGCTCTTCTTGGTACACAATCACATTTCATTTCAATAATGCTTCATGAAGCAATGTTTCGCTTGACATCTAAATGTGCAATAATGGATCGCGCTCAACAAAGTACATTAACTCTACTTTTGTAGTATATAACGCTGAAACTTGAGTTTGGGCTTTCTGCATTATGTAAAAGGTGTGGGGTGTGTGTGTGTGAGGAAGGGGGAAGGTGGTGGAGGGGCGTGTCAGTAAAATAAATGTGCGTTTGTAAGACGTCATCGATTCTAATACGCACAATGATTCATTACTCTATTTATAAGATGTTTCCTTTAGTAACCAATTGCGTCTAATTAAGATTCGAAGTAATACGGAAGTAATCTAGGCGATCGGTGTCGTAAGAAATGAGGGTAAGTGGTTCGAATCCAGTGTTTGTCGATTTTTTTTTTCGGAAGCTCTTAATACCTGTACATTGTTTATTTGTTGATCATACGGAAGTAATCCTAACATATTCCAGCGAGAGTTGTATCAATCCTAACATATGCCAGCGAGAGTTGGAAAATGACTTAAGATATAGAAAACAAGTTGAATGCATTTGAAAATATATGTCTGAGAAAAATATTGAATATAAAATGGAACGAATTCAGGAGAAATGATTAAATCATAGAAATGTCTGGTAAACCACTAGTGACAACTGGTATAAGAAAGAGAAGATGGAGATATGTTGGGCACACCTTGAGGAGAAAGATCAACGAATATTAAAGCAGAGCATTGAAGTGGGATGCAAAGGGTTCAAGAAAGAGATGACGACCTAAGGAGACCCTGAAACGAACTTTGCTGAGAGAGGCAAAAATATCGGTCTCAGTTCCATGAAGGAGATTGAAGGAGTTGCCCAGGATAGAGCGGTATGGAGAAATTCATTGCAGGCGATATGTAACGTATAACGTATAATTTTTTTTTCCAGAGACCCCAAGGATTTTTGCCGAAACTACGGTGTTCGTGCTTTTGCAATACTCTAGACAGATGACGTGCCATTTCTGCGGAGAGGGACCGAACCATACGGGGTAAAACCCGGTGCAATAAAGTCAAAATTACGGCTTTATAATGTGTTTTTTTCTAAAATCCGCAATTGATTAGCTTCTCAGTGTGACAACTACTGTTATTACATCTGCAAATAATTCTATATATATTCTTTAATTTTTTTTTGGTAGCCTTAATTAGGTCTCCTGTCGCGGTTTTCAAGACATTTGTCTTTGCACTAAAGTTACTGGAAAATGTTATTGCCGCTGCTATAAGTCTGTGCAACATTTCCAAGACACACACACATTTTTTACTTCATCAGATTTCTGTTCTACTCACCGTTGATTTGTCTGAGTGTGCATGGATTCAGATATTGCAATGGTACTGTTCCTCTCTCTATTATAAGGATAGGGTTAGGGTTTCTGCAGCCTTCTGTTGACTGTTTTCTCTCTCCCCACTAGGGTAACTCTTTATTGTTTCAATAAATTAATGCTTTCACTAGACAGCGGTTTGTGTGCAGTGTAGATATCTTTACTTATTGATACAGTATATATGAGACTTTCCGTGATCTTGTTCAACTGAGTTCAGCAAGTTTCTTCACTTGAGACTGCTTCTACTAAAGTTGTTTGTTCTCTGGTACATTTGATGGTATTTTAGTCTTTTGACTTTTTTAAATCTTGTAGGATGGATCGTACTGTCTTTTCCTTTCTTTACTACAGCGCTATACAACATTTTTATGTACTAGAGCACATTTGACTTCTTCTTCTTCGAACGCTCCTTATCGACCACTTGTTAAACCATTCTTTGTGGTTTGTATGTGATCTGAGCCTAAGAGCGATTGTACGTTGTACCAATTATGCGCCTACAAGTAGGCCAACACATCCCATTTCTGCGACGCTGTTTATTTACTAGGGTAGTTTTCCTAGATCCCTACCTCAGTCGCCTATTACAACATGCCTTATAGGTCGCAGTGTTTCTATTCTTTGCTCCCCTTGCGAGTCCAGGTAACACACAGGCAGACTCATGACTGTAGAGGCGCGAGCGACATGTGGCAAGTGAAATAATAACACTAATTGTAATAATGAAGTAAAATTAGAATAACAAAATAATAGCAGATGAAAACATACTACTGACTACAAGTTTAAATTAAAAAAAAATTAAATTAAAATATGTCAAATTAAAACCAAAAACAACAAAAAAAAACCGAAAATCATAAGGGTATTCAGAAACATATGATTATTGAAATTCGACTAACATTTAAGCTGGGTAAATAAGAAAGGGCGTCAATGATCTATCACACGGTCGCCATGGTGTCACTGGACCACACGTTGGACATCGCTGTTCGGAGTACTAACAAACTCATTTAAACGCAGTCATACAGTGGATCTCATCTTTCTGCAACATAAACAAAAGAAGAGACAGACAGGCTAGAAAATGCAGGAAGGACTGCCGCAGACTGATTACGAAATCAGCTACGAGGAGGCTAAGACAACCATCGGATGGCGATACAGAGAAGTGTCGCAGACCACCCTAAAGCACAGCGCCAAAGATGGGTACTATGGTCTGTCTCGCAGCAAACAAGTTATCATATTCCGCCTCCACAGGCCATAACAGACTCACACCATCTATATAACAAATTAAATTCCTAGCCTGTGCCACTGCAAGCAGGCGGACATGACAGAAGAGCACTTACTGCAAGACTGCCACTGCTAGCAGGCCTGAGAAACAAAACCTGGAGGCACTGAAATCTATATAGTGTGATAGATCACTGCAATCTGTTTTGCAATTTAACTCAGTTCTGTGAGTCTATTGTTATTTATTGGTAAAAAATATTCATAAAATGTAATATTGAAAATCCTTAATGTTAAACTTAAATTGTTGCATAATATAACTTCGATTTAGTATTCTGTGTTGATTTTAAAATGAATTCGTCTATATATTTCAATACTGGAATGCGAGGTCACGTGGTGTAGTTATGGTCTGATTTCCGATAATTCTTACCTGAGTCCGTAGGCCCATAAGTTTATAGTTGGCTGTGGATAAACCCACTGTCTCAATCTTCTTCTTCTTTGCGTTCGTTCTTTACGACCAATTTTTAATCACTCTTTGTGATATGTTTGATCTTTACCAAAAACGTGTATACGTTGCACATTGGTTTGGTAGGCCTAAACACTAGACTTCTACACGTTTAGGACACACATCGATTTCAGCCAAACCTCCTTAGTCGCTCTTACGACATGCGTGGCAGTAACAGTGGTTCTATTCTTTACACCCCAAATTTGGGCCCCGGTAACCACTCGGGCGACTGTCTCAATGAAACAGCAATGGAAAGAAAACTACACGGACCTCTGTTGCTGAAAAACTGAAGTTTATGGGAGAGTTAAGAGAGGATGGAAGATATTCATTGTGACGTGTATTATATGATGGTAGTATTTTGTTATGTGTGATTGTTTGTTTACTTGTAATCCCCGAGAAAGTCAGAGTTTGCCCCATTTCCCAGTGCCATACTCCAAGCAAATATTTCTCGTTCTGAGAGTGTATATTCCTTTCTAGGGACACATTTAAACAGGAAGATATTTCACAGCTAATTTCCAAATCCAAGAATGCTGTTTGACTCAATGCTATGAAGGAAGCAATGTCACCAACTGGAGAATATTCTGTCTAAAGAAGGACATTTGCGTTTCTTTTACAACGCTGACATCATGCTGAAAACGAACTGATGAATTTCCTGCCAGCAGACAGGCATGGATCTTCAGTAGGTTTCATCTCAGAGATAATAATTTAATGATTACTTTGTTATCTACACGAATTTATAGCCTGGAGGTTAAGTAAGGTTTTGACCATTTACGTTTCGCTAGTCGTCACTGCTACAATATGATGTTGGTATGCGCAAGACTATAGAACTAACTAGAATCAACGCCCAAGTAGCCCACACAGTCCAGGAGCGCTACCTGTACGTGTTAACGACTGAGTACTTGCGCAGGTAGCTATAGCATCGATTGAATTTCCCCAAATCAGACAGTTATTTATCAATTCTCAGTTATGTGACAAAAATCAACTGGACCAGAAACAATAGTGAAGCTAATATACAACGTTTCTGTAACGGTGGAAGAGAGAGACTGCACGGCTCTAGATATAACATTTTTAGCAAATAACATTATGATCAGGATAGAAGACGTAAAGCAAACACTCGGCCCGACAGCTCAAGTAAACAAAAATCACTTTGGTAAATGTGCTCGCCATTTGGAGCGCAATAAATTATGTCAACATGTACAGACTAAGAAACAGATGCACTATATAGATTTGTACGTGTTTGGAAGATATCGTTGATTTCTCTAGTTGAACATTGAATGAGAGCTGGAGATATGGTCGACAAGAATTGAATATCTAGTCACTGAGATTTGAAGACAGAGTGAACACGAATTGAATATAAAGTGAATTAAAATTGAATATATAGTAAATGATAATTGAATATATAGTAAATGATAATTGAAGATAAAGCGAATGGGAATTGAAGATAGAGTGAACACAAATTGAATATAAAGTGAATTAAAATTGAATATAAAGTGAATGACAATTGAAGAAATAGTGAATGAGATATGAAGATAAAGTGAATGAGAATTGAATATATAGTAAATGATAATTGAAGATCCACTGAAAGCGAATTAAATATATAGTGGTGAGAATTGAAGATCAACTGAATGTTCTTCTTCTTCCAACGTTCTCAGACACCAATTTGTATACTTTTAAAGTAGTTAGTGGTCAATCGAAGTTCATGTACATCTCTATATAGTTTGTCTTGGACTGATATCGATTTGTATACTTTTAAAGTAGTTAGTGATCAGCTGGAGTCCATGTACATCTTCATTATAGTTTGTCTTGGACTGACATCGATTTGTATACTTTTAAAGTAGTTAGTGGTCAATCAAGTTCATGTACATCTCCATATAGCTTGTCTTGAACTGATATGGGGATTGGCTATGTGTTTTATCTATTTTCACTGTATGTTGGACACTCTTGCAATATGTGTGTCCACTGAATGAGAATCAAATATACCATCGTCATCAGGTGCCGTGCCGGCTGGCGTAGGCGATCATGGGTCTCCACAAATCTCTGTCGTTGGTGTTTGCTATCAACTCAGATGTTGACGCTCTACCGTGCCATGAAGTCAGGGTATCCACAATTTTCTCTCTCTGTCTTCCTCTGTCTCGTCTACCCTCGATTTTACCGGTTGTCACAATGTGTTCTAAACCTCCCTGCACATCACATCCCGAAAAATGATGACTGCCTCTTTCTTATATTGATGATAAGCTTTCTCTGTGTCTTGATTTCATTCAACATTAGTCATTTTAGCAGTCCATGGGATCCTCATCATTCTTCTGTAAAGCCACATTAAATACTGTAAAGCCACATTAAATACTGTAAAGCCACATTAAATACTGTAAAGCCACATTAAATATATAATGATAAGAATTAAGTATAAAGTGAACGAGAATTGAAGATATCGTGATAGAGAATTGAAGATATCGTGACAGAGAATTGAAGTTATCGTGACAGAGAAATGAAGATATCGTGATAGAGAATTGAAGATATCGTGATAGAGAATTGAAGATATCGTGATAGAGAATTGAAGATAGCGTGACAGAGAATTGAAGATATCGTGATAGAGAATTGAAGATATCGTGACAGAGAATTGAAGATATCGTGACAGAGAATTGAAGATATCGTGACAGAGAATTGAAGATATCGTGACAGAGAATTGAAGATATCGTGATAGAGGGAATGTGAAGATATCGTGATAGAAATTGAAGATATCGTGACAGAGAATTAAAGATATCGTGACAGAGAATTGAAGATATCGTGACAGAGAGTGAAGATATCGTGACAGAGAATTGAAGATATCGTGACAGAGAAATTGAAGATATCGTGACAGAGAATTGAAGATATCGTGACAGAGAATTGAAGATATCGTGAACGAGAATTGAAGATATCGTGACAGAAGATGAAGATATCGTGACAAGAATTGAAGATATCGTGATAGAGAATTGAAGATATCGTGATAAGAAATGAAGATATCGTGATAGAGAATGAAGATATCGTGACAGAGGTGAAGATATCGTGATAGAGAATTGAAGATATCGTGACAGAGAATTGAAGATATCGTGACAGAGAATTGAAGATATCGTGACAGAGAATTGAAGATATCGTGACAGAGAATTGAAGATATCGTGACAGAGAATTAAAGATATCGTGACAGAGAATTGAAGATATCGTGATATAGAATTGAAGATATCGTGACAGAGAATTGAAGATATCGTTACAGAGGATTGAAGATATCGTGACAGAGAATGAAGATATCGTGATAGAGAATTGAAGATATCGTGACAGAGAATTGAAGATATCGTGACAGAGAATTGAATATATCGTGACAGAGAATTGAAGATATCGTGATAGAGAATTGAAGATATCGTGACAGAGAATTGAAGATATCGTGACAGAGAATTGAAGATATCGTGATAGAGAATTGAAGATATCGTGACAGAGAATTGAAGATATCGTGATAGAGAATTGAAGATATCGTGATAGAGAATTGAAGATATCGTGATAGAGAATTGAAGATATCGTGATGAAATTGAAGATATCGTGATAGAGATTGAAGATATCGTGACAGAGAATTGAAGATATCGTGACAGAGGAAGTGAAGATATCGTGACAGAGAATTGAAGATATCGTGACAGAGAATTGAAGATATCGTGACAGAAATTGAAGACATCGTGATAGAAATTGAAGATATCGTGACAGAGAATTGAAGATATCGTGACAGAGAATTGAAGATATCGTGACAGAGAATTGAATATATCGTGACAGAGAATTGAAGATATCGTGACAGAGAATTGAAGATATCGTGACAGAGAATTGAAGATATCGTGACAGAGAATTGAAGATATCGTGATATAGAATTGAAGATATCGTGACAGAGAATTGAAGATATCGTGATATAGAATTGAAGATATCGTGACAGAGAATTGAAGATATCGTGACAGAGAATTGAAGATATCGTGATATAGAATAAAGATATCGTGATAGAGAATTGAAGATATCGTGACAGAGAATTGAAGATATCGTGATATAAAATTGAAGATATCGTGACAGAGAATTGAAGATATCGTGACAGAGAATTGAAGATATCGTGACAGAGAATTGAAGATATCGTGACAGAGAAATGAAGATATCGTGTTATATAGAAAGTATAATGACAGAGAGTTGAAGATATCGTGATGTATAGAAAGAAAGTATAATGACAAAGAGTTGAAGATATCGTGTTATATAGAAAGAAAGTATAATGACAGAGAGTTGAAGATATCGTGATGTATAGAAAGAAAGTATAATGACAGAGAGTTGAAGATATAGTGATATATAGAAAGAAAGTATAATGACAGAGAGTTGAAGATATAGTGATATATAGAAAGAAAGTATAATGACAGATAATTGAAGATATAGTGATATATAGAAAGTATAGTGACAGAGAGTTGAAGATATCGTGTTATATACAAAGAAAGTATAATGACAGAGAGTTGAAGATATAGTGTTATATAGAAAGTATCGTGACAGAGAGTTGAATATATCGTGTTATATAGAAAGTATAGTGACAGAGAGTTGAATATATCGTGTTATATACAAAGAAAGTATAATGACAGAGAGTTGAAGATATAGTGTTATATAGAAAGTATCGTGACAGAGAGTTGAAGATATCGTGATGTATAGAAAGAAAGTATCGTGACAGATAATTGAAGATATAGTGATATATAGAAAGTATAGTGACAGAGAGTTGAAGATATCGTGTTTATATATGTTGTAGGAGGGGGCTAGTCTCCCTCCTACGAAGAAATATAGTGATGGTGGATGATGGTGTTACATTGTGTAGTATTCACATAACTCAAACACAGTTATGATTGACTTAGATGTATATTTATTTATGGTATCACATCTAGACATACGAAACACGTCTTCCCGTCTCAAAGGTTCATTGTCGAATGTCTCTCTGTTTGTTTACTAACTAGCAACAGTTACTCAATCGTCACTCCCTAACTACACAAAAGCGTCATTGTCTCGTAGTTATGTGTTGCACTTCTACTTAGAGAGTGCAACACATAGTCTCAACTATATAATATCTAATTATACTACACTAACTATCTGGCTAACTGTCCGTTCCTGAGCTGCCACCTGGGGAACTATGACATATAGAAAGAAAGTATAGTAATTGAAAGGAAGAAGACGTGACGATTTAGAAGAGAAAAACCCACCGAGTTTTTCAACAGGGGCCCACATTTGGGGTGTAAAGAAAAGAACCACTATTACCTGTCACTCATGTCGTAAGAGGCGACAAAGGAGGTTTGGATGAAATCGGATGCGCGTGTCCTAAACATGTACAAGTCTATGCGTTTAGAGGCCTACTAAACCAATGTGCAACGTATACACGTTCTTGGTAAAAATCAAACATACCACAAAGAGTGATTAAAATTGGTTGTAAAGAACGAACGCAAAGAAGAAGAAGAAGAAAACTATAGTAATACGTAATAACAAAATGAGTGATTTAAAATACATAAGAAAGTAATGCGTCGGTGATTTGGTGGAAGTAAATACAGCGATAAAGAAGATGATATTACCGTGAGTTTAATAACCAAGTTTAAAGGATCTATAACAGTAGAATGTAAACAGTGTCTTGAGAATGTTATTATAAAGCAATAAGTGCTTTGGGAAAAAGACCACAACATTATACATAAGTTGGGGATGCTCCAAAATAAATGTTTAAGAAGAATCATGGACATTTTCGGGCGGAATACGGGAGCAAGCCAAGAGCTATTTAAAAAAATGTTAATTGCATATCCTTTACAGGACTTTGCGAATGAAACCCCAGCTTTTTTAAAGCTGTTTGTGATTTTTCTAGGAGCTCTTCTTCTTCTTTGCGTTCGTTCTTTACGACCAATTTTAATCACTTAATCACTCTTTGTGATATGATTTGATCTTTGCCAAGAACGTTTATACGTTGCACATTGGTTTGCAGGCCCCTAAACGCAGACTTCTACACGTTTAGGACATGTGCATCCGATTTCAGCCAAACCTCCTTAGTCGCCTCTTTCGACATGCGTGGCAGGTAACAGTGGTTCTATTCTTTACACCCCAAATTTCGGCTCCGGTAATCACTCGGGCGTTCTAGGAGTTATTACGGTCAGTAGTTTGCCATTGCTTTCTGAGCGGTGCCATCGTCCTTTTTGTAAAAATCCACGAGAAACAATTTGCAACCAAATTGTCCGCATTGTGATTCGAACTCAGAACGTCGGGGTTAATAGACCGAGTCACTATCCCTAAGTCACAGACGAACAAACTGCATCACTGGAGAACATCGTAAAAAACGAAGATGGAGATGGATTGGGCAGTGGCGTAGAGGTTAGGTGATCGTCTCTCGTGCTAAAGGTATCAGGTTCGCTTCCTGCTGGAGTTATCGAAATATTTTTTCAGAGATCCCTGATTTCAGTGTAGGTAAGATCGAGTTCCTATGTCTATCGGAAACGGGCGATAAACGTAGGTCCGTGTTCTATTTGAGCACGTAAAAGAACCCTTGGCAGTTCAAAATCGAGAAGAGCAGGCTGGAAAGACGCTGCTCGGGCAAAAATTAATAGAAAAGACTACAAATAAAATTCCTACTTAATCTTCCTCATATTTAAATTACATCTGGGACACTCGCCGGTGCTACGGAGTTCGTGCACTGCAGCTGAGCTCTTCCTGTGTAAGAAAGAGATCGGAGCACAAATAGTTACTCACCGAAGTGCAATGAAAATGATCCTAGCTATCAATAAGTCATGTTTGGCTGAAATCGGATGCACGTGTCCTAAACGTGTAGAAGTCTATAGCTTTATGGGCCTACTAAACCATATGCAACGTATACACGTTCTTGGCAAAGATCAAACAAATCACAAAGAGTGATTAAAATTGGTCGTAAAGAAAGAAGAACACAAAGAAGAAGAAGAATAAGACATATATGTCAGTAGTGACATTGGTTAGGACAGCTCTATGACAGGCAGCAGATGTGGAAAAGATGTCTGGACATCTAAAGAAATATGGGGGGAATGTGGAAAGCAGTTGAAGTTTAAAAAGGTTTTACAGCCGAAGGATTGATTCATTGCACCGGGTTAAAAATAAATTCTACGAAACCCCGGGGGGAAGCCCGCTTTAATCCTGATATTTAACAATTAACAAACTGAACTAATACTACTCATGTATATGAGGTTTTCGGTTCTCATTGCCCACTTTTTTCCCCCTCCTCGTCTCCTATAACAGCGGTTCCCAAACTTTGCATTCCCGTGGAGCCTTTTTTTAAAAACTTTTTGCTGCCGGGAACCTAAAAAGTTCTTTAAAAAAAAAAAAAATTGGACATTAAGGGGGGAGCAAGGAGTTATAGGCCTCATCTAAATAATAAATGCCTGCAGTCAAGTAAACCCGTACCTTCCGGTGCCCCCCTTTTAAAACTGGCTCTGAAAAAGGAGCCCCCACCCTATAACGGGGCCCCCAATGCCGGAAGGGTAAAATACCAGGCTATGGCTGGGTAAGCCAGAAAAAAACCCCTGGGGGGGTGTGACCCCCCGATAGGTGAAGGGATGCTTGGCCCCCTGTGTGTGGACAAGCCCAGACCCCCCCAAGATCACACCGGGGACCTTAGGTTAAAAAAAAAAGCGGAGAAGGTAATCCAAACCTCGATGCCTGGCAGGCAGTGTTGGGAAGACCCAAAACATGGATGGGAAGACCCCAAACTTCCCCACTGAAGACGGACATGTCAGCCAGAATGGCGTGGGCACCCAGAAATGGAAAAAAGACATCAACGCACAATACGGTTAGTGAGTATGCTCAGATATTTACTTAGATTGGGGTTGCCCCTGGGTCTGCCAGGGGGGAGCAGCGCCGGATCCCAAGCCTCAAAGGGATCCCCCCCAAAGCTCACGTAGCTCTCCCATCGAAGAACCAGGATTAAGCAAGTAATCCACTGGTCAAAACAAGAAAAACACACTAAAGATCATGCAATGGAATGCAGAGGCTTTCCCCGAAAAAAACTTAAACCAAAATTCCCTACATGAACAACAGATTGACATCTATGCATCGGAAACACACTAAAAAAAAACCCCTTCTACATCAGAGGTTTGAACATACAGACGGGATGAGACGGACACAAGGGAGCATCACACTAGTCAAAACAACACCCCGGCCTCAGAAACCCCCAGAAGTACAGGTGAACCCAACACCTAACAGTAAAAATACATGTCCCCCCAGAACCAAACATGTTCAAACTACTACTGCCCAAACAAAAAGAAATTGAACAGAGAGCATACATCTGCTGAGAAAAACCCAAATAACCCTAGGCGATTTTAAAAGCCACCCCCCCAGCTGGGGATATGCTATATGGACTCAAGGGAGATGAAGTAGAAGAATGGATGATGGAAAACCTACTCATACTCATAAACAAACCTGATTCAGACCCAACTTTCTCCAAGAGTATGGAGAACACAAAGCACAGATCGGGAATGTACAGAAGACACCCAGGCGCAAAAAGAGGGTGATGAAACAACTAGGAGGAAGGACCACAAACCAATCTTTAAACTGTGGGAAAGCTCAAGTCCCCCGAAAACAGGAAAAAAATAGAGCGGGAACTATAAAAGGCAAACGGGAACCTGTACAAAAACCCTCTGAAGGTAAACGGCAAAAACCCCACACCAAACAACATCCAGAAAAACATTACAACTCTACAAGACATACTAAAAGCAGCACAAAATCAATCCCCAGAGGAAAAAAAAACACTACGAACCCTTCACCAACGAACTAAACAATAAATGAAAAAGCCACAGGCACGAAAAAAAATGGAACAAGACCCATCTGACACAAATGCCCAAGAACACAACAAACAAAGCCATATACAAAAAAGAAAAACTCACATCATTAGAAAAAGTTAAAAAAAAAACAGCAACATAAACATAAAAAAAGGCAAAAAACTATGGCAGTTTGAAAAAGACCCTAAATGAAGAAAACACCACCAGCCATGCCTGCACAGTCATAGAAGATGGAGGAAAACCTGGGCAAAATGGCTGAAAACTTCTTGCGGATGGCTTTGAAAAAGAAACAACATAAAATGTCCAAAATCAAAGTCGGGGAAAAAAAAAAAGAACTAAAAATAAACAAACAACTTGCAGACAAACATAACAAAAACAAACCTTTTTCCCCAAAGAACTGGACAGCGCAAAAAAAAAACTAAAAAAAAAACCCCGGACCAGGGGGGGTGAAAAACGAAATGATAATAAACCTAGGAACAGGTGGCAGACAACACCTCCGGGCCCTTTTAAACCAATTTTGGGATGCAAGGGGGATATCCAAAAGGGTGGAAGGAGGCAAATAATCCTATAGCAAAAAAAGCCCAAGGAAAACAAAAAAACTACCGTCCCATGCCTCCTCAGCTCCTTGGGAAAACAATGGAGCGCTCGTAAAAAAAGGCTGTTTAAATTTCTAGAGAAAAAAAAAAATACTTGATGACTGAATCAGGGTTAGAAAAAACAGAAGCCCTATGATCAAACCACCTATCTTGCCCAAGAAATTGAAGATGCCTTCAGAACAAAACAAAATGCGGGCCCCCTTCTTCGCCTGACTAAAGCCTTGACAAAGTCTGGAAAAAAAAGGGCTCCTCTAAAAATACACAAAGGGGGTCAAAGGTCACGAAAATGGATCAGAGAAATTTTCCCACAGACGATTGCAAAAGTCAAACTGGAAGGACACAGAAGCAAGCTGGTCAGACTAGAAGATGGGGTTCCCGGGTCAATATCCCCCACACTCTTCATCCTCTTTATCAATGATCTCCCAAAAAATTTACATCTAACATTCACAAGGCACTCCATGCAGACGACTTGACCATATGGACCCAAACGAAAACATAGGAACTGCCAAGATCAGAATGCAGGAGCCATAAATGCATAAAAAAATGGGCAGCCCTTTGGGGGACTAAAAAAAACAAAAAAGGTAAACTATTTTCACCCCTTCAAAACCTGAACAAGTCGACTTATACCGGGCAACAAACCACTACCAAAAGGGGGACAATCCTACCTATCTAGGAATAAAAATTTGACAAAGACTCAAAGGGGGCCCACATAGAAGAAACACAAAAGGGAAAACAATAAGATTAAGACTCATGAAAAAACTTGGGAACCCACTGGGGCCAGATGCCACTACACGCCAAAAATAACAGGATATGTAGTCCCAAAAATGGGGTATGGCAGGAGCCACACAACCCAGCACAAACAAATCTACACAACTAGATAAAATACAGAAAAAGGCCTCAGAATCATCCCCCAGGTCTGAAGTACACAAATCAAAGATCTGAACAACTGCTGGCATTGAGAGCCTGGGATGACGCAGGGAACAAAAAAAACACTATCGAAAAGTTCAAACTCCCCAAAATAACCCCCCACCAAACAATCAACGAAAACCAAAAACCAAAAGAACGCTTCCATCACTTGTCAAAAAACCCTTCAAAAAAATGGACATCCTCTCAAAAAACCCAGCAACCTGGGAAATGATAGTACCATTCAACAACACAGACCTCACCCAACTTCACAGTATAACAAAATTCCAAATGTAGACAAAAAGGGGGAAGAAAAAGGTCCCATCTTTAAACAAAAACACTGAACCATTGACCCCTACCCCCTCCCGGTGGACCCTATATACACAGACGGATCTAGACACGACAGCGAGGAAAGGAGGGGGCCGGGCCATCATCATACTCCAAGACGGCACTACACTAACAAATTCAAGTGCCACTGGAGAACTATCAACAAATTTTAGAGCCGAACAACAGGCAATTGTGGATGCCTCAAAAAAACTAAAAAAACATCCAAAAAAACAAACTTGTCTTCCTTTGCGACGCTTGTCAGTCCTGCAGGACACACAAAAGGGAAACCCCAAGATAACATGGAAAGAGGCTGACACTACAGCTAAACAAGCTCTCAGAAAACAACAAAATTATTCTCCCCGTGGGTACCAGCCCACTGTGGGGTTCCAGGGAAAAAAGAACAGACATGCTGGTAAGGAGGAACAAAACTTACCCAAAACACCCAGTATCACTACCAGAAAACAAGAAAATATCAAAAGAAAGTACAAAGAGGTATGGGGCAAAAACCCCCAGCAAACACCCACAAGATCCCATCACAGACTAAACAGAAAACAGCACACAACAATCTTTTTCCTAAGAACAGGTCCCGCAGGCTCAACCCACATGCACAGAAAAAACCTCCAGACTGCACAGGGGTGCCCGACGCACAGACTCCAGAGCCCTCCGCAGTCATGTCCATCCATACACCAACGAAAAAAACAGGGCCCCATGAACAAAAAATCCAAGTAGGGGGAACCCCGAAAAACTCCCAAATGAATAGCTTCATAGAGGGAACCCATCTCATGATTTAGACGAGCATACGAAACCGAACGCAAAGAAGAAGAAGAAGAAGAAGGACATTAATGAATTTTCTGTATGTTACAATAATAAACAATATCTGCAATTTAATAGTTTAATAAACAACAGAAATTAGGCCTATAATTAGGTATCACTTTTTTTTCTGTGTGAAACTTCAAAGATTCATAATATTTCTTCCAGCGCTTTTGTACCCCATGTGAGTACTTCGCGGATCCCAGGAGGTCCACTGACTTCAGTTTGGGAAACGCTGGTCTATACGATACACATAGCTGCTAAATTCCTTTGAACTAACTCAAATTGTTAGCAGCAGAGAATTTCAAATTTTTCTCCAAACTTAAATAGTTCAGATTCCCATTTCAACAGGTTAGAAAGGGAATCGGCCATAGGAAGATTGGATCTGTAATTCCTATCCGTTAAATATAGTATAACAAAATAATATAAACTAATTTGTGTTCACCCTAGTATAACCACTTTAGTATAAAAACTATGGTATAACCACTTTAGTATAAAAACTATGGTATAACCACTTTAGTATAAAAACTATGGTATAACCAAACAACATTGATCACTCTAGTATAACCACTCTAGTGTAACCACTTTAGTGTAACCACTCTAGAATAACAAATAACACCGTGTTAACTCTAGTATAACCAAACAACACTGTGTTCACTCTAGTATTACCAAACAACACTGTGTTCACTCTAGTATTACCAAACAACACCGTGTTCACTCTAGTATTACCAAACAACACTGTGTTCACTCTAGTATTACCATACAACACTGTGTTCACTCTAGTATTACCATACAACACTGTATTCACTCTAGTATAACTAAACAACACTTTGTCGATCTAGTTCAACCGCGTATAAACAATTCTTTGTGATGACTGGTTGTGATTTGTGCGAAACTACGTTGCAATATGTGCACTAAAAGTTGCGATAACCTCATCATGCAACTTTCATTACAGCTCATTCTATTTTGTCATGCACTTTTATGTGTCCAAGCTTCCTCTAATGGTTGTTTCATAATGGGAGATTTAGAAGAAGCTAAATTTACACATCGCATTTTCCCGGGAAGCAGATCTTCAACCACATTTTAACGATATTTACATGTCAGTGGTTCTTTTACGAATACCATGGACAAAAAAAAAGGAAGAACACTGATGTCTTGAAAGAACTAAATGTTAAAGACAATTGACTGATAAACAACATACTATACAGAAAAAATTAGATACTTTGGTCATATCAAGCATCACGATGGCCTGGAGAGAACAATATTAGAGGGTGGGGTCATAGGACGCAGAGGCAGACCAAGAAGAAGATGGTTACAAGATATTAAAGAAACCATGAATATGACCATCGACGAAGTGGATGAACTGGCTAGAGACAGAGTGAATTTCAGATGCGCTACAAAGAGAGCAACGTCCTATAAAGGACACGCACCTTGATGATGATGGTTCTTTTCGGGCTCATTTTGGAAACGGGCCTATGTTTTTCGTCAGTTTCGACAGAGTTAAGCCACAGCCAGGCTCTAGCACAGGCCAGACAACTGGCCAGGTATTCCCTGACCTAGATAAGAAAAGGGATCTGGAAATTACAGATGTTTGATAGAACACTGCACGCTTTTTGCAATTTTACTCAATTCTGTGAGTCTATGGTTATTTATTGGTGAATAAAATTTATAATATTGATATTCCTTATTGTTAAACTTAACTTGTTGCATAATATGACTTCGAGTTAGCATTTTGTGTTGATTTTAAAATGAATTCGTCTATATACACCAATACTGGAATGCGAGGTCACGTGGTGTAGTTGGGGTCTGATTTCCCTAATTTTTACCTGAACCCGAAGGCCCAGTAGTTTATAGTTGGCTCTGGTTAAGCGCTCAATATCATTTACCCTGAGATTAAGGATTGCTTGGAAATTGTCCATACGCTTCACTTGGCACAGATAAAGTAATTTTGGTATGTTATAGCTCAGTATACTTTGACGTCACAGGGATTCCCTAATTCTATTAATAGGTACCGAATCCAGAGTAATGCCACTATCATACATCGACTACTGTAAGTTCCTTATATATATCAATATATATATATATATATATATATATATATATATATTGATATCCATATATGAACAATCTCTCCCAAGAGGTCATTGTATTGTAATACACTTGAGTTTAACCCGCAAGGAAAACAGAAAAGGGGCGTCCTAAACAGATCTGGAGACGGATTCTTCTTGAAAAACTGAAGGATGCTGGACTATCATGAGAAGCTATATGGAAAACAGCCAGCGACCGGGAAAAGTGGGGATCAACTGTTAACCCCTATGCTCCACGAGGAGCAGAGAGGAATACGTCAAGTAAGTCATATATGAACAAACAAACTAGTAAACTTTCAGTTTTATCACGAGCTAGATAGTAAGCGTAGATAGCTAAAGTGGTAGTGAGCTCTATCACAACCCAAGCATTCCTGGTTCAAACTCAGCGACGGGCAAATTTGGAAACAAATTAGTTCCCTTGGATTGTTGCGAACGCTAAAAATGAACCTCACCGTTTAGAAAGCAAGGAAAAACTACTGAACGTATAAGTAGTGCATAGAAAATCAGCGACTCCTTTACTGTTGTTGATGCCTAAGTCATATAAAGGATATGCCCCAATTTTCAGACAGCAGCAAGCAGACATAAAACAAAGAATAATATCACCTCGTTCCATTGTTAACTACATGGAACCACTTCCTGAACAGATATCCGGACGGTTAGATCGGTCGTGAATGACTTGCATTCTGTTTGTCACAATCGACAGACATCACGCTACTAGAATTATTGGATGAGGTTCGGTCATAGACAGTGTTAGTTAAATATCTGCTCGTAATATTCACCTGTTATAATGAAATAGTGATTCAGCTTATTTTAATCTTGGACTAACTCCAGAACGTATCCAGACCTGCATCGCTGGTTAGAAATATGCGAATCATGAAGGTAGCTATATTCTTTTCGTGTATCGTTTGACAAATAAGGATTCCAAAAGAGATTTCCATTGCTGCCCTTCTGCCGCATTTCTACCAATTGTTTCCCATGTCAGGTCACAATCTTCTAACTGGCTTTCCACAGTTCTTCTGCAGGTTTACTTTGGACATGAGGTCTTCTCTGTCCATCGAGAGTTGTGCTATCCAATATCTCTATTGGTGTACAACATACGTGACCAATCCACTTCCATCTTCGTTTTTTGATGATGATCTCTAGTGAAGCATAGTTTCTTTGTTTTAAAATCTCTTTATTTGCTATTGTACTTGGTCAAGTTATTAGCAGGATTCTTCTTGAACAATTATTTTGAAATGTCTCCAGCTTGAGTCTGATGTTTTTGGGTAATTTTCCAGCACTGACTACTATTTAATCAAACTAAATATTATATTAGGTAACGTATAGACTTAATGTATTGTCCCTAAAGCGTACAGTGACATTAGTTACAAATATCCTCACTTTGTTGATACCAAGTCTTACTTAAAAGCATTATACTAGTAGTTATAGGGTCATTGTATTGAACACAAAGCTAGGCGTTGTATCTTTACTGGACTGGTTGGGGATTTATTTCTGCTGCTATTTTCACGTATTACTAAAAATTAAAATAATATTCGAACTTCACGCACGAAGAATATTGACATAGTAAACACATGACCTACAGGGTGTTCAACTTAAAAGCAGCCATGAATGGAGCTAATCTGGCATATATGTATGGAAATGAGAAGGTTCAGTTATGACGTAGTATAGGTCAAGGTTGTGTGATGGTGTGTAATTGTAGTGCGGGAAGGGCGATGAACAAATGTGACATAGGACAAGCTAGTCAGAACCGGTTTAAATAGTAAATAGACGGAGATGCAATGCGTACCTGGCAAATTTCTATTTATCACTGGGGCTGCTTTTAAGTTGAACACCATGTATTTTACGAATCTGACATGGGTAGTAGGTCACCGTGAACTTTGACCGCAATGCTCTAGAGTTTGAGATGTGTTGCAAAAGGTGTGTAAGTAAAAACTCCAAACGAAATAGTTGAACATGACACCCACATAGTGTATATTTGAACCGATCCGTATTCTGGGGATTGTAAGTTGATTTGCGTGCAAGCTTGGCTACATCAGTCTTTAGAGACTTAATAGTATAAGTTGATATGATGAATATTTTAAAAGGTAACTGTACACTACTATACTCTATTGTCTGATAGATAGACAGTCCGAAAACATACATTTGCACAGATGCTGTGAACATAAATAATATATTCATAATTGATAGGTTGTTTGTCAGAGTAGATACACTTTCTGTCAAAATAAAATTCACAGAGATTACACTTTCATGTAGTATATGCCTTTGCAGAAAGTGACACTTATCAAACGCTGAAAGACTCTTGGTCTCTAACCTGTTTTAAGGTTCCTTCATTGCTGTATTCTAGGTTCACTTAATGTCCTGTTGCCACCGTTGTTTTGGTCGTATCTTGTCTATGGTCTATAGACGTCCTTATGTTAGGCAAAAGAGGAAAGTGTCCCCACCTGGAAAATGGTTTTATGATAACATAGTTTTTTGAGAATCTGGTTTTCTCAATTTCCATGCGGTAAACTACAAATTAAAATGTTTAAACTTCATTTTACTCCCTCCTGGACACATTATGTATGGACGCCCATGTTCATGTCTTGTCATCCAGGAATCAAGACCTTGATTATTTCTATCTCTAAAAATATGATGTTTAATGAGAGTAAAGATTATATATAAATCTAATATATATAATTGAGAAACTGGTAGATAGACAGAGTAAGTTATACATACGGTTTCAGGATAACGCAATGGCTTTCAAACTGGATCCTATCACTAGAAGTGAAAAATCGTGGCATATCCTTTACCATCCATCAACCACAGTAAACGATTTTCTAGGACTCACTTATACGTTCAGTAGTTTGCCATTGTTTTCTGAACGGTGAGATCTATTTTACCTTTCGCAAAAGTCCCAGGAAACTAATTTGCTTCCAAACTAATTTACCACGGTGTTTGAACCAGGTACGCTTGGGTTGAGATATAGCTCACTACCGCTTAACATACAGACGCTGACATCACTAGAAGTACAATAGTTGAAATTCTGACAGCGATTCCCTAGCTAATACAGCTACAAATATGTACCATAATTTTCTCAGTGCAGGACAATTACAATCCCTGAAAGCTATAATGTAATCGCTCTGACGCTGACAATTTTAAAGAAATGTTAATGACTGAGCACCTATAGGTTTGTAGTAACGTCATGTCTAACCAGTTTTCTAGTTTTCTTAGTTAGATTGAGAAAACTAAGTGCAAAATTATTCGTGCACATTTGTACTTTATAAAATTACAGTACTTTGTTTTTACGTGTTTCGCCATTGCTACATAGTTTTACTGCCAGTCTTCCTTATATCGATAATACTATTCACCATTTTGCTGAAACTATTCGCTGCATTGTCATTTAATTTAGACTAAGTAGTCATATTTGTATTGTATTTATATTTCCCATTATTTGTACTTGGTAAAACTGCACTACTTTGTTTTTTTCGTGTTTCGCCATTGTTGCATAGTTTTACTGCAGTCTTCCCTTATTTCGATAATGCACAGTTACAATACAAACCTTCTTATTAGTGGCCCAGACTAGAGGTATCCCATATCGATATTTTGGAATACCAATGTTACTATAGTTGAAAACTAAACCCAATTTCATCATTTGTCTCCTCAGCTTCCCTGTCTGCTGTTGAAAATGTGGCTGGTATCTTGAAATAAGATCCGAACTGGAAGGGTTCAATGTTTGACACTTTTGTATTAGCTTTCTAGCCATGTCTAAAAAGATTAGAACTCTAAGAGCTTTCACACGTTGCTAACATGGTTACGTCGTCGCACATATTTCACAGTTTAGAGCCAGGACAGTGTGGACAGAATATTGCCAGTGTGGACAGCTACAGAGGGAGACCGATTTGTCTCTCTTCTTTTTTTGTGTGTGGATAAACCAAACTAATTTACAAATGGGCTGGACACACTAGCTGGTTCTTAACCTTATTTTACGTAGATGGTTTCTAGGGAAGTGCTTAGTTGTTGATTATTTTACGTAGATGGTTTCTAGGGAAGTGCTTAGTTGTTGATTATTAGCAGACGGTGCGGTGACTTTGTGAGATTTTTACGTGGTCAATGTTGTAGACTTTGTGTCTTAGGAGTAGGTAATGGTTTTATTAAAGTGTTCGTTTGTAAGATGCTCATCGTAGAACTGTTTATACAGGCTAATAAGTGTACTGATGTTAGATTTAGTTGAGCTCATGTCGGTGTTTCTTGCGTGATGCAATAATTATTGCAGACATAACACAACGGAATATTTGTATGGAAAAGTAAAGTAAAGAAATCCTTTCATACATCGAGGTATATTGAGTAATAGCGAAATACGTAAAAAACAAAGTACAGTAGTTTTACAAAGTACAAAGACAATACACAGTAACGTTTGAAGAAAAGAATAGACAAGAAGAGAAGAAAAAGTCACTTCTTAAATGGTATACATAACATATACAATTAGACAATAAATCCACAAAGGCCCTAAAATTGGGTAATACTGTGTTAGGTCCGTATTTTTCGTTGACAGTCGTCACACGATATGCAATGTGTCAACATCATTGGCTGCCTTTACTGTCCAGTGCTTTCCTGATACGCATTTGAGGCTAGATCGGCAGGGAGAGCCGTTACAGTCGGAAAACTATTTCACTCCAATCAATATTTGTATGTATAAACACAATATTGGAAGGTTAATCATCATCATCAGGTGCCTTGTCCTCATCGAAGGTTGGCTGCAATGGACCTCCAACATCCCCTTGTTTTTATGTTACACTCTGCCAGGCTGTAATATTCCCATTCCTTGATGGTTTCCCTCCTACTTGCGCCTCGAATTTTATCTAGCTCATCGTTTCCTCTTTCCATCAAATAAGATTTCGATCAATGTCTCATGTCTCTGTATATGTCCTAACTATTTTATTTGTCTGATTTTTATTACTTTTTGTCACTATTAATTTTTCTAGAACTTCCTTAGTATGTTTTTGTCCATTAAATGCGACATATTCTTTTGTATATCCACATCTCAAATGTATAAATTGTGTCTTTAAAAATCTTGTTAATTGTCCATATTTCTGAACCATATCAAATACAGAGCAATAAAGAACTTGATAATCCTCTTCTCTAGCTAATTCACTATCCATTTAGATGTTAGTACATCTGTGTAGTTTCCTGGGTAGAGATGAATAAAGTAGCTGTCTTTTCTCAACACATGTCATAGACTGCGAGTCAGAGGGTTCAGTGTGGAGTCTGCGACCTCCCACTGTAAAATACACAAACTGCTACAGAAATAGAGACAGAAACAGTTACAGAAACAGAGACAGAAAAAATCAAAACTGCACATGAAGATCCGGATGCCACAGTAGTAATAGTTTAGTTAGTTAGTTTGTTCCTTTCGTGCCAAAGGCGGCACATAGGGCAGAGATTTTAGATCTCCATGTGATGCGGTTCTTTGCTAGCAGTTGGAGATCTTGTATGGTTTTACATCCCAATAGTTACTTTCTTGTTGGATGGTTCTTCGAAAGTGGTCTTTGGTCTTCCACGTTTTCTTTTCCCAACTGGTGACCACATAAGGACCTGTCGATTTAGTCTCTTTTCGTCTGATCTAAGAACATGACCTAAATATCTCCACCTTCGTTTCCTTATAATATTTGATATGGGTTGTTGGTGTGTTCTATCTGTCACTGTGTTGTTAGAAACGAAATCACTCCATTTGACTTTTAATAATTTTCGAAGACATTTATTCTCAAAGCTGTCCAGTTTCTTATCAATTTTCTTTGTTGATTTCAACTTTCACAACCGTAGTCAGTACAGGAATCACACATGACCTAAATAATTTAACTTTTGTGCATATACTAAGGTCTTGAGATTACCAGATATTCGTTAATTTAGTGAAGGCACTAGCTGCTATAGCAATACGAGAGTTTATTTCTTTCATCGTGTCTCCGTTGTTTGACACTTACTACCCAAATATGTAAAATGTTCAACAGTAGTAATGGACGTAGTAAATGTTAATTAAAAATGACAAGGGAAACTTTTGAAACAGAGTTCAAAGATATGCATAATACTATGTTTGAGTTAGAAAGAAAGACACAAGAAGATTGAGTAGAAATTTGTTATCTGTGTCTGATGTCCTTGAGCACGACTATGACTTATGATGACGATGATAAATGTTAGTAACTTGCACATGTCATGTAATATACTTGTGACCATTCATATTCTCTTTCTAATCTCTATTTCACATATGTCATCATCTAAAATCCTATTCTATAAATATAAAATATTGTTTACTTGCTTCAGTAATTTTCCATGTATTTTTATGTTATTTTTGGCTTCTTCCCTGCTTTGCTGATAACCCTATTATTCGTTTACAGCAGTGGTTCCTAGCATTTTTTTCTCACTTGTGTACCCTTTTAAATCTATTTTTGCCCGCGTGCCCAGCGTGTTCGTAGCGCGTTGGACTGTGGGTGACTAGCCCTCTGTGTGTACGGGTTCAATTCCGTGGGCAGGCAGAAAAAGCCACAGATTCCGCAGATTCACGGTGTTCGTGGCACCGAACCGAAGGGTTACGATGTCCATGGCACCGAGCCGAAGAGCTGAAAAGCTCAAGTGCTTCTGGATCGGAAAAAAAAAAATCTATTTTTAGAATTATAACCTTGTCTTTACAATAGATGTTTTAAAAAGCTTTGGTATCTTTTGTTCCGTGCTTATCTTAATGTCAAATAGTGAAAATGTGGTAACAAGTTGGGAAAGAAAAATAACTACACTAAAAGTACAAACCATAGATTACATTTAACAATATTCGTTACACAGGAACGCAGTTCATAAAGCATATCACTATTCGATATAATACTCGCATAACTGATGCTAACCGATTGAAACATTGTTAGTCTTCTTCTTCTTTTTCTTCTTCGAAGGCTCCATATCTACGACGTACCACTTGTTAACCACACTTTGTGATTTGTATGTGATCTGAACAGATCAATATTCCATATAATACTCGTAGAACTGATGCTAACCGATTGAAACATTGTTAGTCTTCTTTTTCCTCCTCGAACGCTCCATATCGACCACTTGTTAACCACACTTTGTGATTTGTATGTGATCTGAGCCTAAAAGTGAATGTATGTTGTGCCAGTTATGCGCCAAGAAGTAGGCTAGCATATCCGTTTTCTGCGATGCTTTTTATTTACTAGGGTAACTTCCCTAGATCAGTTTTCGTTGGTTGTACATTGGAAAGGGCAACACGGATAAAATACAAGCGTGCAGAAAGTGGATGTGCTGGCCTACGGTATACTGAGCACTTCATTGCCAAACAAACTCAACTATACGGTGCATATCACTTACAGACCACAAAGAGGAATTTAACAAGTCGTTGATGTAGAGTGAGCGAAGAAAAAAGAATACGCTAGGCCCAAAAGGTGTGCTCTGAAATGATCTGAATCATGGATGCTGTCTAGACACAAGACATATACGATGGAGAGTCATGGCACTTAGTTTCTTATAAACGCAGCGATGTAGTAGAGGCCTCAAAGTACTAATTATCTCTACTGCGATTGAAAAAAATTGTAGCAAAAACTTTTAAATGTGGAATCCCAAATGAGCCACAGAGTGAAGCATGTATTTGATCACCGGACGTCAGAAATCATCATCACGCATATCTTTCAATATCTGTTAGGGCATACTTAATATCTAAGAGTGTGTATAAGTGCTATAGAATCGATCCAATAACATGCCTCATAATTTGAAAGGAAGGTAGTCATTTCTGACCTTAGCTATCTTCCCTTTTGTAAATCAGTGAAACAGGAAGCATTATAGGTAAACACGTAAAAACAAGTACTACAGTTTTACAAAATACATGAACAGTGACGATAAACAGCAACGTTTCGACCAAAAGGCCTTTATCAAAGCAAACAATACAACAAGAATGACGAATTTCGAGGAACACTACAAATGGACGATTACATGTGGAAACATAAACCTATCTGATGAAAATATGGGAATAAAAACGAACAACGAAATGAGTGCAACACAAAAACCGAAAGTGGAAAAGGAGAGGAACAATAAACCATATAGTGGATAAATGACACATATATGGAGCAAACACACATATAATCCATAAACTTCACAATCCTGGTGGCCTATTGTTTCTGCTTGCTCTTGTCCTACGGAACATATCTCCGCATTCCTTGACAGTATCTTCAACCATATAGTCACCACACTACCTTCATTCTTGAAAGATACTAACCACACTTTGTCTGTTTTTCTTCTATTAAGTTGTTGCCTGGCAAGACTTATCGCCTCTTCCTCCTTGATGTCTGCTCACTGTATACCTCCATACCTCATTCTGACGGACTTCAAGCTCTCCAGTTTTTTTCTCGACAGGAGAACTAACCCTCTTGTCTCCACCTCCACTCTCCTTCGTCTTGCAGAACTAGTTCTCACTCTCAACTCCTTTCAGTTCAATGACCAGTTCTTCGAACAGATTAGTGGGGTCGCCATGGGTACTAAATGGGACCCAGCTATGCTTGTCTATTCATGGGTCATCTTGAACACTTAGTATGGAACACCTATGATGGCCTTCTTCCGTCCGTGTATCATAGATACATCGATGATTGTATTGGAGTTACCGATATGTCTGAAGCCGATTTGTCACGCTTCATTACCTTCATCAATGCCTTCAATCCTGCTATTCGGTTCACTCTCATCTCTACCTCCTGTGTCAATTTCTTGACATCACTATCACCATCAGCCTATCCACTATCACTACATCAATATACTACAAGCCTACTGATACACATAGCTTTCTTCTGTATACCTCTTCCCATCCCCAGGCTTGTCGTGACTCTTTACCTTTCTCTCAACTCTTACGCCTTCGTCGCCTCTGCAGTGAGGACGACGATTTTCTTGATAGAGCTCATGAGATGCTTGATTTCTTCCGCCAGCGCCTATACCCGGAGAATGTGCTTACATCTGCCATGCATCGGGTTCAGCTAATTGCTCGCCAGGAGGCCCTCTCTCACATCCTTAGAACCCCCAAGTCTGACAGGGTTAAACTTATCTTAACTTTCCACCCTCATAGTTCCCTGGTGAAAAGGTCTTATTCCATCATCTCCTATTCTTCAGTCTGATCCTGAGACACGTTCAGTCTTCAACACTATCCTTTGGTGGCGTACAGACGGGACAGAAGCCTCAAGGATTTGTTGGTCCACAGTCGCCTCAAGCCTAACATCCAGAGTCACTTTGGCATCATCCAATGTGGCCGTCGGCGCTGTAATACATGTGCTTATGTAATACAGACCCGTACTGTCTCTTTTCAAAAGCTACCTATACCATTCAAGACAGTTTCACGTGTGAGTCCGCAATATCATCTATGCTATCACCTGCAAACGATGCCATAAGGCCTATATTGGTGAAACCGGTAAGAGGCTCAGTGACCGATTCGCCCAACACTTCCGCGATATTCGCCAATGCTCTGTGACTCCTGTGGCCACTCATTTCAATGATACTGGCCATTCAGGAGTTGACGATGTCCAGGTCACAGCCATCCGATCATGTTCCTCCGATGATCGCAGTCGATTCGCCCTGGAGAACCGTTTTATTTCATTCTATGGCACTTTGCGACCTCTTGGACTCAACGCATTACATTCCTATGCTTCTTAGTACTGTCTTATCTCGTGCCTTGTTATCTATATGTGTGTTTGCTCCATATATGTGTCATTTATCCACTATATGGTTTATTGTTCCTCTCCTTTTCCACTTTCGGTTTTTGTGTTGCACTCATTTCGTTGTTCGTTTTATTCCCATATTTTCATCAGATAGGTTTATGTTTCCACATGTAATCGTCCATTTGTAGTGTTCCTCGAGATTCGTCATTCTTGTTGTATTGTTTGCTTGATAAAGGCCTTTTGGTCGAAACGTTGCTGTTTATCGTCACTGTTCATGTATTTTGTAAAACTGTAGTACTTTGTTTTTACGTGTTTACCTATTTTTCCAAGTTTTACTGCAGTCTCCACATTTTTTCGATAATCGTCGCCATTTTGCTGCAACTATTCGTCGTCACGTAGTAGGTAAGATTCTATAGTTATAGTTATATTTGTTGTGTAGGTGCATTTCCCGTTCCTACACCCCCTTTTTTAGCATATTATATCTGTTCTTTCATTTGTATTTCTATTACTATGCCTTCCCTTCAATACTTTTGAATTTCTTCGATCTTATATCTCGGTTTCCTTCAGCCTCCTGCCGGCTGATGTGCGTCTGACGGCCATCAGTTATGCTATGGTTACTTTTAAAAAAAACTCGTTTCTGCTCTCATCGTAATTTTCTCTTCACATGTCAGCGTCTTAAGGTTATTCCCAAAGGCTTTGCTTCAACTTTCACCCTCTGCAGGTTCACTATACCCCAGGAGCAGCGTAGTTGCTTAAGTTAGAAACCAAATGTGCACTACAACGCATGCGTTGTATCGCGGCCAACCACTCACACCTTCTATCTGACTGGATTCCTCCCAGTCCCTACTTCTCAACGTCTACGTAGTCTCACTTCTACGAATATGCTCCTTTACTCCCTGATTCGTTTCACCATCCACGTTCTCAACAGACAACTGCATGAATTTATTTGCATGCATCATCAACAAAAACTTGACCTTCTTCGCCTGTACCTTCTACCACTCCTCTCAATTGTCCACCACTATCTTCTCCTCCCACCCAGGTTGTCTGCATCCCTCCCGACCTTCTCTTATCTGACAGCGAGAGATGTGTTTTAAGTAAGGGTCTCAAGTTTGTTCCTCTCGCCCTCCATTGACCACTACTCTACTCTTCAGGATGTCAACCGTTTCCACCGTGGCCTTCGACTCAAATTCCATTTTCACAATCAGGAGGACCCTCTAGAACATCACGACTCGAGCATGTTCTCCCAATATTGCACTCGCAAACATGATTGGACCTCTAAGCCTGGTGCCTCTAACGCTCTTGATCTCTACATCAAGAATACTTCATACGACATTGGACTTCTCCACCCTAAACGCCTAGGGCGTTCGAACATGTCACCGTCCGAGTTTCGTGCTCTATCACACCTCCGTCGACGTGATGACATTGTTATCAAACCCGCTGATAAAGGTGGTGCCATAGTCGTATGGAGTAAAGAACTATATCTTCAGGAAGACCATAACCAACTACTCAACACCCTATTCTACAAAAATATTCCTTCTGATGCCACACTATCCAACAATAGTAAGGTCCGTACAGTCATCAAGAACCTCATTGCCTCCAAAGACCTTCCTACCGGCGCATCATCACTATGTGTCATCGACAGTTGCTTGGGCAAACCCGCATTCTATATGCTCCCAAAATCCATAAACTTCACAATCCTGGTAGGCCTATTGTTTCTGCTTGCTCTTGTCCTACGGAACATATCTCGCATTCCTTGACAGTATCTTCAACCTATAGTCACCACACTACCTTCATTCTTGAAAGATACTAACCACACTTTGTCTGTTTTCTTCTATTAAGTTGTTGCCTGGCAAGACTTATCGCCTCTTCCTCCTTGATGTCTGCTCACTGTATACCTCCATACCTCATTCTGACGGACTTCAAGCTCTCCAGTTTTTCTCGACAGGAGAACTAACCCTCTTGTCTCCACCTCCACTCTCCTTCGTCTTGCAGAACTAGTTCTCACTCTCAACTCCTTTCAGTTCAATGACCAGTTCTTCGAACAGATTAGTGGGGTCGCCATGGGTACTAAAATGGGACCCAGCTAGCTTGTCTATTCATGGGTCATCTTGAACACTTAGTATGGAACACCTATGATGGCCTTCTTCCGTCCGTGTATCATAGATACATCGATGATTGTATTGGAGTTACCGATATGTCTGAAGCCGATTTGTCACGCTTCATTACCTTCATCAATGCCTTCAATCCTGCTATTCGGTTCACCTCTCACATCTCTACCTCCTGTGTCAATTTTCTTGACATCACTATCACCATCAGCCTATCCACTATCACTACATCAGTATACTACAAGCCTACTGATACACATAGCTTTCTTCTGTATACCTCTTCCCATCCCAGGCTTGTCGTGACTCTTTACCTTTCTCTCAACTCTTACGCCTTCGTCGCCTCTGCAGTGAGGACGACGATTTTCTTGATAGAGCTCATGAGATGCTTGATTTCTTCCGCCAGCGCCTATACCCGGAGAATGTGCTTACATCTGCCATGCATCGGGTTCAGCTAATTGCTCGCCAGGAGGCCCTCTCTCACATACTTAGAACCCCAAAGTCTGACAGGGTTAAACTTATCTTAACTTTCCACCCTCATAGTTCCCTGGTGAAAAGGTCTTATTCCATCATCTCCTATTCTTCAGTCTGATCCTGAGACACGTTCAGTCTTCCAACACTATCCTTTGGTGGCGTACAGACGGGACAGAAGCCTCAAGGATTTGTTGGTACACAGTCGCCTCAAGCCTAACATCCAGAGTCACTTTGGCACCATCCAATGTGGCCGTCGGCGCTGTAATACATGTGCTTATGTAATACAGACCCGTACTGTCTCTTTCCAAAAGCTACCTATACCATTCAAGACAGTTTCACGTGTGAGTCCGCAATATCATCTATGCTATCACCTGCAAACGATGCCATAAGGCCTATATTGGTGAAACCGGTAAGAGACTCAGTGACCGATTCGCCAACACTTGCGATATTCGCCAATGCTCTGTGACTCCTGTGGCCACTCATTTCAATGATACTGGCCATTCAGGAGTTGACGATGTCAAGGTCACAGCCATCCGATCATGTTCCTCCGATGATCGCAGTCGATTCGCCCTGGAGAACCGTTTTATTTCATTCTATGGCACTTTGCGACCTCTTGGACTCAACGCATTACATTCCTATGCTTCTTAGTACTGTCTTATCTCGTGCCTTGTTATCTATATGTGTGTTTGCTCCATATATTGTGTCATTTATCCACTATATGGTTTATTGTTCCTCTCCTTTTCCACTTTCGGTTTTTGTGTTGCACTCATTTCGTTGTTCGTTTTTATTCCAGGTTTTCATTAGATAGGTTTATGTTTCCACATGTAATCGTCCATTTGTAGTGTTCCTCGAAATTCGTCATTCTTGTTGTATTGTTTGCTTGATAAAGGCCTTTTGGTCGAAACGTTGCTGTTTATCGTCACTGTTCATGTATTTTGTAAAACTGTAGTACTTGTTTTTACGTGTTTACCTATTTTTCCAAGTTTTACTGCAGTCTCCACATTTTTTCGATAAGCTATTATAGCTACGCTTATACACCATGGATAGTTATTTGGAACTTTCAAAAGGAAGCCATGCTTTAATCACATTGACCACGCTAGCGATCGTGTCGAAATGTAATAACGAAGTAACGATTCACAAAAAATGAATAATTGTTTCTAGCTTTTTTTAACAAACGAATTTTATTATATTACATATTAAAGTGAAACTGTACGCACTATCTGTAATTAAATAATTATGAAGCAAGTATCCATGAAACTCGATTCTGATCATGGCAACACATGTATGTTAGCTGGATAAGTTTGCAAACAGCATAGTAATTAACAAGTTTGCTTGCTCAGCAAGGTCATAGAGAACACAGCATGTTCATCATTAGAAAATGATTATATTTAACACTACATAACTGTTACAATTCATTATCTCCCGCTGATTAGAAAGCCATGTTTGTAATACAAGTTTTAATTTGCTTACAGTATTTTCAAAAATGTCGTGAGAAAAAATGTGAAGCTGAAATTACGAAGAGAACTTGCCAAAATTACAGTAAACAAGAAATATATATACACATCTTCTCCTTCAGCTTTTCGAGTGTTTCTTCTTCTTCTTCAGCGATCTCTGGTCATGCGCTTAATTTACAGTGGACCACAAACTGGGCAGTCAGCTTCAGGTCTGTCAGGTTTCCAAAGCTTAGTTACAAAACTAACTTTTCGAATGTTTGAGGTTCATCGCGCAGATATCACTCGCCTGTTTAATGCCTGTATTTAACCTTCTCTTCTCAAGTATCGACTTTCAGTATGTGTAGATCTACTTCCAAACTAACTCTTCATTGTTATATTTGTTAGCCTCGTGGTCTTTTCCCCTTCATCTTTTTTGTATTTTTATATATGCAATTTTGAGCTGAATGTTCTCTGTCATTCTTTCAATTTCCCCTAGCGAACGTATTCTATTAACCACCATGATATGGTAAGTAATAATAGTTTAAGCAAATGTATACTTATCATTTTAGTTTCTCATTCTCTCTTTCTTTCTTCTTTTGTCCTTCTCTGCTTTTTTGCCGCTAGGCGTAGCAGGTTTAACTGATGATCGTTTTCCGAGATAATGCACGCTCGGTCGCTTGATATGGTGTGGTATTGTGTAGTTTTAAGATGTCTGTAACTCCATCAACCCATCTTTTTCTTGGTCTGCCCTACCTCTTGATGATTCCATTTCAGGTTGTACGCTCTTGCAACTGGTGTATTCGGGGTTCATTCTGACCAAGTGGCCAAACCATTTGAGTCTCTGTTTTCCAATAAATCTAACAGCAGATGTTGTTCCGACTGTTCTTCTAATTTCCTCATTTCTTATATGGTCTCTTCTTGTTTTATTTACTGCTTTCCTCAAGCATCTCATTTCGCATGTGGTAATTTTCCTTTCTTGTTCTTTTGTCAGTGCCCATGTTTGGCTCCAGTGCTGTTTAGCTAGGCCAGTGAGTTTGCATCAGCATACATTATTCGGGACAAGGAGGCTGTCATGGGCTAAAGTGGCGAACTATACCACCAACTACTGAAACCCGACTCCCGTTCTTCGGGTCAAACGACATACAGGGTACAAACGAGGTGCTGAGAGAGAACTCAGAAGAGAAAGAGGAGCTGATGATTTCTTGATGTGCTGCTTCCATGTCAGTCTGTCGTTGATTATAACTTCGACATCTCAGGTTGTTACTATATTTTTTTTTTATAGTACTCTTCTTGATCTATGTAAATCAAGAGCATTATGAAGGACATAAACGATCTCCTATGGCTTGAATCATCATCATCAGGTGCCGTGTCGGTTGGCATAGACGATCATAGATCTCCACAAATCTCTGTCTTTAGTATTTGCTATCAACCCAGACGTTGACGTTCTACCTTGCCATGAAGTAAGGCTATCCAAAATTGTCTGTCTTCCTCTGTCTCGTCTACTCTCCATTTTACCGGTTGTCACAATATGTTCTAAACCTCCCCTCCTCGTCCTATGCCTGAAAAATGATGACTGCCTCTTTCTTATATTGATGATAAGCTTTCTTGTGTCTTGATCTCATTCAACACCTCAACATTAGTCATGTGTTTATGCTATGAAGCAGTACAATTTGTTTTAATGTTCAAACCTCTTAGATGTACTCTGACTTTTCTGTTTCTATTATGCAAGTATGCTTTTATCTATCTGTACATCATACCACTTATTTATCTATCTGTACATCATACCACTTATTCTGCAATTTCTCAGTTTTCTCAGAATTCTTTCTTTCCAAACCTTGTTAATAGTTTTATTTAATAAATCTGTCTATGATGCTAGTGCCAGTTTTGTTTTTATTAGAATGCATCCTCAATCTATTGTAATAGGTAAATCCCGTGATCTTCAGTGGCCTGGCACAGTCTGGTATCCCCATACTGTGACGCAAGGTTTCTGCTCTCAAGAAAACACTATAGTCTGAGAATGATGATACATTCCACTGTTTTGCAGAGACATCTTATAATACTGGTTTGTTCGTAGCTGGAGGCAGCTGAACTCTCTTTCCCCGGTTTTGAGAACGGTATCATGATTGATTCCCTCCAGGTCATGAAACTTGACCCGAGATCCAATATTGGGAATCTGCAGCAGCTGTGTTTTTGCTACAGTTTCCAAGTACTTAATCATTTTATTTGACACTACCTCGACTTCTGTCAGTTTTTACAATTCTCAATCTGTATATTGACTGGTCCAGTTTTCTGATTGTTAATGATGTCTCCATAAATTCAGATATAGTTCCATTGCATTCTTTATTTTGATGTTTTTCATAAATATCTTGTAGTTTCTTTAGTTCAAATTTAGTGTTGGCAAAGGAGTCTGCAAAATGTATCAACAGCTTGTTAAAATGTGAGGATTTAATCTTTATTTAATATCGCTTTTGTGTTTCTCCTTGTGTTGTTCTAATTCGTTATTCCAATACGGTTTGTAGTGTTTTCGGTTTCGCTTTATATTATTAAATATGAATCTTGTATTAAGAATCTGTATCGTCTGTAGCTTTAACGGTAGTGAGCTCGATCACAAACCAAGCGTACCTGGTTCAAACTCCAAGGCGGGCAAGTTTGGACGCAAATTCGTTTCCGTGGGGATTTTTACGAAAGGTAAAAATAGACCTCACCGTTCAGAAAGCAATGACAAACTACTGAACGTATAAATGGTGCCTAGAAAATTAACGACTTGTTTACTGTGGTTGATGTCTACGTCATGTAAAGGATATGCAAGGATTTTCATTTTCCTTAAGAATTTACTGAATTCCTCCATTACCTTATTAATATCATTGTCTGATTAATTATCATTTAGATCTCTTTCCAGTATACTAGTGTGTTGTACGTACATTGTATAGTATGTCTTAATTCAGTTCCCCTTAGAGTGCTACTTTCTTGGTGAATTCATTATCTACAGATAAAAAGACATGCCGAGGTCGATGTTTCCAAGTGCCGCTACAGGTCTGATGAGTGAAGTGACAAGTCTTGCGTAGTAGTTGTATGCCATGATCTAGGGAAGTAGGTTGGTTAGTAAATTGACTGATTATTAAGAATAAGAGAGTTATACCATAGTTCCAGTGTACAGTCGTCCGGACAGCAGCAGTTTAGCATGTGAAATTATATATTTTTCTGAGACGTAGATTTGAACATCCATCCCCTTATTGTATTCTTCAACCTGATATAGTTATTATTCCTTCCAAGTGTTGGTATTCTATCGTTTTGTCTGTCTTTTCGGTCGGATCATTAGGATGGTTAGCCGTGATATAGAGAAGTATGTCTTTGTACAGATGTGTCTTTTGCACACATATTATATTTACTTGTTCTTCGTACACAATGTTTTCAAACTTTATTTTTTTTGCTGTAGACATCTCGTTTGCTACATCACGACGACCACCTTTACTTTCCAGTGTTTGTTTGGTACTCTACTGAAGCTAGGCTGATCTTCTTCTTCGTCTTTGCGTTCATTCTTTACGACCAATTTTAATCACTCTTTGTGATTTGTGTGATCTTTGCCAAGAACGTGTATACGTTGCACATTGGTTTTGCAGGCCCATAAATTCATAGACTTCCACACGTTTAGAACATGTGCATCCGATTTCAGCCAAGCCTCCTTAGTCGTCTCTTACGACATGCGTGGCAGGTAGCAGTGGTTCTATTCTTTACACCCAAGTTAGGGCCCCGGTAACCACTCGGGCGACTGGGCTGATCTGAGAGCGGTTACAATAGTTAACAATTCCCCTCGTAAATCTCACACGAAGCTGGATAGTAAAGATAGCAAGGCTATATGTTGAAATAATACATACAAAAGTGTACAAATAATAGTATTTCCAAAATTACCACCAAGGCAAACCTAAAAAAATAGCTTTAGACATATTATGGTCAACATTGGAAGTATAATTTACAAGCTATCTGATCTGTGTGCACTTAACAGAAGATGAAGCTATGACGTAATGATTGTACAGTGGACTAGACATGACTGAACCAACTCTACACGTTAATTAAGGGGGGATTCTGGTCGGGAAATTTGTAGTAATTTGTTACTAAAGTGCTAACATTCAAATCGCTAAGGCTCAGCTCTGAGAAAAGATAGGATCTACAAATTTTGCATGCCGATTCTGTATATATCTATCTAAACAATTACACAGGTTTGTTTGGAAAGAATGTATAATTTATGTTTTAGACCAGTTTAAAGCTTTTTATGACCTAATTTTGGAGAGAGTGTTCGCCCAAACATTTATTTAAAATGTAATATTTAATATATCCTAAAACGCATGTATAATATTTTAGATATTACAATTGCTCACCTTAGAGTGAAAACAAATTCTTTTATATTCAATAGATTCTGAGCCATAGGATTTGAACTTTTGTGTTTGGCTGCCATTTTCATTGTTTCCTTGGCAACGCGTTGACATACTTTTGTAAACTAAATATTTTCTACTCTTTTAAGTCATAATCTCTCAAAATTGTTGTATAAATTTTACATTAATATGAAAGCAACGAAACAAAATTCCCGACCAGAGTTTGATTTTACTTGCATGATGGAATATGTATGAATAAACTAGTTCTACTAATCTCATTTAGATCTAATAGCTCGTGTATGATGGGATAATGCAACGCAAAAAACGGACAGAGGTAATGATTATTTCTAAGAAACAGGAAAAACCGTAACGCAACATTAAAATACAACACTGAAACAAGTCTATCGATTTAAATATCTGCAAACATTCATAACATCAAATAGAAGATGTACTACAGAGATAAGGAGTAGAATAGCTCAAAGCGAACGTGGTTTTTATGAGAATGAAAAACATACAGTGCGTGAATTCACTAACAACGACACTGAGGAAAAGAATTCTCCAGTGTTTTATGGAATCAATACTTATGTATACAGTGAATCATGAACAATGCACAGCGAATCATGGACAATGAACACACAATCAGTAAGATCGCTAGAAACCGCAGAGATGTGATTTAAAGAAGAATGCTAAAAATCGCATGGACAAAGAGAAAAACAAACTATGATGTTTAAAAAAAGGTATGCCCACAAAGAAACCTGATCAAAAGAATAAAAAATCAGGCAATCAATGTTCTTCGAGAACATAATGTGACGAGCTGAAGGAGGTTTGGAAACGTTTTGTGATAAAGGGTAAAATACAGGGAAGGAGAGATCGTGGAAGACAGAGGGAGAAGATATGTTAATGGTCTGATTTGATAGCATCCTAATAATACTAGATAATAACATATGGTGATGAGAATACTAGTTCGTTTCCTAGATACTTAACTCGCCCGAGTGGTTACAGGGGCCCACATTTGGGGTGTAAAGAATAGAACCACTGTTACCTGTCACGCATGTCGTAAGAGGCGACTGAGGAGGTTTGGCTGAAATTGGATGCACGTGTCCACTAGGGAATGCTAACCCGAAACAAATGCTTGCAGAAAACGAATGCACCAGGTTGTAAGGCGCATAACATGGTGCAACGACCCCTCCAAATGAGGAATGGGATAGCGGATTCTACGGTCGCCAATCTGCCTCGGAGATTTAGCCACCCAGTAAGAATGTCAGACCTACCATCACGAAGGTGGCGAAAACTTACTGCGGGAAGAGGTCGGCACAAACGGGGAAACAGAAATCATAGGAATTATATCCTACAGAACTGCCCCCAGTATGCAGAGTTGAGAAGAAAGAGGTGGCCCAACTTACACTAACGTCCATGACAAACTGTATGGCGTGGCTGATAATCTGAGGCAGACGGGTGAATTTAATAGAGAATGCGAAATCCGAATCTAGTGAGAACGCAGAAGAAGAAGGTACTTAACTGCCCGAACTCGGAGAGTTAGCGACTTATTTATTTTCAGCTGTGTTGACAAGTGTGATTATTTCAGGAAATCTGGTCCTTTTCTAGTGTCCATAGATCCACGATAACTTAGTGGTTAGAGTCCTTGCCTTGTAGGGGCTTGGTCCTAGGATCAAGTTTCACACTGCACATATATGTTTTCCCATTGATTTGTTAATCGTCCATTGGGTTCAGGCATATTCTTAGTATTCTGATCTTTGGATTCTGTTTTTCCACCAGTTGCATTTCATACTGTTTTTAGTTGCTTTAATGTTTTTGTAAGGCCAAGTTTAAAGTAAAGGTAAAGGAACCCTTTCATGCCTCGTGATATATAGGGCAATACAGTGTTAGGCCTGTATTTTTATTGACCGTCGGCACACGATGGGTGATGTGGTCAGCATCACGCCGGCCGCCTTTACTTTCCCAGAGCATGTCTGGTACCCAGTTGAGGCTGGGTCGACCTGAACCGTCGCGGTCGGGAAAATTCCACGCGCACTGCGGGAGTTGAACCCAGACGACCAGCCATGAGAAGCGAGTTCACTAACAACTACGCTACCGCGGCTCTCAGGCCAAATTTATCTTCTATTAATTTCCTTCATCCTATTTTCATCTCTTGTTAGCAGTGAACTGATATATTCAAAACGGTTCATATTTTCTATTATCTCTCCGTTGATAAAAATATCATTTGCCATGCTTGTTTTAAACATACATAAATAAAATCACAGCTTGAAAATACAATGTGGGAACAGGAAGAACAATATCTACCAGACAGTAAAACTAACAGTATAGTACAATGTGGGAACAGGAAGAACAATATCTACCAGACAGTAAAACTAGACAGGTATCTCCAGACAGAAATACAGTCAAAAAAAGTAAAAACATACCTCTAAAAGCAAGGTCTAATCACTTAGTGCATTATCTAATTACTGGGAACCGGATTTAATCACTGGTTTAATTGTCGAGCGCATGTAACAATCCCTGAGTGCAGTAATATCTCTCTGTATTATCTAAGTGTATCATCTAATTACTGAGTGTATGTTCTAATTACTGAGTGAAACTATACTAGTATAATCTAATTACTGAGTGTATGATCTAATTACTGAGTGTATGATCTAATTACTGGAGTAGTATGATCTAATTACCGAGTGTGTGATCTAATTACTGAATGTACGATCTATTTACTAAGTGCATGATATAATATCCTGCGCATACTATTTTTTAGCTTCAAAGAAGGTGTTGTGGAGTATCCAAGAGATGACGATCAATGAGAATGTTTTATGCTCCATTCCAATCAGCTGAGAAGCCTCAGTACTTTCATTTACTAAGGATAAATTCGGATAAAAATGGTATAAATGGATTGTCTATTTGAAGACATGAGACTACCAGGAACTTACGTGGATCTAATGTCCTGGACACACATCGGCTCTCTGAGACGAAAGAGGGGACAAGCTAGCTTCAAACATGATTAGAGTTAGGACCCTTATAGTTGAGTGGGTAGTTACTGAACAAGAGAATGTAAGTTGATTAGACAATTACTGATGAAAAGGTCATCCCGCGATGTTTGAAATCTAACTTTGGACAAGCAGGATGTATCAGATGTGAGGAAATTATCTGAAATGGTTGCAATCCACACGCACTGTCAAATATTTCAAGTTTTTTTAAAACGATTCTCGATATTATATCGACTCCGATTAGTTGAAGAACATTATAGAATGGCTGTCACATGCATACAAAATTGAAGATTGACAATTCAGCCATGTGTACATATGTACAGGTACATCAGACTGCAGAGCACATTCTTCAAGACTACCCCGAATATGAAATACCGAGGCAAACTCACACTGGCCGAACGAAACAACACTCGATAGAAAACTACACAGACCTCTGCGTGAGCTACACAATACAGTGAAGTTGATACAAGAGACAACATTGAATATATACACAATATTTCAAGCGAACGAAAGGAAGGATCGAATGTCTGTGAAATTAATTATTTTCTAAAACTGCCATTTGTTGATTTAAAGATGGAATAGGAATATCAAGGACATTGGGGTCAAATTCGTCTTATAATCAGTCTTTTGTTTCACTGTGACACAGTTAAATATGGTCGTCGGTGATGCAATACATGTGTGTTTATTTAAGTGGAACATCTATCTATCTATTTATTCTATAATCCTATTTTGTCTTTCAGAGCCAAGTTGAAAAAAGAGACCATGGAGCGAGCTTCCTTATGCGCCTTGTACAAGGTGGGATTTAGTGCCTCGGGTCGTTCCATCGTTTAAGTGGTCATCTTCTGGATCGTCTACCGTTGTATGTGAGTGCTAGGGCTCTTTGTGAATAAGTGGAACATGCTCGTTCTATATCTTTTCCTAAAGTCAAGTTTATTTTTGAGGAAACTTTACATATAAATAGTGCAATGTTAAATATGACCATTATTTGCAAGCATTGTAATATGACTTATACAACCAAAACTGGCAAGGTGCTTAGTAACCATTTGTCGTTTTTACACGTGGTCATTTTGATGGTCTGTAACAGTGACGACTTCTGCATTTGCGCTTGTTTTTCTTGCCTTCAACCTCAACCCTAAGTTTCTCTTCAAAAGACTGCACCTTCGCCTAATGTTGTTTTGAGTAATATAAATACTAATGGTTGTCCCTTACAAGAACAGGCTAGTCACTTGTCACGACAACGGTTCTCCCCATAATTGCTTCGTATCCTAACCATGGAACAATAACACACAATGCCCTTCATTGTCTCATGTAAACTCGTGAATGAAGCATCAGTCACGATCCACAAAAACAGCAGCCCACACAAGCATTGCTGCATAAGGCAGTCGCCAAGTCGTTGGTAGCCAAATGTCTGACACTTTCTGAATATGCAGTTTATAATACAACTACCGTGGACACAAACAAAAAAGCGTTCAGAATGAAATTCACAGCTCATAGTGTCGCACCAATTACTCAACTCAGTAGCTGGTTGACGAAACTGTGTCCTAAAAGCCCAAGCATGAGGGAAAATACACCAACGATCAAACATTACACAAAGGTCTTAACGTGCACCCGCCTTACCGCAATATAGACCAGATTGTCTCAGTAATAGTGACCACGTTACTACATGTTGCTATATGCTACTACATGCTGATGATGTATGCTACTACAGAACAGTCTACTATAGCCAAGTTCAAGCAATGGCAACAAAATTCACCTGCCAACAATAAAATATAATCCGATGTTTCCTGGACATGCTGGAGTGCAGGGTAACGAGCATGCTGACTTTCTTGCAAACGATGTCCTGACTCAAGCGGACTTAAGTATGGATAGAACCGATGTTATCAATGCGGTATTCTTTCCTTTATGTGATATGGCCGAGTCTCAGACACTGTAACGAGTGCGAACGAGTAACGAGTTGAGTGTAACGAGTTGAGTTTGAACATACCAGAAAATGTCGTCTTCGTGGTAGAGAGAGAGAGAGAAGGTATACTAATCAATTTCTCATTGGTACGGTGAGCAAATATACTTTGAAATGACTGCTGCAGCAGAGGACAGAGCACGCATGGGAATGCCCAACATTCCATGACGTCGATCGCATTACATAACATAGCTATACACTTTCGTTGCTCGTCTATAAATTAGAAAGTGTCCCTTTGATAAAAATAACCCATAATATAACTTGTACAAATCAGAATAAAATAACCTTATACTGCATTATACGAGTTAATATTGCGTAATGAATTACCTATTTTGTTAAAATATACAGCATGAAATTCTGCAAGGTTAATTTGTTTATTCACATAGTATGATCGACTCATGAGTTATAATGTTTACATTTTGTAAGATAAAATTGTTTATAGACTGTTTATACTGAGTCATTATGTATTCTCCCTCTCTCTTTCTCTCCCTCTCTCTTTGCATTTTAAACCCGGATTGGGGCATATGCTCTCAACAAACTCATTCCAAGTTTTCATATCTCTTGCTATCTCCTGCATTTCCGTCCAGCTCTTCTTTATAGTTGATCTCTGCCTCCAAATCCTGTCTCCATGTATTTCTCAGTCTCCTCTTCTTTTGCTGCCCCTGTGGGTTCCAGGAAAAGACCCTTCTTATTATATTCCCCTTAAGTTTTCGCAAAGTGTGCACTACGTTTAACAATTGTCTTGGGAATAATTTAAATAGCGTAAATTGATGTAGTTTAATCGCACTGACTTACTTAAGCTTTTTTTGTAACCTAAAATGATTGGCCTTTTAGAACGTACAATACGCGATGCCATATATTTTTAAAATAAGTTTATGCACATGGTTATATCAACACTATTGCTCACTTCAATAGCATTGGCCATCTGGGAATTCCTGATATACAGATCATATCAATTCGTTCGTGTTCTTGTGAATATGATCGTCTGTTTGTTCTGGAACAGCGTTTTATATCTTTATATGGTAGCTTGTGGGTTCTTGAACTTACAACACACTCATTTTCTATGTTTCATTTCCCATGATCATATATATATATATATATCTAGTTATAAACATTTGAATGTTTTCAACATATACTCGTATTTGGTTTAGATTTAAGTAAAGGATTTTCGTTATGGAGAGTAGTTGTTAGACTTCTCGAATTTACTAGTCTTATTGTAATTGAACTGTATTCCTATCAAACCATTGTGTTTTTTTGTCTAATGTCTTGTATCCTTTACTTGATAACGGAGTTTTAGTGAAAACGTTGTTTTAAACTGATTTTTGGGGTTTGGTAAAAACTGACCTACTTAAGTGGACTGACGTATGTTTTCGTATAGATTCAAGTGAATACTTTTATTGTCGATTCTCTGTTTTAACTGCATGTACAATGTACCTAGCTTTTGTAGATCCTGCTAAATTATAGAATTAGAAATGATGACAGCAATTTTGAACTTTCAATTCTATTGTTGTATCAATCCAAACATATGCCAGCGAGAGTTGGACAATTACTGAAGATATAGAAAGCAAGTTGAATGCATTTGAAAATAGATGTTTGCAAAAAATAATGAATATTAAATGGGGCGAATTCAAGAGAAGTGATGAAATCAGACAAATGTCTGGTCAACCAGTATTAACAACTGTTAGAAGAAAGAGAGAGAAGTGTCTGACCTAATTGATTAGAGCGCGGTTCCCATGCGGGAGACTGTGTTCAATTCCCGGTAAGGCCAAGTATGTTTTTTTATGCTGTCGGCATAATGAAAAATCCTAACCTGAACAGCTTCACTGCGATTGCACCAGCCATGCGACCATTAAATTCCTCAGGCTCACGTTCCACCTGTCCTACACAGCCCTAAAAAGCGGTACTACAGACAGTAACGACATTTTTAAAAAACATATTTTTCTCTCATGTTATTGTTTATATATTTTTATTTATAAGAAAGAGAAGATGGAGAAATGTTGAGTATACACCCGAGAAAACATGATTAAAGAATCACAAAGCAGCCAATGAAGTAGGATATAAAGGGTTACAGAAAGAAAAGACGAACAAGAGAAACTCTGAAACGAACTTTACTAAGACAGACCATAAATATTGGACTTGTTTACCTAGAAGAAATTAAACTAGTTGTCCATGATACAGATGTACGGAGAAATTACTTGCAGGCCCTATGTAACGTATAACCGTAGGAAATGAATTTAATAGCACGAACTTTTGAATTGTTGCTTGCAAATTATTTATAGAGCAGTCAGTTTAGCTACTAATTCTGCAATAAGAGATTATTAGAAATTATATTCATACATACCTGTGCCACATCTTTCGATTTATTTCCCTTTTTAATCAAATGGGCGCCTGTAGCTTAAACGGTAGTGAGCTCGTCGATCAGAACACAAATGTACCAGGTTCAAATTCAGGTGGGAGGAGGGGAGGGGGAGGGGAAAATTTGGAAGCAAGTTTGCTCCGTGGTAACGAACAGTAAAATAGACTTCACCTTTCAACTGTGAGATCTATTGTTACCGTCCAGAAAGCAATGGCATACTACTGAACGTATAAGTGGTGCCTAGAAATATCAACGACTCGTTTACTGTGGTTGATGGCTGTGTCCTGTAAAAGATATGCCCCGATTTTCATTTCTAATCGAGACATTGTGTTGATGTTTGATCAAAACTGGGTTAATTGCTCCTGATCTGTATTATTCGACATGATCACGTAATTTTTAGATTTAGTTGTGATGTCTCATTGCTTGTCCCAGAGGACTGCCCATACAAACTTCACTGCTAACACACTCCCAAGCATAAAATCCCAAGCTCATACACACATATAGACAGACATACATCCACACTCACTCCTTGTGTTTTCCTGTAGCGCTGCGCTGCTCGCTAAGCGCAAGCTGGGCCGCATCAACTTTTTTTACGCGCGCATTTCGTGAAAGATTTTCAGAAATGGCGTTGTCATGTATCACTGAGACTCGCACAGTTGGTGAACGTTATTGTTCCCTTTGATTTCCACATTAGCATCGAACACGACTCTTATTATTACTTTACTAAGTCGCATGTGCCTGTTATAATTCATTTATTATCTATCAACCGGTGGCGTATCCTCTCTTATCATTAGTTACCATTATATATTTCTAATGTTATTTTTTTCTTGCTAAAAAAGTGCGCCTCACATGTTTTTGTGTGATTTCAATACTTCATTAAAGTTTCATTGCTTTTTTAGAATCTTGTTTGTGTTAGTTAACAGCGACATGCACTGTAGTGTTATATTATTGAAACGATAAGGGTGTTACTTTTATTAGTGTTTATTACGCTTAGTGACTTCTGAAAGAGGGTAAATATATGTTTTTGCTGTCAATAATTATTCCTTTTTTAGTGTACATTTTTATTTTCTTAAGTTTATTAGAAAAGTAATATAATTATTTTGTTATGTTTGTTAGAAAAGTAAGATAATTATTTTGTTAAATTTATTAGAAAAGTAAGATAATTATTTTGTAAAGTTTATTAGAAAAGTAAGAGCTCTTTCTTCTTTGCGTTGGTTCTTTACAACCAATTTGAATCACTCTCTGTGATGTTTGACCTTTGCCAAGAACGTGTATACGTTGCACATTGGTATGCCCCTAAATGCATAGACACGTTTAGGACATGTGCATCCGATTTCAGCCAAACCTCTTTAGTCACCTCTTACGACATGCCTGGCAGGTAACAGTGGTTCTATTCTTTGCACCTCAAATTTGGGCCCCGGTATCCACTCGGACGGAAAAGTAAGATAATTATTTTGATATGTTTATTAGAAAAGTAAGATAATTATTTTGATATGTTTATTAGAAAAGTAAGAAAATTATTTTGATATGTTTATTAGAAAAGTAAGATAATTATTTTGATATGTTTATTAGAAAAGTAAGATAATTATTTTGATATGTTTATTAGAAAAGTAAGAAAATTATTTTGATATGTTTATTAGAAAATTAAGATAATTATTTTGATATGTTTATTAGAAAAGTAAGATAATTATTTTGGTAAGTTTAGTAGAGAGGTAATGAAATCGAAATACAGTAACGAGAAGTAAAGTAGTGTTACAAAGAAAAAAAGATAATAGAAAGTGACGTTTTGACCAAAATCTCTTTCTCAAGTAAAGGATACAAGAACAAAACGGGATACAACACGACGGTCTTATATGGAACACAACGTCGACACAGTGAAAACAATTGATACGTTCCTACCTGCTCTGGAGAACAAAACAAATGTCAATAAACACATACAAAATAAATAATTGTCAACAACTAGAAGTAATGGGTCTAAAGCTGAAGAATGAAATTCATTGCACCGGGTTTTACCTCATGTAGCTCGGTCCCTCTTCACAGAAGAGGCACGCCACCTGCCAAGAGTATTGTACAAAGCACGAACTCCGTAGATTCGGCAATAATCTTAGGCGTCTCTGGAAAAATTACACTTTTGAAGAAAACGGCGTTGTCCGCATTCGAACCCACGACATTTGAACCCAAAGCAAATCCTTTACCACTTAACCACGAAGACCCTACTGTCGTTTTTGTTTTGACCGTCATCGTGGTGCTATTTTTATATTCTTTGTGCCCGCGTGCCCAGCGTGTTCGTAGCGCGTTGGATTACGGGTGACTAGTCCTCTGTAAGTGCGGGTTCAACTCCGCCGACTGGCAGAAAAGCTACAGGTTCCCCAGATTTACGGTGCTCGTGGCACCGAACCGAAGGGTTACGATGTCCATGACACCGAGCCGAAGAGCTGTCAGCTCAAGTGATTCTGGATCGGGAAAAAAAATAAAATATTCTTTGCTTGATAAAAGCATTGTGGTCGAAGGCGGTTGTCTCTTGTTTTTCTACTTTGTAAAACTAGTTTTACTGTTTATGACATTGGTATACATTTTTACTGCAATCTTTTCTTATTGCATATTAAGTAAAACAGTAAGAAACATTTCAGGTGATTAAGGAATAGTTCTATTACGTTGTTTATTTTAAATGTACGTTTTTATGACAACAGAAGCCCGTCTATCCAGCGTGTTCGTAGCGCGTTGGACTACGGGTGACTATCCCTCTGTGTGTGCGGGTTCAATTCCGCGAGATGGCAGAAAAAGCCACAGATCCCCAGATTTACGGTGTTCGTGGCACCGAACCGAAGGGTTATGATGTCCATGGCACCGAGCCGAAGAGCTGAAAAAAAGCTCAAGTGCTTCTGGATCGGGAAAAATTGTTTTTTTTTTAAATGACAACAGTAATCTGCAATAATGCGTCCATTGCAACATGCTGAGATTTTGCAACTTTTAATGGATCAGTATTTAAAACATACATTAGTCGGGAAAAACACATTAGAAATATGATGTGATTTAAAAATAAGATTTTTCTTTCAACTATGCCTTTATTACTACTGCTACTTCAACTGCTACTAGTACTCAGTACTACTACTACAACAACTACTACTACTACTACTACTACAACTGCTATCGCTGCTACCACCACCATCACTACCACCATTACTATTAATGCCACTATTATTGTTACTGCTGCTACTACTACTATTAAACCTTCTTGTTCTCAGTGGAACATAATTCTGAAACTGTTGCACTTTCGATTTCTTCTTCTCTTCATCTTCACTTTTCAACTCCCAACGGAGCACATGTCTTCAACAAACTTCTTCCAGCTCTTCCTCTCTCTTACCATCACTTCCAATTCTTTCCATGTTTTACTTATCCTTTTAATATCAGCCTCCAGTTTTTCAGGTCTGTCTAGGCATTCCCCTACTTCTCTTTTCCTGCGGGTTCCAAAACAGTGCCTGTCTTGTAATACTTGCGGTAGGTCTTCTCAATGTATGTCGTATCTATCGCCAGCGTATCTTCCTGAGCTCCTACTATCGATTTATATTCTTAACTATTTCCCCCAGCTTTGTCCGTGAAGCTATGATCTATATACTACTCTACTGTTAACGTGTTATAGTGCACTTTCTCTCTCTCTTTGCCTTTTTACCCGGGTTGGGGCATAGGCCCTCAACCAACTCATGCCAAGTCTTCCTATCTCTAGCTATCACCTGCAGCTCCCTCCAGCTCTTCTTTATATTGTTGATCTCCGCCTCCAAATCTCGTCTCCATGTATTTCTCAGCCTCCCCTTCTTTCGCTGTCCCTGCGGGTTCCAGGCAAGGACCCTTCTTGTTATATTCCCTCCGGTTTTCGCAAAGTGTGTCCTATCCAGCGCCAGCGTCTTTTTTAAACCTGTTCGTTCACTGGAATCTGTCTTGTTCTCTCCATAAGTTCCTCATTTGTGACCCTATCATACCATCTTATTCCCTCTATTCTGCGCAGACACCAGTTGATGAATGTTTGAAATTTATGCGCTATTGTTTTAGTTGTTCTCCATGTTTCTGACCCATACAGTAGAACTGTTTTAACATTAGAGTTAAATATCCGAATTTTATAGTGCACTTTGCTTTCCCCATTTTATCTCTTGCAGATTTCAGTACATGTTTTGTTTCATTGTGTTGTAGTTTTACCACTACAATCTACCAATACTTTCTGTCTTTAACCTGCAACCATGTTGAGGTTTCTGTCCTGCTATATTCCACCTGTCTGTCTTGCTATATTCCATCTGTCTGTCCTGTTATATTCCACCCGTCTGTCCTGCTATATTCCACCCGTCTGTCCTGCTATATTCCACCTGTCTGTCCTGCTATATTCCACCTGTCTGTCTTGCTATATTCCATCTGTCTGTCCTGTTATATTCCACACGTCTGTTCTGCTATATTCCATCTGTCTGTTCTGCTATATTCCACCTGTCTGTTCTGCTATATTCCACCCATCTGTCCTGCTATATTCCACCTGTCTGTCCTGCTATATTCCACCCATCTGTCCTGCTATGTTCCACCTGTCTGTCCTGCTATATTCCACCCATCTGTCCTGCTATATTCCACCTGTCTGTCCTGCTATATTCAACCTGTCTGTTCTGCTATATTCCACATGTCTGTCCTGCTATATTCCATCTGTCTGTCCTGCTATATTCCACCCATCTGTCCTGCTATATTCCATCATCTGTCCTGCTATATTCCACCGTCTGTCCTGCTATATTCACCGTCTGTTCTGCTATATTCCACCTGTCTGTCCTGCTATATTCCATCTGTCTGTCCTGCTATATTCCACCATCTGTCTATCCATTGTCCTGCTATATTCCACCTGTCTGTCCTGCTATATTCCACCTGTCTGTCCTGCTATATTCCACCCGTCTGTCCTGCTATATTTCACCCTCTGTCTGCTATATTTCTATGTCTCTATATTCCATCTGTCTGTTCTGCTATATTCCACCCTTCTGTCCTGCTATATTCCACCCGTCTGTCCTGCTATATTCCACCCATCTGTCCTGCTATATTCCACCTGTCTGTATTTATGATTACTTCTGATCACATGATATGAAGTATGACGCGGAAACATCTGTTGATGAATGTCTGAAGTCTAAACGTGATATTATTGATCATATAACACGTCTCAGAGTCTTAGAGAAAGACCCGTTTTACATTTGTATTGGACAGTTTAAGATCAACTATATACTATATAAACGATATTTAGACTGACCATATCTTGATGCTGGATTGTGTTACCAGAAATAGACACACGGTTAAAGAATAGTAATAGAGAAGAGACAATGATGACGAGAGAAAAGTAGGAACCATTATGTGCATAGCTTCTTCTTTAAAAAAGGTTAATTGCATATCCTTTACAGGACTTTGCGAATCAACCCCAGCTTTTAACTCATTTTTTCAGGTGTGTGATTTTTCTAGGCATTATTACGTTCAGTAGTTTGCCACTGCTTTCTGAACGGGTGGGTGGTGCCATCGTCCTTTTGTAAAAATCCACGCGAAACAATTTACAACCAAACTCACCGCAGCGTGTATCGAAATCGGAACGTCTGGGTTAATAGACCGAGTCACTATCCCCTAAGCCACAGCCGCTTCTTCTTTACAGAACAGAAACATAATGTGATATTTAGTACACAGATTGAGTTTTACAAATCTGTATACTATATGATTTCTTTGACAGTAGAAAAATAATGTCCATTTATGCAGGTAGATTGAGTCTTAAAAGCCTAAATAGTAACTTTTTGTTTGACTTACCAGAAACATACAAAACGTTTTAGCAGATATGTTAGAGGTTAGGTGCTTGCCTAGTGTTCCAAAGATACTCGATTCGCTACCGTGTGGAGTCATCTGGATATTTGTCCAGAGAACCCCGATCTGCAATAGGTGAGATCGATTTCATAGTTCTATCGGAAACGGACGATAAAACTTAGGTCCAATTTTTTGCGTAAACGAACCACTGACAGTTCAAAATCGAGAAGAGCAGACTGGAATACCGCTGCCCGGGAAAAACTCATTATAAAAATTCAGAAGAAAACCTGCAAAGTTTCAGTTTCAGTTTGGAATATCTTCATTGCACTCAGGACATGTCCATAGGTGCTCCGATCTCCTTCGCAATATCTTCAACAGCGTCCAGCGACTGACCGTACCCGTTCTATTTTGATTGATGAGCCGACTCGTATACCTGTTGTACCGTTCTTTTCTTGCCACACCAATCTTCAAACCCAGTTCTCGCAATCTAGTAGTTGACGTGGATTGGTTTAGATGAATGTCTTCTCTGCGGCCGCGCTGTATGAGGGCGTTCACGATGTCAGCTCTGTCCATTGGCTGGCCCTCTGATATAGCGGCAGAGTCAGCCAGTCTGTCTGCTCTCTCATTGCCAACGACACCCATGTGCCCCGAAACAAAGACAAGTGTAATTCTGCAAATTGTAGACGCCTGCAGTGATTCAGTCCATTGCCTGTGCACCGAACCGGCCTCCACCTTTCGGATCATACTCAATGAGTCCTGCAAAGTATTTGCACCATCTTCTAAATTACAATGGAGACGCTCACCGGTGCCAAGGAGTTCGTTGCTGAGATCTTCATATGTAAGAAAGAGATCGGAGCACACATGATTACTCACCAAAGTGCAGTGATGATGATCCTATTAATCAATCAATCATTGAATCAATCAATCAATGAATCAATCAAACAATCAACCAGGTATATTGAGTCTTGCAAGCCTAAATAGTATCATTTCTTTGACGCAACATAAACCTAATGTACATTTTAGCATGTAGATAAAGGATTTAAATTCGATATAATGCCACGATGCCTTGAATCGTATTCTGATTAAAGTCACTTGCGAGCTGCAAAGACTCTACTAAAATTATTTATATACAAATGTGAGTAGATGTGATATGACGAACTTATAAGTTAGATCTTACTATGTCTATTGGCAAAAATCTTATATTTCCAACAAACCACTTTAAAATCTTCATAAACCGAGAGTTCTATATCTTCTGTGAATATCAGTTATGTGATATATCAACCGTGCACATTTATTGTTTCTTTTAACGCAGATGATTCTACAAATGTGAGGAAAAATATCATGTCACATTAAATATTTGGAAAATATATTTTCAATTTGGAACAGTACAATCTCTGTGGATATATACACAACAGATTGATCTAAGTCTCGCTGTTAGCAAGTAATAGGAAGAATAACGATACAGCTTGTCTGATTATGTAGAGATATATGTTTCTGCAACGTTTGAAACAAACAACAAATATGGATACCAAATTATATAATTCATAAAGAAGAAAGGTGAGTACTTTGTTGTAGTTGTTTCAATAACATATTTGAGCTGTTTGGTTCTGATTACTAATCTGTGGTTCTTATTACTAACCTGTGGTTCTTATTACTAACCTGTGGTTCTTATTACTAACCTGTGGTTCTTATTACTAACTTGTGGTTCTTATTACTAACATGGGGTTCTTATTACTAACCTGTGGTTCTTATTACTAACCTGTGGTTCTTATTACTAACCTGTGGTTCTTATTACTAACATGGGGTTCTTATTACTAACATGGGGTTCTTATTACTAACCTGTGGTTCTTATTACTAACCTGTGGTTCTTATTACTAATCTGTGGTTCTTGTTACTAACATGTGGTTCTGATTACTAATCTGTGGTTCTTATTACTAACATGTGGCTCTTATTACTAACATGTGGTTCTTATTACTAACATGGGGTTCTTATTACTAACCTGTGGTTCTTATTACTAATATGTGGTTCTTATTACTAACATGTGGTTCTTATTACTAACATGGGGTTCTTATTACTAACCTGTGGTTCTTATTACTAACTTGGGGTTCTTATTACTAACCTGTGGTTCTTATTACTAACCTGTGGCTCTTATTACTAACATGTGGTTCTTATTACTAACATGGGGTTCTTATTACTAACATGGGGTTCTTATTACTAACATGGGGTTCTTATTACTAACCTGTGGTTCTTATTACTAACTTGGGGTTCTTATTACTAACCTGTGGTTCTTATTACTAACCTGTGGCTCTTATTACTAACATGTGGCTCTTATTACTAATATGTGGTTCTTATTACTAACATGTGGCTCTTATTACTAATCTGTGGTTCTTATTACTAACATGGGGTTCTTATTACTAACATGTGGTTCTTATTACTAACATGTGGTTCTTATTACTAATCTGTGGTTCTTATTACTAACATGTGGTTCTTATTACTAACTTGTGGTTCTTATTACTAACATGTGGTTCTTATTACTAACATGTGGTTCTTATTACTAACTTGTGGTTCTTATTACTAACATGTGGTTCTTATTACTAACATGTGGTTCTTATTACTAATCTGTGGTTCTTATTACTAACATGTGGTTCTTATTACTAACCTGTGGTTCTTATTACTAACATGTGGTTCTTATTACTAACTTGTGGTTCTTATTACTAACTTGTGGTTCTTATTACTAATCTGTGGTTCTTATTACTAATATGTGGTTCTTATTACTAACATGTGGTTCTTATTACTAATATGTGGTTCTTATTACTAACATGTGGTTCTTATTACTAACATGTGGTTCTTATTACTAACATGGGGTTCTTATTACTAACATGTGGTTCTTATTACTAACATGTGGTTCTTATTACTAACATGTGGTTCTTATTACTAACATGTGGTTCTTATTACTAACATGGGGTTCTTATTACTAACATGTGGTTCTTATTACTAACTTGTGGTTCTTATTACTAACTTGTGGTTCTTATTACTAACATGTGGTTCTTATTACTAACATGGGGTTCTTATTACTAACCTGTGGTTCTTATTACTAACTTGTGGTTCTTATTACTAACATGTGGTTCTTATTACTAACATGTGGTTCTTATTACTAACTTGTGGTTCTTATTACTAACCTGTGGTTCTTATTACTAACCTGTGGCTCTTATTACTAACATGTGGCTCTTATTACTAATATGTGGTTCTTATTACTAACATGTGGCTCTTATTACTAATCTGTGGTTCTTATTACTAATATGTGGTTCTTATTACTAACATGTGGTTCTTATTACTAATATGTGGTTCTTATTACTAACATGTGGTTCTTATTACTAACATGTGGTTCTTATTACTAATCTGTGGTTCTTGTTACTAACATGTGGTTCTTATTACTAACTTGTGGTTCTTATTACTAACATGGGGTTCTTATTACTAACATGTGGTTCTTGTTACTAATATGTGGTTGTTATTACTAATCTGTGGTTCTTATTACTAATATGTGGTTCTTATTACTAACTTGTGGTTCTTGTTACTAACATGTGGTTCTTATTACTAATCTGTGGTTCTTATTACTAACATGTGGTTCTTATTACTAACATGGGGTTCTTATTACTAACATGTGGTTCTTGTTACTAACATGTGGTTCTTATTACTAATCTGTGGTTCTTATTACTAACATGTGGTTCTTATTACTAACTTGTGGTTCTTATTACTAACCTGTGGTTCTTATTACTAACCTGTGGCTCTTATTACTAACATGTGGCTCTTATTACTAATATGTGGTTCTTATTACTAACATGTGGCTCTTATTACTAATCTGTGGTTCTTATTACTAATATGTGGTTCTTATTACTAACTTGTGGTTCTTATTACTAACATGTGGTTCTTATTACTAACTTGTGGTTCTTATTACTAACATGTGGTTCTTATTACTAACATGTGGTTCTTATTACTAACTTGTGGTTCTTATTACTAACATGGGGTTCTTATTACTAACATGTGGTTCTTATTACTAACTTGTGGTTCTTATTACTAACTTGTGGTTCTTATTACTAACATGTGGTTCTTATTACTAACATGGGTTCTTATTACTAACCTGTGGTTCTTATTACTAACTTGTGGTTCTTATTACTAACATGTGGTTCTTATTACTAACATGTGGTTCTTATTACTAACTTGTGGTTCTTATTACTAACCTGTGGTTCTTATTACTAACCTGTGGCTCTTATTACTAACATGTGGCTCTTATTACTAATATGTGGTTCTTATTACTAACATGTGGCTCTTATTACTAATCTGTGGTTCTTATTACTAATATGTGGTTCTTATTACTAACTTGTGGTTCTTATTACTAATATGTGGTTCTTATTACTAACATGTGGTTCTTATTACTAACATGTGGTTCTTATTACTAATCTGTGGTTCTTGTTACTAACATGTGGTTCTTATTACTAACTTGTGGTTCTTATTACTAACATGGGGTTCTTATTACTAACATGTGGTTCTTGTTACTAATATGTGGTTGTTATTACTAATCTGTGGTTCTTATTACTAATATGTGGTTCTTATTACTAACTTGTGGTTCTTGTTACTAACATGTGGTTCTTATTACTAATCTGTGGTTCTTATTACTAACATGTGGTTCTTATTACTAACATGGGGTTCTTATTACTAACATGTGGTTCTTGTTACTAACATGTGGTTCTTATTACTAATCTGTGGTTCTTATTACTAACATGTGGTTCTTATTACTAACTTGTGGTTCTTATTACTAACCTGTGGTTCTTATTACTAACCTGTGGCTCTTATTACTAACATGTGGCTCTTATTACTAATATGTGGTTCTTATTACTAACATGTGGCTCTTATTACTAATCTGTGGTTCTTATTACTAATATGTGGTTCTTATTACTAACTTGTGGTTCTTATTACTAACATGTGGTTCTTATTACTAACTTGTGGTTCTTATTACTAACATGTGGTTCTTATTACTAACTTGTGGTTCTTATTACTAACCTGTGGTTCTTATTACTAACATGTGGTTCTTATTACTAACTTGTGGTTCTTATTACTAACATGGGGTTCTTATTACTAACATGTGGTTCTTATTACTAACATGGGGTTCTTATTACTAACATGTGGTTCTTATTACTAACATGTGGTTCTTATTACTAACCTGTGGTTCTTGTTACTAATATGTGGTTGTTATTACTAATCTGTGGTTCTTATTACTAATATGTGGTTCTTATTACTAACTTGTGGTTCTTATTACTAACATGTGGTTCTTATTACTAATCTGTGGTTCTTATTACTAACATGTGGTTCTTATTACTAACATGGGGTTCTTATTACTAACATGTGGTTCTTGTTACTAACATGTGGTTCTTATTACTAATCTGTGGTTCTTATTACTAACATGTGGTTCTTATTACTAACTTGTGGTTCTTATTACTAACCTGTGGTTCTTATTACTAACCTGTGGCTCTTATTACTAACATGTGGCTCTTATTACTAATATGTGGTTCTTATTACTAACATGTGGCTCTTATTACTAATCTGTGGTTCTTATTACTAATATGTGGTTCTTATTACTAACTTGTGGTTCTTATTACTAACATGTGGTTCTTATTACTAACTTGTGGTTCTTATTACTAACATGTGGTTCTTATTACTAACATGTGGTTCTTATTACTAACTTGTGGTTCTTATTACTAACATGGGGTTCTTATTACTAACATGTGGTTCTATTACTAACTTGTGGTTCTTATTACTAACTTGTGGTTCTTATTACTAACATGTGGTTCTTATTACTAACATGGGGTTCTTATTACTAACCTGTGGTTCTTATTACTAACTTGTGGTTTTTATTACTAACATGTGGTTCTTATTACTAACATGTGGTTCTTATTACTAACTTGTGGTTCTTATTACTAACCTGTGGTTCTTATTACTAACCTGTGGCTCTTATTACTAACATGTGGCTCTTATTACTAATATGTGGTTCTTATTACTAACATGTGGCTCTTATTACTAATCTGTGGTTCTTATTACTAATATGTGGTTCTTATTACTAACTTGTGGTTCTTATTACTAATATGTGGTTCTTATTACTAACATGTGGTTCTTATTACTAACATGTGGTTCTTATTACTAATCTGTGGTTCTTGTTACTAACATGTGGTTCTTATTACTAACTTGTGGTTCTTATTACTAACATGGGGTTCTTATTACTAACATGTGGTTCTTGTTACTAATATGTGGTTGTTATTACTAATCTGTGGTTCTTATTACTAATATGTGGTTCTTATTACTAACTTGTGGTTCTTGTTACTAACATGTGGTTCTTATTACTAATCTGTGGTTCTTATTACTAACATGTGGTTCTTATTACTAACATGGGGTTCTTATTACTAACATGTGGTTCTTGTTACTAACATGTGGTTCTTATTACTAATCTGTGGTTCTTATTACTAACATGTGGTTCTTATTACTAACTTGTGGTTCTTATTACTAAACTGTGGTTCTTATTACTAACCTGTGGCTCTTATTACTAACATGTGGCTCTTATTACTAATATGTGGTTCTTATTACTAACATGTGGCTCTTATTACTAATCTGTGGTTCTTATTACTAATATGTGGTTCTTATTACTAACTTGTGGTTCTTATTACTAACATGTGGTTCTTATTACTAACTTGTGGTTCTTATTACTAACATGTGGTTCTTATTACTAACTTGTGGTTCTTATTACTAACCTGTGGTTCTTATTACTAACATGTGGTTCTTATTACTAACTTGTGGTTCTTATTACTAACATGGGGTTCTTATTACTAACATGTGGTTCTTATTACTAACATGGGGTTCTTATTACTAACATGTGGTTCTTATTACTAACATGTGGTTCTTATTACTAACCTGTGGTTCTTATTACTAACATGTGGTTCTTATTACTAACCTGTGGTTCTTATTACTAATCTGTGGTTCTTATTACTAACCTGTGGTTCTTATTACTAACCTGTGGTTCTTATTACTAACATGTGGTTCTTATTACTAACCTGTGGTTCTTATTACTAACATGTGGTTCTTATTACTAACATGTGGTTCTTATTACTAACATGTGGTTCTTATTACTAACTTGTGGTTCTTATTACTAACATGGGGTTCTTATTACTAACATGTGGTTCTTATTACTAACCTGTGGTTCTTATTACTAACCTGTGGTTCTTATTACTAACTTGTGGTTCTTATTACTAACATGTGGTTCTTATTACTAACATGTGGTTCTTATTACTAACCTGTGGTTCTTATTACTAACTTGTGGTTCTTATTACTAACATGGGGTTCTTATTACTAACATGTGGTTCTTATTACTAACATGGGGTTCTTATTACTAACATGGGGTTCTTATTACTAACATGGGGTTCTTATTACTAACATGGGGTTCTTATTACTAATATGTGGTTCTTATTACTAACATGGGGTTCTTATTACTAACATGGGGTTCTTATTACTAACATGGGTTCTTATTACTAACATGGGGTTCTTATTACTAACATGTGGTTCTTATTACTAATATGTGGTTCTTATTACTAACATGGGGTTCTTATTACTAACATGGGGTTCTTATTACTAACATGGGGTTCTTATTACTAACATGGGGTTCTTATTACTAACATGGGTTCTTATTACTAACATGGGGTTCTTATTACTAACATGGGGTTCTTATTACTAACATGTGGTTCTTATTACTAATATGTGGTTCTTATTACTAACATGGGGTTCTTATTACTAACATGGGGTTCTTATTACTAACCTGTGGTTCTTATTACTAACATGTGGTTGTTATTACTAACATGGGGTTCTTATTACTAACTTATGGTTCTTATTACTAACTTGTGGTTCTTATTACTAACCTGTGGTTCTTATTACTAACATGTGGTTCTTATTACTAACATGTGGTTCTTATTACTAACCTGTGGTTCTTATTACTAACATGTGGTTCTTATTACTAACCTGTGGTTCTTATTACTAACCTGTGGTTCTTATTACTAACATGTGGTTCTTATTACTAACCTGTGGTTCTTATTACTAACATGTGGTTCTTATTACTAACATGTGGTTCTTATTACTAACATGTGGTTATTATTACTAACATGTGGTTCTTGTTACTAACATGTGGTTCTTATTACTAACATGTGGTTCTTGTTACTAACATGGGGTTCTTATTACTAACATGTGGTTCTTATTACTAACTTGTGGTTCTTATTACTAACATGTGGTTCTTATTACTAACATGTGGTTCTTATTACTAACTTGTGGTTCTTGTTACTAACATGTGGTTCTTGTTACTAACATGTGGTTCTTATTACTAACTTGTGGTTCTTATTACTAACATGTGGTTCTTATTACTAACATGTGGTTCTTATTACTAACATGTGGTTCTTGTTACTAATATGTGGTTCTTATTACTAACTTGTGGTTCTTATTACTAACATGTGGTTCTTATTACTAACATGTGGTTCTTATTACTAACTTGTGGTTCTTGTTACTAACATGTGGTTCTTGTTACTAACATGTGGTTCTTATTACTAACTTGTGGTTCTTATTACTAACATGTGGTTCTTATTACTAACATGTGGTTCTTATTACTAACATGTGGTTCTTGTTACTAATATGTGGTTCTTATTACTAACTTGTGGTTCTTATTACTAACATGTGGTTCTTATTACTAACTTGTGGTTCTTGTTACTAACATGTGGTTCTTGTTACTAACATGTGGTTCTTATTACTAACTTGTGGTTCTTTTTACTAACATGTGGTTCTTATTACTAACATGTGGTTCTTATTACTAACATGTGGTTCTTATTACTAACTTGTGGTTTTTATTCACATGTTCAGTTCAGTGTTGGTAGTGCCATCACAAGAATCTTATTCTGTTGAAAATTGTTGTCATAAATAATAGATAAGTGTTATTGTTGAATGCTTCTTCTGAAGACCTTAGTCTTTATTCTTCCTTCTTATTCTAACGCTCCATATCGACCGCTTGTTAAACCCAGGTTTGTGATTTGTATGTAATCTGAGCCTAAGAGCAAATGTACGTTGTACCAGTTATGCGTCTACAGGTAGGCCAGTACATCAGATTTCAGCGACGCTTTTTATTTATTATTGTAGTTTCCCTATACAACTGCATCAGTTGCCTCCTACGAGATGTCGTGTAGGTCGCAGTGTTACTATTATTTGCTCCCATTGAGAGCCACAGTAGCACACACCGGCGCTTAGTATTTAAAGCCATTTACGTAAGTATGTGTTATTGATAAATCTATATCAACTTTGTTATTTATTTAGTAGTATTTAGTAAACGTAAACGTCTGTTAAAAAAACAATGACAAACTACTGACCGTATAAGTGGTGCCTAGAAAATCGAAGGTTCGTTTACTCTGGTTGATGGCCACCTCCTGTACAGGATATACTTCAGGATGTACTAATGACTTTTCAGCCACTCACTACAGCTTGTATATGATCTGCGCCAAAGGTTAACATGCTCTGTCAAAGTTTCTGATGCCATGAAGTCGTTCCGAAAATACAACATTTTCTATAATTGTGTGACCTGAGACTTGTTTGTTCCTTAATGTGTTTGAAGTCTTTACTATGTATTGTCTACTTAGAGAAGCAACGTTGTTGAACACAGACGTTGAGCACAAGATATATATATATATATTTATATCAGTTGTATTGACAAGATCATTTAGTCAACTGTATTGTTACATGTCACTGTTTGCGTTACATGTACCATTTATATGAACATTAACCATTAACAGCGGTTGCCAGGACCGGGCAATTCTGGTACTACCAACACTCACTTGCACGCCTCTAAAAACAGTTGAAGTACAGAAATGACATATGAGAGCCACTATTATTTATTGCTGTTGTAACACACCATTGCAAAGTATAATTCTCATTGTAGCGTTGCAGGACGTAATACTAGTGGTGTCATGTGAATCGTCGCCCAAGTGGTTACCGGGGCCCAAATTTGGGATGTAACGAATAGAACCACTGTTACCTGTCACCTATGTCGTAAGAGATGACTAAGGAGGTTTGTCTGAAATCGGATGCACGTGTCCTAGACATGTAGAAGTCTATGCGTTTGAGGGCCTACCAAACAAGAGTGCAACGTATACACGTTCTTGGCCAAGATCAAACATATCACATGGAGTGATTAAAATTGGTCGTAAAGAACGAACGCAAAGAAGAAGAACACGTGAATCGTCATAGGAAACATGTACATAAAAGAAATGCTAGACATGTATGGAAACTCTCAGAAACATGTACACAAACCAAATACTAGACATGTATGTGAAACTCTCAGGAAACATGTACACAAACCAAATACTAGACATGTATGTGAAACTCTCAGGAAACATGTACACACACCAAATACTAGACATGTATGTGAAACTCTCAGGAAACATGTACACAAACCAAATACTAGACATGTATGTGAAACTCTCAGGAAACATGTACACAAACCAAATACTAGACATGTATGTGAAACTCTCAGGAAACATGTACACAAACCAAATACTAGACATGTACGGGAAGTTAGCGAGAAACATATAAACCATGCGTTCCCAAAGTGTGCGGTGCCCCCCTCCCCAGTGGGCGCTGAAGCTTTCTATGGGGGCGATAGTGGGTTCAGATGCATTTGTGAGCGGTTTTGTTTCGTGATTTTGCGATTGAATAATCATTTAAATTTGAATTCTGCAATTTAATTAATCTTATGCCCATCTTACACGATCCATTTTTCCTCAATTTTCTATTTCATGTATATAATCATTTGAAAACTGACCAGGTATGACAGAAATATTTATCAATTTTCTATGTCAAAGAGAAAATAGAGCAGCTCTCTCTCTCTCTATATATATATGGGGGAAGAGGGCGTTGGAAACTGTTATAATGGGGAGGCGAGCGTTACAAAATTTATGAGTCTCAAAATGGGGTGGGCCGAAAACGTTTGAGAATCTATAACAGAAACCAAATCACAGATACGCCACATTATAAAGAGGTATATCAGAATCGAAACATGGCTTGTTGTACAAATAAAGCTTGCGGATTGCCATGAGAAAAGTAGGTTCCAACTACTAACTCGAACAACTAAGAACTCATTAAAAAAGAGCCTTCCTAACTCTTATAATCCTTATTCTCTAATGTTTAAGATTCCTCTTAGACAAGCGAAATCTCGATAATCCTCAGAATGTAGCATTAAGATTCCATCTGTCTTCTGACCTGGCAGAAGAAGAAGACAGAAATCCTACATTTAATATCAGACATGAACAGATGTTAGAAAAACGCTTCATCTTTTGTTCCTCTTTTGTTTTATTTTGGATAAAAATGTTTTCTATGTTTCAGAAATGGGATACCCTTCTCTTTCTATTTTTTTAAAAATCAATTCAGGCTTCATTCAATTTATACCACAAACAACTATAGAGGTGTACATAATTGAGTCATTCACGTTATTAGCCACTATAGTGAATTTTCGCATGTAGAACATTCTTTTTTTTTTTTTTTTTCCGATCCAGAAGCACTTGAGCTTTTCAGCTCTTCGGCTCGGTGCCATGGACATCGTAACTCTTCGGTTCGGTGCCACGAACACCGTAAATCTGGGGAATTTGTGGCTTTTTCTGCCATCCCGCGGAATTGAACCCGCACACACAGAGGGATAGTCACCCGTAGTCCAACGCGCTACGAACACGCTGGGCAGAGGGCTTTGGTTTTGTTAAGGAACCTCTCAAGTTGTGATCGTAACTATAAATTGTAATATAGAAAGTGGAGAGTTATTTCCCTTCTCCGTTACATCTAACATAGTTTGTTGACACCAGGTTTCTTCTAGTTTGAGTTTCTACGACGTACATTTGTCTTCTTTGACCGTTCCATATCTACCCCTTTTAAACTACTCTTTATATGTGATCTGAGCCTAAGAGAAATTATACGTTGTGCCATTTATGCGTCTATAAGCACATGCGATTTCTGCGACGCTTTTATTTACTAGGTAGCTTCCTAGGCCCTTACCTCAGTCCCTCGTCGCCTTGTAGGTTGTAGTGTTACTATTCTTTGCTTCCCTTACGGGCCCCGACAACAGACGGGCGGTATACGGATCTAATTTTGCTGACTTTTATTGTGAATGCTTAGTAGTATATTTATATTCTTGTGTAGACGTAGTGGCAATGTAATTGTTTTTTCTTGAAATAATTGCATTAAGTATATACTATTTATATCTTAATTGGATAATAACAGTCAAGAAGTGAACAATATTGTCCACATATCAGTATATAATCAATAATACGATTCAATAATGTTTACTTTCGAACTGTAGTTTGTATCGATCTCCCTAATTTCATTTCCTTTCTCTCTCTCTCTCTCTCTGCATTTTTAACCCGGATTGGGGCATAGGCCTCAACCAACTCAAGTCTTCCTATCTTTAGCTATCTCCTGCAGCTCCCTCCAGCTCCTCTTTATATTGATGATCTCTGCCTCCAAATATCGTCTGCATGTATTTCTCGGCTTCCCCTTCTTTCACTTTCCCTGCGGGTTCCAGGAAAGGAACCTTCTTGTTATATTCCCTCAGGTTTTCACAAAGTGTGTCCATTTGTCACCTCACATTAAAAATTTTGCATTAATATTGTTATATTTATCATATGATTATCTTCAAATAGTGTTTTATACACACACACACACACACACACATATATATATATATATTAATGTAATACTTACTGCTAACAAAGTAAACAGAATTCTGATTATCGAATGATAGTGTTGTCAAGTGAACTGAAGAAAACCTGGATTGAGGTGACCAGAAAAAACAACCCAGCACAACAGGCGTATGAGTAGGCTCATCAACCAACATCGAACTTGTACAATTAATCGCTGGACTCTGTTGGAGATATTGCGAAGAATATCGTAGCATCTACAGATATGTCCGAACAGATGGGATATTCTAAAACTATTCTGAAACTATACCAATAAAAATATATAAATACAGAAATAACAATAGAGAGACTAGGACAATTGTTCTGTCGTTAGATTTGATGTAATCTATATAGAAAATCGTGCTGAAAATTTATACAGACAATCCAACATTCAGACGAAGTAATGTGTGTATTATTTACGAAGGTCTGGTTGAATGAATGTGGATAATTTTCTTCTCTGCTGAACTTAGTTTTCTGATCTAGTACAAAGTTGAATATTGTCAAAGAAAGATAATGAAATATTATTATAATACAGGGTGTTCAAGATAATTGCAGCCCCATTGACAATTCGAAAGTTGCCAGGTACAGCATTGAGTTGTGTTTATTTACTATTTAAACCGGTTCTGACTACTTGTCCTACGTCACATTTGTTCATCGCCTCTTCCCGCACTACAATTACACACCGTCACACAACCTTGACCTATACTACGTCATAACTGAACCTTCCATTTCCATACATATATGCCAGATTAGCTCCATTCACGGGCTGCTTTTAAGTTGAACACCCTGTAGTTTAAATAAGAATAAATGTGAAGGTTGAAGCTGTAAGACTTGGGGCACGATGCGAAGGATGATCTCATACCGATCAAAGGAAACACATTTTGTTGATGTCCTGCAAGATGCTACAAGGTGTGACGACTGCTGGTTGCTTTTTTTGTCAATGGCCAAATAAAAGAAGTTTTAACTAAGAAAAATATATGGAGTCATATAGAATGTTACAAGATATTGATATGAATGTTCGTGCTTTCAGTTGCTGGTTACAACATGTCATGGTTAGATGGTTAGTTCACTTATTCGCTAACTTTCCCTTAAAATTACCAAACTCTAGATTCGAACCACAATCATTTATTTCTTATGGCAGTCATTGTCAGTAAGCTAGGTGGTTATGGTTGTTTTCTTTAAGACGCTAATATTGTAGAGCTAGGCAATGGGTACCGTAAGAAATGCTCGTCTGTATGAGCTAGGTAATGGGTACCGTAAGAAACGCTCGTCTGTATGGGCTAGGCAATGGTACCGTAAGAACGCTGTCGTATGGCTAGCAATGGGTACCGTGAAAAGCCGTCTGTATGGGTGCAATGGGTACCGTAAGAAACGCTCGTCTGTATGGCTAGGCAATGGGTACCGTAAGAAACGCTCGTCTGTATGGGCTAGGCAATGGGTGCCGTAAGAAACGCTCGTCTGTATGGCGAGGCAATGGGTACCGTAAGATAAGAGTTTGTGGTTCGAATTCGGTTTTGGTCATTGGTTTTTCTCCAAAGCCACAATACTTCTTCATGTCTATTATTGATCATATTCATTGGGCTCTGGTGCTTCACGGAGTTCTTACATATTCATTGGGCTCTGGTGCTTCCAAATGGGTTCTAACATTTTGATTTGTCTGGTGTTCCGTTCTTACATATTCATTGGCTCTGGTGCTTCCCCCTGGTTCACATTCATTGGCTCTGGTGCTTCCGGTTCTTACATATTGGCTCTGGTGCTTCACGTTCTACATTCATTGGCTCTGGTGCTTCACGGGTTCTTAATATTCATTGGTACTGTGCTTCCACTGGGTTCTACATATTCATTGGCTCTGGTGCTTCCCACGGGTTCTTATATTCATTGGTTCTGGTGCTTCACGGGTTCTTACATATTCATTGGTACTGGTGCTTCCCCACTGGGTTCTTACATATTCATTGGTTCTGGTGCTTCCCCACGGGGTTCTTACATATTCATTGGTGCTGGTGCTTCCACGGGTGCTTATATATTCATTGGCTCTGTGCCCCTGGGTACTTAAACTCCTTATTCTCTTCTCTAACTTTCCCTTCTAACTTAATGAGCTAAGCAAAAACGTATCTTGGGCAACATAAATGTATTTAAATGGAATGAAATCTTGATATATTTTGGTATTGGAAGCCAGTGCTCTAACCACTTGACAGCGCTGGCACTCGATAATCAAAATTTCTTCAGTCGACGTAATGAGACTACTCATGTCAGCCTACATTATTTTTTTGGAATACGTAAACAAATATTATGGGTCTTGTCTTTGCTAATAGTGTGTGATAGTAGCAATGTGATATCATCTGCAGTGCTGCTTGTCTGACAGAAACGAATATTCAAACAGCGTGAAATCATACACATATGTTTGCTAACCAAAGGGAGTTATCAAAACATATTTCAAAGAGGCGCTGTAATATTACCATCAGTATTTCGTGCTCTTACACATTCTGACAAAAGTGTCTAAAGTCGAAGAATTGACTCATTCACCGGTTTATCCCATATTGCTCGGTTCTCTCCGCAGAAATGGCGCCACATGCCAATAGGGATGGCACAAAACACGAACTCTGTAGCTATGCGAATTCTAGGAGTCTCTGAAAAATACACTTGTGAACAGAACGGCTGGTCCGGACTCAAGCCCGCGACCTTCGGGAACGAAAGGCAACGCGTAATCACTAAGCCAGAATCATTTCGTGTTAAAGTTGTTAACCACTTAGTCATAGAGATCATTTCTGTGTTAAAGTTGTTACCACTTAGTCAAGATATTTCTGTGTTAAAGTTTTAATCACTTAGTCATAGAGATCATTTCTGTGTTAAAGTTGTTAACCACTTAGTCATAGAGATCATTTCTGTGTTAAAGTTGTTAACCACTTAGTCATAGAGATCATTTCTGTGTTAAAGTTGTTAACCACTTAGTCATAGAGATCATTTCTGTGTTAAAGTTGTTAACCACTTAGTCATAGAGATCATTTCTGTGTTAAAGTTGTTAACCACTTAGTCATAGAGATCATTTCTGTGTTAAAGTTGTTAACCACTTAGTCATAGAGATCATTTCTGTGTGATAGTTAACCACTAGATCATAGAGATCATTTCTGTGTTAAAGTTTTAATCACTTAGTCATAGAGATCATTTCTGTTTAAAGTTGTAATCCTAGTCATAGAGATCATTTCTGTGTTAAAGTTGTTAATCACTTAGTCATAGAGATCATTTCTGTGTTAAAGTTGTTAACCATTAGTCATGAATCATTTCTGTGTTAAAGCGTTAACACTAAGTCATAGAGATCATTTCTGTGTTAAAGTTGTTAATCACTTAGTCATAGAGATCATTTCTGTGTTAAAGTTGTTAACCACTAAGTCATAGAGATCATTTCTGTGTTAAAGTTGTTAACCACTTAGTCATAGAGATCATTTCTGTGTTAAAGTTGTTAATCACTTAGTCATAGAGATCATTTCTGTGTTAAAGTTGTTCATAGTCATAGAGATCATTTCTGTGTTAAGTTGTTAGACTTAGTCATGAGATCATTTCTGTGTTAAAGTTGTTAACCACTGTCATAGAGATCATTTCTGTGTTAAGTTGTTAACCACTAAGTCATAGAGATCATTTCGTTAAAGTGTTAACACTTAGTCATAGAATCTTCTGTGTTAAAGTTGTTAACCACTAAGTCATAGAGATCATTTCTGTGTTAAAGTTGTTAACCACTTAGTCATAGAGATCATTTCTGTGTTAAGTTATTAACCACTAGTCATGAGATCATTTCTGTGTTAAAGTTGTTACACTAAGTCATGAGATCATTTCTTGTTAAGTGTTAACCACTTAGTCATAGAGATCATTTCTGTGTTAAGTTGTTAACCACTTAGTCATAGAGATCATTTCTGTGTTAAAGTTGTTAACCACTTATCATGAGATCATTTCTGTGTTAAAGTTGTTAACATAGTCAGAGATCATTTCTGTGTTAAAGTTGTTAACATTAGTCATAGAGATCATTTCGTGTTAAAGTGTTAACCACTAGTCATGAGATCATTTCTGTGTTAGAGTTGTTAACCACTAAGTCATAGAGATCATTTCTGTATTGGTTGTAACCACTAAGTCATAGGATCATTTCGTGTTAAAGTTGTTAATCTTGAAAACATTATTAATAATGTAAATACTTGAAAACATAATTAATAAGTAAATACGAAAACATAATTAATAAAGTAAATATTAAAACATTATTATAAGTAAACTTGAAAACATTATTAATAAAGACAATAAACTTTCATCAAACATCAAAATAGATGACATTTGCCTTATTCGATTTTCTATTACTGTCTGATCGTTATTCTTTGTATATTTAAATATCTATTTTCCATCTTGATTTGTATACTGTTTCTTCTGGAATATTACGCATTCTCCCTTGTAATAGTGTTATGCGACCTCCTGCCTCTCTAGTGTACAGATTATTTTCATTTTCAATTACAACTTCTAATACTTCTGTCTTTTATATTGTATGTGAATGGAAACGGTTGCACTGATGCTAGAGCTTGTGGCTCAGTGCGTCGGATTGTTATGTTAGCTAGGGGCCAGTGGTGCGTTGGGGCCTGGGGATAATGACTCGGTCTCATTAACCCCTACGTTCTGAGTTCGAATAACGCTGGCAACCTTTGTTGCAAATTGTTTCGTGTGACTTTTACAAAAGGACGTGGCACCACCTGTTCGAAACAATGCATAACTACTGAACGTAATAATGCCTAGAAAAATCACAAACAGCGTTTAAATTGGCAAAGTCTGGGGTTGATTCGTAAAGTCCTGTAAAGGATATGCAATTAATTTTTTAGGGACTCAGTGAGTTCCATTGTCCCCTATGCCTGTAGTGCGTTGTATACTACATGAGTTAACTGTACCCGTCTGATAATTGTTTTATTTTAGCGTGTTTAAGTTATCTTATTAGAGTTTACAAAGAGGATATTATATTTCGTTTATTATACAACATTGGATAGCGTCTGGCCGGATGGATTAGAGCGCAGCTCCTATATGAGAGACCCGTGTTCAATTCACGGTAAGGCTAAGGATTTTTTTCTGTTGTAGGCATAATGAAAATCATTACCTGAACAACTTCGTGTCGACTGCACTAGACATGCGCATATTAAATTCCCCAGACTCTCATCCCACCTGTCCTAGACTGCCCTAAAGGAGCAGGGACTACAGCAGGCAGTAACGATAGTTTTGTCAAACATTTTTTTATTTTTCTATTTTTTTAAAATACAACATTGAACGTTGTGCTTCATATAACTTCATTAATCATCTGGGCCTTGTGAGCACATTTATTGTACTCATCTGATATCTTGCTTGCTTTTACTATTACTTTCATTTCCACGCTATGATCTTCTTCTAGTGGAATCTGAAATAATCGAATGCACTAATAACGTTTATCGATCATTCTTTGCAACTGTTCTAGTTTGTGCTAGGAGTAACTGCACAGCGTTTTTGAGCTTCAGCATTTTCCTCACCAAGGAAGTATACTTAGAGGAATTTTGATTCTACATTTGGAACTGGTTGAAAAAGAACACTTTTCTGAGAAATTTGTCCTGAACTCTGAACGCAAGCAAACATTCTTGACCTTGCTGCATAGAAACACTGATTTGAAGAGTTGAATTAAATTTTCTGTTGAGGCCTGAACATTGTTGGATGTTGAATGTTTGCCATTCATTAGGCGTCGTAACGGTTTTTGAGAATCACCAAACTTTGACATCGACACTTTTTATCTTGAACAACAGAGACTTGGTGTTTCTCCTTGGAAGGTTATAGCGTTGCAGAAATTACATTATTAATGTAGTGTCATTGTTACGATTTGTATAAAATTTGCGTTGTCCAGCGATTAATCAAATTTGACACAGTGAACATTTTTGTTGGAGATATTGCGAAGGAGATATTGTTGGAGATATTGTGCAGTCTCATCTGTTTTGTGAATATTTAATCAAATTTGAAAGATTTATATTTCAGAGTCGTTTGTTAGCTCATAGTTTTGTCCGTCTCACTCTTTGATTATGAATTTCGCTTCGAGTAGCTGCAGGAGTATTTTTTATTCTCCAACTTGCATACCATTGTAAATCTCCTTGTTGGAGTTGTTGCCACTGCAGCGTTTTAGTTTTAAAAATAGATTTGACTATCATCGAACTGTAGTCTCACAGGTAGTTCAAGTAATATGTAACGTTATAACTAGTTTAGAGCATTTGTCTGTTCATGCCAAGCATTAGCGGCATTATAGTTTCAGTTTCAAATATCTTCATTGCACTCCGGACATGTTCATAGGTGCTCCGATCTCCTTCGCAATATCTCCAACAGCGTCCTGCGACTGACCGTACCAGTTCTATTGTGATTGATGAGCCTATTCGTATACCTGTTGTACTGTTCTTTTCTTGCACACTAATCCTCAAACCCAGTTCTCGCAATCTAGTAGTTGACGTAGATTGGTTTAGATGAAGGTCTTCTCTGCGGCCACGCTCTATGAAGGAGTTCAAGATGTCAGCTCTGTCCATTGGCTGGCCCTCTGATATGGCTAGTGGCATTATTTCTACAGATAGGACATTCTTTTTCTTTCTCATGCAGCTATTCATATTTGATTGAACCTCTGTTGTAATTCTCTGATTCTTGTAATGAAATATAATATGGGTAAAAAGTATTGTAGCTTTATAGCTGTTATAAATTAATAATACGTTAGGATACTTTTAATGTGATGGATACAAACAAGTAGAACTTGACAAAAGCCACGAAGCACAATAAAGAAACGTGGATATTCAACTCGGAAAGATCTTCGTGGCATATTTGTCAATGAAATTTGAACGTACGGCAAACATACACACACAAATATGGAAATAAAATAGATAAGGTTTTATGTAAAATTAAAGAACTTTAACTCACATATCAAATCATCACTTATGAACAGCTCTGAAGTAGGATGAATACTTTACTTGATTAGTTCTAGTTGTATGTTCTTCGTATGTTATAGCATGTGTCCTTTTATGTCCCCGACTCCCACGAGGTCACTACTACTTTGTAGTGATTTGGGACTAGTACCTTCATAATCTGAGTATGCTGCAAGCTTGCTGCTCGTTGGCCATCGACATGTACAAGGATAGAGTAGACATGTGACCTCTGGTCTTATGATTTGGTCAAGAGGGTAAAGACCATTCAAGAGATGCATGTTTTGCATGATGACGATAAGGTCAACAGCAACTGTTGAACATGGGCAAATGTAGAAAGAGTTGAATGTGGATTTGACATTAGACAAATTGGTAGAAGGTGCTAGAAAGGTGCAGACTCACAAAAATTTCATTGAACCAATGTCTCAACGACAGAAGGATATATAGATATTTGGTCTATACATTTCATTTCATATCACGTTCATTTATAGATATTATTCGTCATATTATTCTGAATGTGAAATTTCCTTCCTGTTATAAGTTATATAACACTAAATACAATTTATAACCACGGGACAGTGAAGTAGCTTGTTACATATTTAACATAATGTAATCAGAGTTCAAATATCGTGGATGCATCACAGTACAGTAATCGATTTTCTGATCAGCTGTACAAAATTTGTCGTTATAAATGACTGCAAAATATCGATAACTTAATGTTAGACGATATGACTTGCGTAAACAGTATTATAGGTATCGTAATATGTTTTAACATTGGCTGAGTATAGATTAGTTACTGTATTCATCGAGCTTGGCTGAATAACGTACATTGACCGAGTAAGGCTAAATAGCTTACATTGACTCAGTAAGGGTTAATAACTTACAGTAACCGAGTTTGGCTGAATAATTTACAGTGATCGAGTAGAGTAAGGGTGAATATCTTACATTGACCAAGTAAAGTGGTGAATAATTCATCATTGACCAAGTAAGGGTGAATAACATCATATTGACCAAATATTGTTGAATTACATCACATTTACCAATGTAAGTTGGATTGCTTCATACTACACCGTTAAGTGCTGATATTGAGCAAAGCACAGTCGCATAAAATAACTACAAGTGAAATGCGATGTCTACGAAAATTTATCAACAACACTAGAATAGACAATCACCAACATCAGCATAAGAAAGAAAGTTGGTACATAGACTTGCCTGAAGAACATTGAGACACAACGATCGAAGTGGTTTTCTCACGTACATAAAATGCAACTAAACTCCACTGTATACAGTCTTCTATAAAATGCAACTAAACTCCACTGTATACAGTCTTCTATAAAATGCAACTAAACTCCACTGTATACAGTCTTCTATAAAATGCAACTAAACTCCACTGTATACAGTCTTCTATAAAATGCAACTAAACTCCACTGTATACAGTCTTCTATAAAATGCAACTAAACTCCACTGTATACAGTCTTCTATAAAATGCAACTAAACTCCACTGTATACAGTCTTCTATAAATGCAACTAAACTCCACTGTATACAGTCTTCTATAAAATGCAACTAAACTCCACTGTATACAGTCTTCTATAAATGCAACTAAACTCCACTGTATACAGTCTTCTATAAAATGCAACTAAACTCCACTGTATACAGTCTTCTATAAATGCAACTAAACTCCACTGTATACAGTCTTCTATAAAATGCAACTAAACTCCACTGTATACAGTCTTCTATAAAATGCAACTAAACTCCACTGTATACAGTCTTCTATAAATGCAACTAAACTCCACTGTATACAGTCTTCTATAAAATGCAACTAAACTCCACTGTATACAGTCTTCTATAATATAACATCATGACAGAAAGCTAGAAGAAACGCAGAACAAAATTGTTAGATGACATAGCACAATCCTGTCAAAAAAGCAAAAATATCTTTCACCCCAGCTACTAGAGCAGTGCAAAACAAAAACAGAAAACTACGACACTGGGCAAAAACCCGGTAACAAAGTGATGACAAAAAAAACAAAGAAAAATATATCTCCCACCCCTGCGCTATTTAATTTACTTTTTCAAAATTGTTAATCGATTTTGCGGCAATAATTATATATCCTTTCAGATCTTTTCTTTCTCTTTCTTTTTTTTTTTGAGCTTTCCGTGAATTCTGATACTGTTAATAAGTTGTATAGTTAATCAAAATCTCGCTTCTTGAAGTTGTGTTTATTTCAAGCGCACTTTATTTTTCAGCTATCTTCACGCAGCCTTTTTGTAGACATGTCTCTTTTTACATTTTGTCTGTATATATTTAAAAAATTTTATCTCTATATATCTTTTTTTAAATTTTATCTGTATATTTAAAAATTTTTGTCTTATATCTTTTTAATTTGTCTGTATATCTTTTTAATTTTGTCTGTTTTAAAAAAATTTTGTCTGTATATTTTTTAATTTTGTCTGTATATCTTTTTTTTAATTTTGTCTGTATATTTTTTAAAATTTTGTCTGTATATCTTTTTTAATTTTGTTTATATATATTTTTAATTTTGTTTATATATATTTTTTAATTTTGTTTATATATATTTTTAAATTTTGTTTATATATATTTTTTAATTTTGTTTATATATATTTTTTAATTTTGTTTATATATATTTTTTAATTTTGTTTATATATATTTTTAAATTTTGTTTATATATATTTTTTAATTTTGTTTATATATATTTTTAAATTTTGTCTGTATATCTTTTTTAATTTTAATTAGGAGTCTAGTGAAGCTACCCTAGTAAATAAAAAGCGTCGCAGAAATCAGATGTGCTGGCCTATTTGTAGGGCATAACTGGCACAATGTACAATCGCGCTTAGGCTCAGATCACATAAATATCACACAGAGTGGTTAGCAAGTGGTCAATATGGAGCGTTCGAAGAAGAAGAAGACTTGAACAGGGTTTAACCCATATGGCTTGGACGGGTTTAACCCATATGGCTCGGACGGGTTTAACCCATATGGCTAGGACAGGTTTGACCCATATGGCTCGGACTCTTCGCAGGAAAGGTATATCCCCTGCTGAAACGTCCGAGTGGTTACCGGGGCCCAAATTTGGGGTTTAAAGAATAGAACTACTGTTACCTGCCACGCATGTCGTAAGAGGCGACTAAGGAAGTTTGTTTGAAATCGCATGCATGTGTTCTAAACGTGTAGAAGTCTATGCGTTTAGGGGCCTACTAAACCAATGTGCAACGTATACACGTTCTTGGCAAAGATCAAACATATCACAAAGAGTATTAAAATTGGTCGTAAAGAAATAACGCAAAGAAGAAGACCTGTCGAAAGTACTGTACAAAGCACGAGCCTCGTAGCTACAACAACAATCCTATGGGATATATTTGGGAAAAAATGCACTCGGGATTCGTGCGACGCGATCCGGACGGGATTCACGGAATTTCAGAACGTAAACTTAAATACTTCGCCACAAAAATCATCTCTCTAAAGTATTATGTATTTCTGCAACAATCAACTTCTACCTGTAATACTTTCTAATTGAATCTATTTTCTTATTTACCTGATCGAAACCTTTAACATTAGATTTCTGAAATCCTTTACTTTCCTGTATCGATGGATAGCTTTGATTAGTTTTACAGGCAGTAATCTTTGTTGAGCTTGACAGACACATTGAACAACACCAACCCACGAGGTCTCAGATGTCAAGTCAAACACAAAGTGCTTTTTGGAAATAGATTTTATTCAATTAAAATATATTTCTTATTTTTTGGAAAACTTGGTTCAGATGTTCTGCAACGGTTATAAATTCTATTAATAAGTAAGCTTATTGTTAAGAGTTCTGGATCATATGACAGTTATTTAATTGCTTTTTATATGTTTCTTCTTTTCTCATTCCTGTTTTGCCTCCATCGTTAGAATAAAAGAGATTTATAGAACGGACTTTTGTGTGCGCTTCGTAAACAGCATCTTTCGTCGCCGCTGTTATCTCTGAGGTTCACCTTTTGCTTGGTCGGTCTTTTGTTTCGTATCCACTATATCAGAGTAGCATTGCTCTTTGAGGCTCAATGTCTGTTGGTAATCTGCGTATATGGCCGAACCCTTTAGTTTGTTGTTTCTTGATGAAGTTTAGTACTGATGTTGTATCCACTTTTTCCTGATGTCTTCATTTCTCAACCGGTCTCTTCTTGTTACCTCCATCATTCTGCGTAGCAACTTCATCTCTATCATGACCAGTTTTCTTTTATCATTGGATGTCAACATCCAGACCAAGATTATCCTGTTGTCTTCTATATCTACAGTAGTATGAACACATGATCATATGCTCCAGTAATGTTAAAACTATACTTCAGAAAACAGTGTTAGATACAATAAAATAAAAAAAAGTAGAAAATAAGGTAGAATAACAACTAAAGGAGTGAAATGTCTTAGAGTAAATGATAATGAAAAGATATTCCACATTAGGTAGCCATGACCGATTGTGATGTAACGAGAATCCTCATCACTGCGTCAACTGCCTCAGATCTCCCACGATATAATATCCTGCAAGATATTCAGGTCCTCCACGACATCCGGTACCCCAAAATATAGTAAGTAAGTAAGGGAACCCTTTCATACCTTGTGGTATATAGGCAATACAGTGTTAGGCCTGTATTTTTCATTGACCGTCGGCGCACGATGGGTGATGTGGTCAGCATCACACCGGCCGCCTTTACTTTCCCAGAGCATGTCTGGTACCCAAGTTGAGGCTAGGTCGACCTGAGAATCGTCGCGGTCGGGAGTTGAACTCGGACCACCAGCCTTGAAAAGCGAGTTCACTAACAACTACGCTACCGCGGCTCTTCCCCAAATATAGTGCTTCAAAATATAGCAGTTACCCCACATGTCATCCTCCCTAACACATCGATAGTGACACAACATCAGTTCCACATGACATCCGTTTCTCCACGACATCGGGTCTATCAGACATCAGGTCCTCTACGAGATCAGGTCATTCACGACATCCGTATCCTTACGACATCAATGCCACAGATTCATCATCAGTACCCACACGACATCAGTGACCACACATCATTGTCACTGAAGTCGTATTAAAAATAGCTCAAAGTATGTCTTTCTTATTTATTATAGGTCCTCCTAATTCTGTGTAGCCTTAAATCCATCAATACAATACTTTGTTTTCCATCACACCCAATAAATAATGTAAACAATTGTAAACGCCCATCTTTCCGTTACATTTGTTTGGATGGAACCAGGTCAATTCATCACTTATTTACGTCCCTTTCTCAAAGACTCGTAACAACCAATTTAAAAATTGGTGCTGTATATATAAACAACCTAACCAACGCCATGACCAGAGAGAGAGAGAAATATTGGCCTCCTTGCTCAAGGAGTGTAGAATGTGAAATTATCCTGCATGTTTGATATTATTTATTAATGATGACCATTCGCAGGATTAGTTGAGCAGATTTGGCGACACCTTTGTATATATAACATGTATTATATAGAACAATCACGATTCACTGCTAACAAGAGATTATAACAGGATAAAGGAAATAAAAAGAACAAACAAGCTTTCATCATCATCAGGTGCCGTTCCGGCTGGCGTAGGCGATCATGGATCTCCACAAATCTCTGTCGTTGGTGTTTGCTATCAACTCAGATGTTGACGCTCTACCGTGCCATGAAGTCAGGTTATCCAACATTTTCTCTCTCTGTCTTCCCCTGTCTCGTCTACCCTCGATTTTACCGTTATCACGATGTGTTCTAAACCTCCCTCCTCATCACATGCCCGAAAAATGATGACTGCCTCTTTCTTATATTGATGATAAGCTTTCTCTGTGTCTTGATCTCATTCAGCACCTCAACATTAGTCATTTTAGCAGTCCATGGGATTCTCATCATTCTTCTATAAAATCACATTTCTGTGGCCCTCAGAGATTTTTCGATCTGTGTGTTCATTGTCCATGACTCGCATCTGTATGTCAAGCTTTACAAAAACTAAAACACCTAAAACAGTTTGTAACGGAACTGAAAGGAAAACAAGGATCAGCATACTAAGAGCATGCATATTTCTAGTAGCAACTATGGGTGTGAAGCATGGACATTTAACAAGGCAGTAGAAAAGCGTAGGCCCCTATATGTTGTTTTGACTATAAGTGTTACAAAAGAGGCCTTCGTATACCATGGAAAGGAAGAGAACAAATAGATCTATTCAGAAGGAACTGAAAACTTAAAAAAAAACTACCGGATGCTACGAATAAGAATGAGAAAATTAAACAATTTTGGACACATATAAAAAAGACATGAATGGTTTGATAAGATTACATATGAAGGGTTTAATAAGATTACATATGAATGGTTTGATAAGACTACATATGAAGGGTTTGATAAGATTACATATGAAGGGTTTGATAAGACTACATATGAAGGGTTTGATAAGATTACATATGAAGGGTTTGATAAAACTACATATGAAGGGTTTGATAAGATTACATATGAAGGGTTTGATAAGATTACATATGAAGGGTTTGATAAAACTACATATGAAGGGTTTGATAAAACTACATATGAAGGGTTTGATAAAACTACATATGAAGGGTTTGATAAGATTACATATGAAGGGTTTGATAAGACTACATATGAAGGGTTTGATAAGACTACATATGAAGGGTTTGATAAGACTACATATAATGGGTTTGATAAAACTACATATGAAGGGTTTGATAAGACTACATATGAAGGAAGCATTCGAAAGAGGAGAAGAAAAAAGATTACTGAGAAGATGGATTCGATGCTTGACTCATGATCTGAACATAACGGTAATAGAGACATCTGGCTTATGAGAAATATAAATTCTTAAGAGTGACAAAGTTCTATTCAGAACAAGCTATTGGATGATGAACATAATATAGCATACTAATTTATGTAGCAGATAACCAGAACATGGAAGGGCGTGTGACTGGACGGCTAGGACACTGATCTCTTAATCTTGTGGAGTCAACTTTGACATCTTGTAATTTGCTATATTATATTTAGCTGACTGTGCTGGTATGGATAAAATCTACACACTGTGTGACTGGTATAAGTGACACAGCAATCTTAGAAGACGATGTCAAATAATAGTGACTATGCTAACAATTTCTGCGTATTTCAACACCTGATTGTTTGTTTATTTACTACTCTATGAGATTCTGCGTATACATCTCTGACAACACATGTGTACTCAAAGTAGTCTACAGTTGTATATAAGGTATTGCTGTTATAAGAATTTATTGTCCGATTCTATATGTTCTGTGGGGAGAGCCGCTGTAGCGTAGTTGTTAGTGAACTCGCTTCGCAAGGCTGGTGGTCTGGGTTCAGCTCCCGGAATGCGCGTGGAATTTTCCCCCTACCGGGACGGCTCTCAGATCGATCCAGCCTCAACTGGGTACCAGACATGCTTTGGGAAAGTAAAGACGGCCGGCGTGATGCTGACCACATCACCCATCGTGTGCCGACGGTCAATGAAATATACAGGCCTGACACTGTATTGACCTATATACCACGAGGTATGAAAGGGTTCCTTTACTTTTATATGTTCTGTGCTGTGTAAAAGTGAACTTCTTCCCTTTGGATGTATCATTTGTTTGGTAACGGCCTTTTGATCGAAACGTTGCTGTGTATTTTTATTATTTTTGTAAGTTGTAAAACTACAGTACTTTGTTTTTCATGTTTCGCCATTGCTACATAGTTTTACTGCAGTTTTTCCATATATCGATAATACTTTAAGATAGTGGATAGTTTAGTATAGGAGATTGTGGGTCGTTTAGTAGAAAAATAGAGAGATTTATTATAAAAGAGAGTGAGAATTTCAGTATAGAAGACAGCAGAGAGTTTAGTATATTAGATAGTGAAACATATTACATGATGGTATGAAATACAATCACCAATCAATTAATAAATTGCAAGTGAGACATGAAGTTGTGGGATAACACGTAAAACAAAGTGCTGTACTTTTATAAAATACAAAAACAATAACAATACACAGCAACGTTTCGACCAAAAGGCCGTTACCAAGCAAAAGCTACAACAGAAGTGAAGAATTTCACTTATTTCACAGTATACAACATATAGAATACAACAATAAATTCCCAACGGCTCTAAAATGAAAATCTGTGATTAAAAAAATCGAAGTAAATGCAAAAACTAAAAAGTGGAAAAAGAATAAACAATAAAATCAAATATAAATATATAACATATGTACATTTAACATATACACTTATTGAATATAGAAGGTGGGAAGAGAAAGTACTGAGTTACATAGGAATGTAGTGTGTTGAGTCCATGAGGTCGCAAGGTACCATACAACGATATAAAACGAGTTGTGGGATACCACCATCGCCTGCGCCAGTCAGCCTAGCAAATGTAGGGAAACGAAGGTAATTTAGTGTTTGCCTCCAGTCTACGTTGTTGAACTTGGAGTCGACATAGCACATTGTGTGTGTGAGCTGGGGTTAAATCAGCAATGTATGGTTATTTATTTTCCAGAACTGTCGATTCCGTAATTATTCTAGCAATACAGTTTTCATAACAACACAATAATCTTAGCGACACAGTCTACACACACTCCTAACAACACAATAATCTTAGCGACACAGTCTACACACACTCCTAACAACACAATAATCTTAGCAACATAGTCTACACAGCAACACACACTCCTAACAACACAATCATCTTAGCAACAGTCTCCATAGCAATAAGTGTCATTCTACCAACACAATCATCCCAGCAACATAGTCTCCGTAGCAACACAGTCGCCCTAGCAATACAATCTCATTAACAACCCATTCATCTTAACAACATTCTCCCTAGCAAAAATATCATCCTAGAAACACAGTCTCCCTAGCAAAACAATTATCGTAGCAACACAGTCTCCATAACAACACAGTCATGGTAGCAACACAGTCTCCCTGACAACACATGTCATTCTAATAGCCCAGTCGTTATAGCAACGCAGCTTCCTTGGCAACACAAGTCATTGTAAAAAAAAAGTCGTCTTAGAAACACAATCTCCCTAGCAACACAGTCATCATAGCAGAAAAGTAATTATGACAACACAGTCACTCTAGCAGCACAGTCATTCTAATAATGCAGTCATTCTATTAACACATCAGTCCTAACAGAACAGACATCATAGCAACACAGTAACCTTAAAACACAGTCACAATTAACAACATAATCATCCTTAGCAACACAGTAATCCTAGCAACATAATAACACCCTAGCAGTACAATTATCATAGCAACACTGCCGTCCCTCTACATAGTCATCCTAGCAAAGAATCACCATAGCAACTCAGTAATCTGAGCAACATAGTCATCATATCTGAATTTGAATAACCGACATTTTGAGTTATAAAAACATTCAGAATGTTATCACTTTTTTATTAACTCTAACTTAAGCACTTTGTACAAGGCTTCAAGATAATGAACACTTAATTTAAGACAATTGAGTGAAGAGATGACGATTCTAAACCATCTAGTCTTGGAGGAGAACAAATATCTCATTTTTATAGCAAATATTTTCATTGGGTTTTCACCCCGTTTCTGGCAACATACCATTTGAATCTTGCAAGGGAAAGTTAACATTTATCTTTCATTTGAAGAGTTTCATTGCACTCTTGATTATTTCCTAAATTATCAAATTGTGTCAAAAGTTTAGTGTACATTGCGGATACGCCCAACCAACCATCTTGTAGTCGAGTCCTCATCTCACGTATTTTTGTTTACTTCTGTAGATAATGTAATATTAGGAGACAGTGTGAAATGTGGTGCCTGCGATAAGTTACCAAGAAGAAAAAACAGTACCAATATCATCGTAAGAACGAAAGTTGGCACAGCACAATGTTTGAATTACATTGAGAAACAAAGAATGAATTGGTTTGGCCACTTAATAAGAATGCATCCAAACTCCACAGTATACAACACGTAATTACAAAGTACTGTAGTTTTACAAATTACAAACAATGACAAAATAGCAACGTTTCGATAACAAGGCTTTATCAGCAACGAACAAACAGAGTGACAATTATGACACAATGGACGACAAATACAAACGTATCTAAGAAAATCTGAATAAAACGAAGAACGAAATAAATGTAACACAAAAACACATAAAAACTAGAAATAGAAAGGAAAAGAAACAATGAAACATCTAGTAAATATATACTTGAATACATGCAACATATACCCATGATTAAAAGCAGGGGAAGAAGTACTAGAAGCATAAGAATGGAATATAACATGATACATGCAACATAACCATATAGATAAAGCATGGGAAGAGAAAGTATAAGAAGCATAGAATGTATACGTTGAGCGCGTGGTCGCAAGGACATACAAGAAATCAACCGATTTCCAGAATCGACGCATCATCCGAGGAACATGATCGGATGGTGCGACTGGACATCGTGAGCTAAATGGCCAGTGTCATTGAAATGGTGCAGTACAGAGCATTGCGATGTCGCGTAAGTTTGGCGAATCGATCACTGAGCTCTTGCGTCCGCCGATATAGCCTTGTTCACCGCTTACAGATAATAGCATAGATAAGATACGGATCGCATGAACCATCGTCAATAAAACGGCCTAAAGGAAAGATACAGTACGCGTCGTATCACTAAGCACGTGTTGCAACGACGATCACTGGACATGCCAAATGAGATGGATATTGACTTAAGGCATTGTACAACATATCCTAGATTCTGTCCGTTCGTAAGACACAGGATAGTTGGAAGACAGAACGGTCTCGATCTGATCTAGAGAGACAGATGACGGAATAAACATTTTCACAGGAACTATGGGGTGGTAAGTTAAGATAAGTTTTACTCGTCAGAGGTGTAGTCCATGCCGACTGGTAGGCCTGCTGGCGTGATTTTCGAACTCGATGCACCAGAAAGCACTCTTGCGCTTCGAAAGAACAGCATTCGAGCTCTCTCAAGAAATCATCGTCTCACTAAAGGCGACGAAGGCGTAAGAGCTGCGAGAATGGCAAAGAGTCACGACAAGCCGGGATGGGAAGAGATAGAGGAAAACTATGTGCATCAGTAGGCTTGTAATATACTGATGTATAGATAGTGGATAGGCGTAAGGTGAAAGTAATGTCAAGAAAGTTTACTTCACATCTCCACTACTTGTGTCAACTTTCTTGACATTACTATCACCTTACGCCTATCCACTATCTATACATCAGTATATTACAAGCCTACTGATGCACATAGTTTTCTCCTCTATACATCTTCCCATCCCCGGGCTTGTCGTGACTCTTGCCATTCTCGCAGCTCTTACGCCTTCGTCGCCTCTGTAGTGAGGACGATGATTTTCTTGAGAGAGCTTGCGAGATGCTTGATTTCTTTCGAAGGCGCCTATACCCAGAGAGGGTGCTTGTCTCGGCTATGCATCGAGTTCAGAAAATCACTGGCAGGCCCTTACCAGTCAGCATAGGACTACTACCTCTGACAGAGTAAAACTTATCTTAACTTACCACCCCCATAGTTCCTGGTGAAAAATGTTTTATTCCGTCATCTGTCTCTCCTTAGATCAGATCCTGAGACCGTTCTGTCTTCCCCAACTATCCTTTGGTGTCTTACAGACGGGACAGAAGTCTTAAGGATATGTTGGTACACAGTCGCCTTAAGTCCAATATCCATACTCATTTTGGCACTGTCCAGTGTGGTCGTCGGCGTTGCAACACGTGTGCTTATGTGATACAGACGCGTACTGTATCTTTCCTTTAGGCACGTTTCTTATTGACGATGGGTTCACATGCGAGTCCGTAATCTTATCTATGCTATTATCTGTAAGCGGTGTAACAAGGCTTATATCGGCGAGACAGGCAAGAGGCTCAGTGACCGATTCGCCCAACACTTACGCGACATACGCCAATGCTCGTGACCCTGTAGCCACCCATTTCAATGACACTGGCCATTTAGGTGCTCACGATGTCCAGGTCACAGCCATCCGATCACGTTCCTCGGATGATCGCAGTCGATTTGCTCTGGAGAATCGGTTGATTTCTTTGTATGGTACCTTGCGACCACGCGGCTCAACGTATTACATTCTTATGCTTCTTAGTACTTTCTCTTCCCATGCTTTGTAATCTATATGGGTATATGTTGCATGTATTCATGTTATATTCCATTCTTATGCTTCTTAGTACTTTCTCTTCCCTGCTTTGTAATCTATATGGGTATATGTTGCATGTATTCAAGTTATATATTTACTAGATGTTTCATTGTTTCTTTCCTTTCTATTTCTAGTTTTTATGTGTGTTTTTGTGTTACATTTATTTCGTTCTTCGTTTTTATTCCAGATTTTCCTTAGATACGTTTGTATTTGGTCGTCCATTTGTGTTTCATTTTAATTTGTCACTCCTGTTTGTTCGTTTGCTTGATAAAGGCCTTGTTGGTCGAAACGTTGCTGTATTTTGTCATTGTTTTTGTAATTTGTAAAACTACAGTACTTTGTAATTACGTGTTTTGCCAATCAAATAGTTTTACTGCAGTTCCATATATATATACAGTATACAACAGAACATCAGGAAAGAAGGTGAGAGGAATACCACGAGACAGATGGTTAGATGGCATAGCATAATCCTGTCAAAGAGCAAAAATAACAATCACTCTAGCCACTAGAACAGTGCAAAAAATAAACAGAAAACCAGGACTGGACAACAATTCGGTAACAGTGCGACGACAAAAGAAGAAGAGGAAGTAGGATTAGTATACCCGCCTGTGAAATGAGATGCTTGAGGAAAGCAGTAAATAAAACAAAAGAAGAGACCATATAAGAAATGAGGAAATTAGAAGAACAGTCGGAACACCACCTGCTATTAGATTCATTGAAAAACAGAGACTCAAATGGTTTGGTTACTTGATTAGAATGAACACGAATACACCAGTTGCAAGAGTGTACAACCTGAAAATGAAATCATCAAGAGGAAGGGGCAGACAAAGAAAAGATGGATTAATGGAGTCACATACATTTTAAAACTCCACAATACCACAGCATATCAAGCGACTGAGCGTGCATTATCTCGGAAATCGATCATCAGTTAAACATGCTACGCCTAACGACAAAATAACAGAGAAAGACATAGAAGAAAAGAGTGTGATTAGAAAAATAGACAAGAGTGTATTAGTGAAATATATTATATCTGTGCAAAAGCTTGTAATAAATGAACACAGGACAACGATGTGACTGAGTATTCTTTTAAAATCTGCCCTCTATGATTTCAGACGCAGTCATGGCGTCTAAAATGACACTGATTTTTACGTGAAGATTTTCTTTTGATTATCACCAGTGTCCCTCGCCATTCAGTCAAATCTTTCGCTGTCTTCAGAGGTACGTGTAATTTAAATCCCTAAGAAAAAGATAAAGGTCTTCTGTCGTCGTGCATACCAACAAATATTTATGGTAATCCAGCTGGCCTGGAACCTCCGAATTTCTACTGCACGAAAGAGCAAAGATACTCCGTTACAGTTGATACAACACAAATGGCCACCAACACAAAATGTTGACCTCAGAGATAACAGAGGCGACGAAAAACACTATTTATGAAGCGCATACAAAAGCCCGTTCTAGAAATCTCTTCATATCCTGACACTATGAGTCACAACAGGTTTAGAGAAGAGAAGAAGTAAGTAACTATTAACTAAAATGTTCAGTTTGCCACCTCCTGGAAACATTTATGTGTACGCCCCTGGATACCATTAATGGTAACAATAATAGTGGTAGAAGCTAACTAGTTATTCCAACTATGGTCTGTACATCAAATCTAAATGCGAAGAAGGGACCTCTGAGCATAACAGAGAAACACAAATAGCAGCGCTATTAGCATTAGCGGTTATAGCATTAGTAGTATCGATGGAAGAGACATTGGGTGACAAGGAGAAATTTGAATAACAATATTAGTAGTTGTAGTAGTAGTAATAATAATAGTGATAACTGCAATGGTTTTAAACAGTCTAGAACAGGTTTTTCAAGTGGACTGGACTGCCTTCGGTGGGCACTGAAGCGTTCTAGGGAGGGAGCGGTAGTGAGCATAGAAGAATTGGGGTGGGGGTGGGGTGGGGTGTTCAGGCGATTAAGGGTCGTTGGCTCCTTAAAGAAGAAATTAATAATACATATTAAAAAAAATATATTTTCGTGATTTTGCGATTGAATAATCATTTAAAATTTGAATTTTGCATTTTAATTCATCTTATTCCCGTCTTACAGGATCCATTTTTTCATCAATTTTCTATTTCATGTATATAATAATTTGAAAATTGACTATGTATTATTGAAATATATGTCAATTTTCTATGTCAAAGAGAAAATAGAGCACTATATATGTGGGAGGGCGTTAGCAAACTGTTATAATATGGAGGGGGCGTTACAAAATTTATGTTGTGTAAAGTGGGCTGTGGGGGCGTTACAAAGTTTATCTCATGCAAAGTGGGCGGTGGGGGGCGTTACAAAGTTTATGTTGTGCAAAATGGGCGGTGGGGGGGGGCGTTACAAACTTTATGTTGTGCAAAATGGGCGTGGGGGCGTTACAAAGTTTATGGTGTGCAAAATGGGCGGTGGGGGCGTTACAAAGTTTATGTTGTAGCAAAATGGGCGGTGGGGGAGGGCGTTACAAAGTTTATGTTGTGCAAAATGGGCGGTGGGGAGGGCGTTACAAAGTTTATGTTGTGCAAAATGGGCGGTGGGGAGGGCGTTACAAAGTTTATGTTGTGCAAAATGGGCGTGGGGAGGGCGTTACAAAGTTTATGTTGTCAAAATGGGCGGTGGGGAGGGCGTTACAAAGTTTATGTTGTGCAAAATGGGCGGTGGGGAGGGCGTTACAAAGTTTATGTTGTGCAAATGGGCGGTGGGGGAGGGCGTTACAAAGTTTATGTTGTGCAAAATGGGCGGTGGGGGGGCGTTACAAAGTTTATGTTGTGCAAAATGGGCGGTGGGAGGAGGGCGTTACAAACTTTATGTTGTGCAAAATGGGCGGTGGGGGAGGGCGTTACAAAGTTTATGTTGCAAATGGGCGGTGGGGAGGGCGTTACAAACTTTATGTTGTGCAAAATGGGCGTGGGGGAGGGCGTTACAAAGTTTATGTTGTGCAAAATGGGCGGTGGGGAGGGCGTTACAAAGTTTATTTGTGCAAAATGGGCGGTGGGGGAGGGCGTTACAAACTTTATGTTGTGCAAAATGGGCGGTGGGGGAGGGCGTTACAAACTTTATGTTGTGCAAAAGGTGACGTTAAACTTTTGTGCAAATGGCGGTGGGGAGGGCGTTACAAAGTTTATGTTGTGCAAAATGGGCGGTGGGGAGGGCGTTACAAACTTTATGTTGTGCAAAATGGGCGGTGGGGAGGGCGTTACAAACTTTATGTTGTGCAAAATGGGCGGTGGGGAGGGCGTTACAAACTTTATGTTGTGCAAAATGGGCGTGGGGGAGGGCGTTACAAACTTTATGTTGTGCAAAATGGGCGGTGGGGAGGGCGTTACAAACTTTATGTTGTGCAAAATGGGCGGTGGGGGAGGGCGTTACAAACTTTATTGTGCAAAATGGGCGGTGGGGAGGGCGTTACAAACTTTATGTTGTGCAAAATGGGCGGTGGGGAGGGCGTTACAAACTTTATGTTGTGCAAAATGGGCGGTGGGGGAGGGCGTTACAAACTTTATGTTGTGCAAAATGGGCGGTGGGGGAGGGCGTTACAAACTTTATGTTGTGCAAAATGGGCGGTGGGGGAGGGCGTTACAAACTTTATGTTGTGCAAAATGGGCGGTGGGGAGGGCGTTACAAACTTTATGTTGTGCAAAATGGCGTGGGGAGGGCGTTACAAACTTTATGTTGTGCAAAATGGGCGGTGGGGGAGGGCGTTACAAACTTTATGTTGTGCAAAATGGGCGGTGGGGGAGGGCGTTACAAACTTTATGTTGTGCAAAATGGGCGTGGGGAGGGCGTTACAAAGTTTATGTGAGCAAAATGGGCGGTGGGGGAGGCGTTACAAAGTTTATGTTGTGCAAAATGGGCGGTGGGGAGGGCGTTACAAAGTTTATGTTGTGCAAAATGGGCGGTGGGGAGGGCGTTACAAAGTTTATGTTGGCAAAATGGGCGTGGGGAGGGCGTTACAAAGTTTATGTTGTGCAAAATGGGCGGTGGGGAGGGCGTTACAAAGTTTATGTTGTGCAAAATGGGCGGTGGGGGGGCGTTACAAAGTTTATGTTGTGCAAAATGGGCGGTGGGGAGGAGCGTTACAAAGTTTATGTTGGCAAAATGGGCGGTGGGGGAGGGCGTTACAAAGTTTATGTTGTGCAAAATGGGCGGTGGGGAGGGCGTTACAAAGTTTATGTTGATGCAGCTAAATTATGGCAATGGTGGGGAGGGCGTTACAAAGTTTATTGTGCAAAATGGGCGGTGGCCGAAACAGTTTGGGAATCTATGGTATAGAAACAAACGCAGAAAAAAAATGTTTGAGTCACGAGTCAACACAACACGAGTCAACACAACACGAGTCAACACAACACGAGTCAACACAACACGAGTCAACACAACACGAGTCAACACAACACGAGTCAACACAACACGAGTCAACACAACAAGAGTCAACACAACACGAGTCAACACAACACGAGTCAACACAACAAGAGTCAACACAACACGAGTCAACACAACACGAGTCAACACAACACGAGTCAACACAACACGAGTCAACACAACACGAGTCAACACAACACGAGTCAACACAACAAGAGTCAACACAACACGAGTCAACACAACACGAGTCAACACAACAAGAGTCAACACAACACGAGTCAACACAACAAGAGTCAACACAACACGAGTCAACACAACACGAGTCAACACAACACGAGTCAACACAACACGAGTCAACACAACACGAGTCAACACAACACGAGTCAACACAACACGAGTCAACACAACACGAGTCAACACAACACGAGTCAACACAACACGAGTCAACACAACACGAGTCAACACAACACGAGTCAACACAACACGAGTCAACACAACACGAGTCAACACAACACGAGTCAACACAACAATTGAACGAGAAAAATAAGAACAAATTAATGATAGCCAACTCGGAATTAAACCTATTTAAATCAAATTGGGGAATCAAGATAGATATATGATCTTTGTAAATCTGTCAATTAAATATCATAGATAAATGTCTTAAGTGAAGTCTTTTGTAAAGTGGTTGTCTTGTATTCAGGAAATATGGAACTTTGGTTATTCAACTATGTTAGCTAGTTACGAACCAGATAGTAAGAGACTGTGTAAAAGTAATTTACTGATTCCCTATCTGATGTGTTTGTTGTCTTCTCATCTACTTCAGAAATATGACATGTAAAATTGCTCCATAAGTATACCACAAAATTGAAATCTTAATGGTGATGACTCGAAATACAAATGCTTCTGTCGCAATCTGTACTACCTCGGTCTTTTAAAAAAATTCGTCACGTTCTTGAGAGAACGTACCATTCAGTCGTGTCCCACTTTTCAAAGTAAACGCTCGCCACCATAGTTATGAAACTTTTCGTGACAAACACATGACATCATAGATATGAAACTTTTCGTAACAAACGCTTGCCACCATAGATAGGAAACTTTTCGTAACAAACGCTTGCCACCATAATAGGAAACTTGTACAAAGCTTCACTAGATAGAAACCGAACAAACGCTTGCCACCCTAGATAAGAAACTTTTCGTAACAAACGCTTGCCATCATAGATAGGAAACTTTTCATAACAAATGCTTGCCACCCTAGATAAGAAACTTTAAAACTTCGTAGATAGAAACTAACAAACGCTTGCCACCATAGATAGAAACTTTTCATAACAAACGCTTGCCACCCTAGATAAGAAACTTTTCGTAACGCACAGATAAAACCGAAAACCTTGCCACCATAGATAGGAAACTTTCATAACAAACGCTTCACCAGATAAGAAACTTTCGTAACAAACGCTTGCCACCCTAGATAAGAAACTTTTAACAAACGCTACCATAGATAGAAACTTTCTACAAACGCTTGCCACCCTAGATAAGAAACTTTTCGTAACAAACGCTTGCCACCCTAGAGAAGAAACTTTTCGTAACAAACGCTTGCCACCATAGACAGGAAACTTATCCCTATGAATATTCTTGTCGTAACTCATCTCCCAATGTAAAATAGCAACATGTTCTTCTTTGGAGCAGTCTTCCAATATGGCAGTCATTTACATCTGTATGTGCGGGTGAAACTGCGTATGCCCTTATCATTTTGCTCTGCGTATGCCTTTATCATTTTGTTTTGCGTATGCCCTTATCATTTTGCTCTGCGTATGCCCTTATCATTTTGCTCTGCTTATGCCTTTATCATTTTGTTTTGCGTATGCCCTTATCATTTTGTTTTGCGTATGCCGTAAGGTAATTATCGTCTTCTAGACATCAAGCTCGTAAGTTATCCCACGTGATGAAATATTTATAAACTACCAACAACCTTTGTTCAACTGTTTTATATCATTGTGTGACCTACTTATTGACATACACTCAGATTGTCTTGAAAACAAACGTAAACGTGATTGTTATTTGTAGTCTGAAAAAACTATCTAGTGATGTTGGATATATTATCTGGTGATATTGGAAAAACTATCTAGTGGTGTTGGAAATATTATCTAGTGATGTTGGAAAAACTATCTAGTAGTGTTGGATATATTATCTAGTGATGTTGGAAAAATTATCTAGTGATGTTGAAAAAACTATCTGGTGATGTTGGATATATTATCTAGTGATGTTGGAAAAACTATCTAGTGGTGTTGGAAATATTATCTAGTGATGTTGAAAAACTATCTAGTGGTGTTGGATATATTATCTAGTGGTGTTGGAAAAATTATCTAGTGGTGTTGGATATATTATCTAGTGGTGTTGAAAACTATCTAGTATGTTGATATATTATCTAGTGTGTTGGAAAAATTATCTAGTGATGTTGAAAAACTATCTGGTGATGTTGGATATATTATCTGGTGATATTGGAAAAACTATCTAGTGGTGTTGGAAATATTATCTAGTGATGTTGGAAAAACTATCTAGTGGTGTTGGATATATTATCTAGTGATGTTGGAAAAACTATCTAGTGGTGTTGGAAAAATTGTCTAGTGATGTTGGAAAAACTATCTAGTGGTGTTGGAATATTATCTAGTGATGTTGGAAAAACTATCTAGTGGTGTTGGAAAATTGTCAGTGATGTTGAAACTATCTAGTGGTGTTGGAAAAATTATCTAGTGGTTTGGAAAACTATCTAGCGATGTTGGAAATATTATCTAGTGATGTTGGAAATATTATCTAGTGATGTTGAAAAACTATCTAGCGATGTTTGAAAAATTATCTAGTGATGTTGGAAAAACTATCTAGTGGTGTTGGAAATATTATCTATTGATGTTGAAAAACTATCTAGCGATGTTGGAAAAATTATCTAGTGGTATTGAAAAAACTATCTAGTGGTGTTGGACATATTATCTAGTGACGTTGTAAAAATTATCTAGTGGTGTGGGAATTATTATCTAGTGATGTTGAAAAACAATCTTGCGATGTTGGAAAAATTATCTAGTGATGTTGGTAAAATTATCTAGTGGTATTGGAAAAACTATCTAGTGGTGTTGGACATATTATCTAGTGGTGTTGGAAATATTATCTAGTGGTGTTGGAAATATTATCTAGTGGTGTTGAAAAACTATCTAGTGGTGTTGGAAATATTATCTAGTGGTGTTGAAAAACTATCTAGTGGTGTTGGAAATATTATCTAGTGGTGCTAACACAAGTCTAAAGGTGGACTGAAAAAACCGAAACTATCAATTAATAAAATGAAAAATAAAATTATAATTTATAGGCGAAACATTGCAATTTGGTTGACTGAAAAACTGTTTAGCGGTAGACTGAAACAATTATCGTATTAAAATGAAAACTAGAAAATCAAACGGTAGATGAAATTGTAGATGCTGGTAGTAAACACACATAAAAGCCCGTTCTAGAAATCTCTTCTTCTTCAGACGATGTGAGGTTAAACAGTATTGGGACTAAGAGAGAAAGATAGTAACAGTTATTTCTACGAATCTAAAGCTTGTACACAGTTTTCTCTCTTTACTTTGTAACGCTTCTGATGTGTCACTATAATTTTGATACACATCTATGAGATCCGATACTCTGTGCGTGATGTGTAATTTCCATGAGATGGGAAGACGTTTTGCAGATGGAGGTCTGTGTGTAGATACTTTAGCATCCCGGGCATCAAGTCTCTATCTCTGGGAAAATATTGCTAATTAATGAATCAGTACCATAGTTGTTTGAAACAAACATAGCTCTCATCAAATATTGGTAGTAATAGTTGTAGCTTGTCCCAGTACTGTCTGTCATACAAGGCTAAATATGTATGTGGAATCTAGTCACGTATAAGGAAATGAATTATTATTTCTAGCAGTGATAGCCGTGTAGTAGTAGCCGTGGTAATGATATTATTCCGAGCTGTATCGTGAAAAAACATTGTTAGTTGTCTTCATACAAATAGTTCTTCCATCATTTTTCTGGTGAGGGACAGCTCGAATTTATTATAACAGTTTGTTTGTTTGTTTGTTTGCAGAGGATTAACGCCTCATTAAACTAAGTCACGCATTTACAACCTAAGAACAAGTCTTTTTGGGTTATATCAAATCGTCTACGCCAGATGGTAGTTTTATGGTAAGAGCGGGGATTAAAGTTGGGAGTGACCAGAAAAGTGCAGCACAACACGCGTATGAGTAGGCTGATCAATCAACATCAAACTTGTACTGTTAGTCGCTGGACGCTGTTAGAGATAGTGGGAAGAAGTTCGGACCACATATGGACATGTCCGGAGTGCAATGAAAATATTTCAAACTTACACTAAAATTGTTTACGTCAAACAAACTTCAATGCCGTATCTGGTCGTTATATTGAAAGAAATCATTAATACCAATTTAAAAATACAAATTTTTCCACATTGTCCACATACTAAAAAAACAAACATTGGTAACATTTATCGGTATCACATATTACGAAATCTCCTGCTGAGATCTTCATGTGTCGAAGAATAAATGAATATTTGACGAAACGCATTCATAATTGTCACATTCATTCATTCATTGCTTGTTTGATTGTCAGCATGTAGATTGGGTTGATGAATTGTTCCGTACTTATTGGTACCTTTGCTAGTTAGATTGCGTTTTTGTTTCCTGACAAGAAAGATTCAGTTTCTTGTTCTTCAGTTTCGAATTCAGTCGTAGTCACTACCCTAATAATACTACTCAGACTTATTTGTGCATAAAACTTGCGTTTCGTATCTCTATTGTTATTCGCCACTCGCCATTCAGGCGAGCCTTACTACAACCAGAGGTACTTGTAATTTATATCCCCAAGGTAAAGGAAATTGGTTTAGTCAAACCGAGCACTGTGTGCACACAAAAAACGCGTTGGTTCTTACTGGCCTTGAACCCCAGAATTGTCAATGTGTATGGTCCCTAATGTGTTATGAACTTTGCTATCATCGATCCCTACACGAAGGCTTATGTGTGCTGAATAATTTTAGTTCTGCATGGTACAGTGTGCGTCTGTAGCTTAAGCAATAATGAGCTCGATCACAACTCAAGTGTATCTGGCGGTTTTGAAGCAAATTTGCTTCCTGTGGATTTTACGAGCGGTAAAAATAGACATCACCGTTCAGAAAGCAATGGCAAGCTACTAAAAGTATAAGTGGTGCTTAGAAAATTAACAACTCGTTTACTGTGATTGAAAGTGATATCCTGTAAAGGATATGCCACGATTTTCATTCATTTCATTGGTATCAGAAGTTTATCAGTTGTTACTGCATTGTATTTTACTGTGACTTTTATTCTCAGAGAAATTCTCTCAATGCTGGCACTACGGATTTCGAGTCATATACGATTGAGTTTCAAGTATGATCTGGTGATGAGTAGAACATACACCTCGGTTCACTGCTAACATGTACTGGAGATGGGAGAAAATACATTAAAATAAGAACAAACAAAAATTACAAATCACTAAAATAGTCTGGAATGGTACTGATAGGACAACAAAGATCAGAATACTAAGATCATGCATATTCCCAATGGTAAAGTATTGGTGTGAAGCATGGGCATTTAATAAGGCAGTAGAAAAACATATATGTGCTTTGGGATATAATTGTTCCTGAAGTCCTCCGTATATCATGGAAAGAGAAGAGAATAAAATAGATATATCTAGAAAGATCTCAAAATCAAAGAAAACTGGCTGATGCTACAAATCAGAATGAGAAAATTGAAGTATTGTGGCGTATAAAAGATAAGGATTGGAGAAGACCGTTATGGACGGAGTATCCTGGAAAAAGAGGAGTAGATGAGAACCACCGAGAAGATGAATTCAGGATGAGACTGATGATTTGAACATGACTGCTGCAAAGGCGGGACATCTAGCCTTTGAGATAGAAAGATTCCATAAGACTGTTAGGGTGGCAAAGTTCTGTTCAGGACAATCTATTTATGTTATGTTATGTTATGTTATGTTATACGATCGACGTCATGGCACATTGGGCATTCTCATTCGTTCTCTGTTCTCCGAAGCAGCAGCCACCCCAAAGTTCATTTGCTACCGTACCCATTGAGAAGTTGATTACTATATCTTCTCTCTTCTATCACGAAGACGACACTGTCTGGCATGTCCAAACTTAACGCCTAATTCTTGAACTCGTTCCAGTGTCTGAGAAGTGCCCATGTCACATAATTGAGGCGTACGCATTGATGATATCGACTCTGTCCATACTTCTGCCCGCTTGAGTCGGGCATTGTTTGCAAGAAAGTCAACACGCTCGTTACCCTGCACTCCAGCATATCCAGGTGTGTACAGTCAAGTCATTTTCTTCAGATGTGATCTCCGAATGATGTCCACCCATTCCACACGCATACTTCAATCTATTTCAATCTATTTGATGATGACGATGAGTTGGTGACCTCGCACACATACACACACATACACACACGTACACATACACACCCACATTATATATATATGTATTGTGTGTGAACTTGTTATGTATTGACAAGAGAGAGTGATAGATATTCCGACGACTTGTCCTGAATAGTTACAGCAGATTTCACCCCATGGTTTCTATATTTATAACGTGTCTCCATTTTAATACATATTTTAGCTGCAATTTCGTTGAAAGTGGTCTTGCACGCAGAAACCATCAGTGTAATAATGTGTTGCAATGTGAGAGTAAATATTTATAGTTTTTAAATTAGCTGTCTCTAGTATTGTATGGATTGCATTTCTGGTTAATGTATTGTCTGTGAGTGACGGTCTAATTATGGTCTAGCTTAACTATTGTCCAGGGTTAGTAGACCGGGTCTGTTTCTCTTAATGTCTGTGTTTCTGGTATATTTTGTTCTGCTGTTTTTGTTGATAAACGTAGTGGAGATTATTCTTTTAGTCTGGTGATTTATCTCTAGTGTTTTTAACAAGTTTCTGTTTTTATGTTTACGAATCATTCTTTACATTAAGTTATGTTTAGTTGAGAAGAGACTTACGTATGAGCTGAAAGACAAGAAGAGAAGCAAAACTCAGAGGTTGTCACAGTAAAACACTTGCCAATTGACGTCTGTAAAGACGAAAAAGGCCATATACAAAGTTATGTTGCTTCAAGCACAGCATGTTCTTACGAGGACGCCAAAAATACGGATACAAATGGCTTACAAGAATAAATGGTGGAGAGATCACTCAGGTCAGCAGAAAGATGATACTACTACCAACTCGATATAGAAGAACATGTTGTCATCATACTGTTACATACTGCGCACAATAGACTGAGGCACCATCAGTTTAACAAGTACAATGCCAAGCATGTCGTAAGAGGCGAATAAGGAGGTAGGCTATGGGGCTAACTACCCCACACCGTACCCCACACCGTAAAAACACTAGATAGCTACAGAACGGAGAGCGAACCGAGTAAACGCTGGCTGAAACCGGACACATCGCCGAAGGATAAGCACCAGCACAGAAGGATATGGCGCTGAAGATGTAACGTAAAACGCACCAATGCTGAGGTTGATGAATCAGATTTCCACATGAATAGAATTTATGGGGAAATCTAGTAGATTGGTCTGGACGGTGATCACGAGAGAGAGATAGGCCCATGTGACACTAGCAGGATATCAGAGACACACATCCTGCTAAGTATCCAACATACAGGGAAATTCTCTATTAGAAAGAGCTTCTTCTGTCTCTGTCTTCCTGTTTTTGCTTCAATTGATTTTATCGGTTGTCACAATGTGTTTAAACTTTCCTTTCTCATTGCATGTAAACAGAAAATGATGATTACTTCGTTCTTATACTGATAATTTAAGGCGACATTTGCTAATTCGAAAATGTGTTTACCATCCTCATCAACTTTAATCTCATGTATTGGTGGTCCCTTACTCCATTTGTCTTGTTTATTTAATTCTTTTATGTTGTCATCACAGATGTCGTATTCACTTCATTTTTCGATAATTTCCTCTATTCCCGATTGATATATCTCATTCATTTGACTTCAGAGATCCATTTTAGTATGTATCTTCTTCTGATTTAATTTCAGAGATCTGTTTTAGTATGTATGATCTTATTATTTGATTTCAGAGATCTGTTTTAGTATGTATGATCTTATTATTTGATTTCAGAGATCTGTTTTAGAATGTATGATCTTATTATTTGATTTCAGAGATCTGTTTTAGTATGTATGATCTTATTATTTGATTTCAGAGATCTGTTTTAGTATGTATGATCTTATTATTTGATTTCAGAGATCTGTTTTAGTATGTATGATCTTATTATTTGATTTCAGAGATCTGTTTTAGTATGTATGATCTTATTATTTGATTTCAGAGATCTGTTTCAATGCGACTTTCTCTTTTCTTTTTACCTGTGCAGAGATTTTATGTCTTTGTAAAAAGAATCCAATTTCCACATTTCTAAACAACTATAAAATATGTGATCTTCCTTCTTGCACAAAGTAACACCAATTAGGTCAAATGTGTGTGAAACATAAACAAAACACTGTAAAAGTACATGTTCTAGTTTCCTAGCGCTTAACACACAAAGTACAAAAACAATTAACATCACATCACTTAACATGGAAATTACAAATGAACGGGGCCATCTTATTACTACCCAAAATACTGTGGGATAGGGCAGTGTTCCAAATTGTTTTGTTTACTTCATAATAATTGGAATAATAGCCATCCATCGCAAGCAATGATGATAACAACCTCAGACGTTTGTTGTTGCACTTCTCCGGTGTGTGCGGAGGTGACTATATAGTCTAATTCTGAAACGTAATGTTTTCTTCATTGTTCAACTGTCACTCAATTGTTTCTTTCTCTCAATAACCGTGTTTCACTCTACCTATCTGTATTTATAAACCTGTCATTATACATACGAACAATATCTTCATCTTTACCAATTTTTTTTTACTTCCTTATTTATTGTTCATCATGAGTTGCCTACTAGCTGTTTATCAATGTCCTTCACAGCTCTGCTAATCTCTGCTTCGTTTTACCTTTATTATTAATGTTTCCTGTTGTTTTCTTTGCTTTAGAAGGCTTTGCATTCTTACTGAAACATGCTTCTTATTAACGAGATCTAATTCTCCAATTTCTTCATCTATCTGAAACTCGTTAGAGACGTACTATAATATATCAGTAGCCCAATATTCTTCATAATATATTTCTAACTAATTACTTATGCCGTTATCCTGCAAGATTGTCACCTGATGAATCAACTGCAGAAAGAACACTGGCCAATAGAGAGAGATATCAACACAAAGAAGTTTGGAAGCTTTGATAAACTAACAAATACAAAAACATACATCCAGAGAACCAGACTCATTGTATAAACATTGAACATCAGCGAACGAGAAGAAGAAGAAGAAGTCGTAAGTCGTAAGTCTAATCTTAGATAGTCCCCCGTTCCGATAATCTATAACGCAATCCTCTTCACTGCTTTAATAGCAGTCTACTTTTCTAAGTGATCACCGTATTTTGTTACAATTTTTATTAATCGGTTTTTTCTCTCTGTCTGGTTAACCCATTTAACTAACACATTTTTACTTTTCTTGTGGACACATGAAACTACTCGACTGTTCTCTACAACTTTTCTGTCCCCGAGTAGGTTGTCTACGTTTTAAAAATGAAGTCTTTCTTTACTGATGTGTCCTTGATAATAACGTCGGAGAAGGCAGGAAAACTGACTAGAGATCGAGAGCTATCAAGCGGGCTGTGATGAGATAGACGTTCTGCAAAAGACATGCCACAAAATGAACTGATTATTTTCTTTCTATCCTACTTTATTCACTAGTTTTCTTAAAATCTTCAGATTTGCTAAGCTAGTTTATATAAGAACGTTTATAACTTTCTTTATCGATTTCTCCACTCTTATCTTCATTATATCTCGTTCTGTAGCTATACTTAAAATATCTTGTATTTGTATCGTTCTCTTGTTAACTCTTCAATTGTGTTCAAGTATTCTTTCTACCTGTACACAAATTAATATTCTATAAAATTATATTATATTTTTTCTCGTCTTCTCATTGCTCTTGACAGGTTCTGACTGCGCCATTGAAATTTGCTTCTGCAACTGTAGAAACTTGTGTTTGGTCTCGGCAATTTCTTGAAGAAATGTTCGTCCCTTGTTATCTTCCGTAGTACTTCTTGTTCTGTCTTTCTTTAACGTTTCATTTTATCTTAACATATGTCTGTAAGTGTTTGTAGCTCAAGCGGTAGTGAGCTCTATCATGAACCCAAGCGTACCTGGTTCAAACACCACGGTAATGACAAACTACTGAACGTATAAGTGGTGCCGAGAAAATCAACGACTCGTTTACTGTGGTTGATGGCTACATCCTTTAGGATATGCCACGATTTTCATTTATCTTAACAACAGCCACATCATTCTGTGTACTTGATTTCCTTTTATTCTTTCCCTCTCTTCAAATAATCTGTTTTCTTCTTTTGATTGCCGCTATTTCGTATATATCTTAAAACTGTTTTGTTGCTAGTGAGACCATACGTGTCGAATTATATAGTTTCGTCTTCATTCTTATCTATGAATATATTCCTGCGCATAGCTTTTCTTCGATTAGATTTTGTTTGCTTATATCTCTGTAGTTTCTCCACTCCACTGTTCTGGTAGAAAATTCGACTTTGGACCCCATGTCTTGTAAAATTAAAGTATTGATAGTCAACCTGTTTCTTGTAGTCCATGTATCTTACTACCTTTATTAATATATCAGTTGTTTTTATTGTGTCCCTAGGCATGCGGTGTAAGGGAAATAAACGCGTCAGTAGGCTTGCAGGTATGACTGCTGTAAAAAGCGGGCGAGAAATTGAGCATGCTGATTTTCAGAATTCACTAAGCAGAGAGGACATGTAAATAATTAAAGTAATAGTAATGAATCTACAACACTAACCAGACTGTAAGAATACCAAATCAAATGTGGCGTAGCTAGATAAAAACCCTATACTGTTAGCCAAAGAAGAGTAGTAAACCAACAAAGAACCGGTATCGTTAGTTTCTACACGTTGAGAGACATAATGATGATGAGATGGGAGCAATTATGGACTAATTGTCTTGATGTGCAGTGATGATGATCCGATGACTAAACTAAATATTATTATATTTATCTTCATCTTCTTCTTGCATTCGCCAGCTATGAATTCAGGCGTAGTCAGGGCGCCTGGTATCGCACCTCTGACTAATTTTTACATGAAGGCATGCTTTCCTTATTATCATTGCCCCCCTTTCACACAGGCGCGACTGCTTCTCCGACTTCATAGATAATGTTCATAAGCTACTACTAGTTATACTGTATTATTCTTGGTCTGCTCTAATGTAAATGTTGACGTTACTGTTCTCGCTGTTCCAGCTTAAATTTGTTTCCCCCATGTCTTCACACCGAGAGTCTCGACGACGTTGTAATTAATGCCCTAACTTGATAGAACCCAGGTTGGAAATCCCCAGATAAAGTGTCATTTTGTTTTCTACCTCAAACTCTGATCTATTCGACCCAACATAAATTGAGATATTACCAGCAGGACAAATAAAGTGGATCGACATGATGTTTGCAACATTATCCATCGCATGCTTTTGGTCAGAGTAAATAAAGTGGATCGACATGATGTTTGCAACATTATCCATCGCATGCTTTTGGTCAGAGTAAATAAAGTGGATCGACATGATGTTTGCAACATTATCCATCGCATGCTTTTGGTCAGAGTAAATAAAGTGGATCGACATGATGTTTGCAACATTATCCATCGCATGCTTTTGGTCAGAGTAAATAAAGTGGATCGACATGTGTTGCAACATTATCCATCGCATGCTTTTGGTCGAGTAAATACGATCTAACATCGTTAGCAATTCATTGAATCAACTGGTCATTCTATGTCTCTGAGTGACATCCTGACTTTCTACATTTCTGAATCTTCTCGCCATCTGTTCTGACGTGCATTCTTATTCTAAGCCAATTAATCGAATTTTTTAGTGCGATATGTATTCCTGTGCGATTTGTATTCCTGTTGTGATATGTATTCCTGTTGCGATATGTATTCCTGTTGCGATATGTATTCCTGTTGCGATATGTATTCCTGTTGCGATATGTATTCCTGTTGATATGTATTCTGTTATATGTATTCCTGTTGTTATATGTATTCCTGTTGTTATATGTATTCCTGTTGTTATATGTATTCCTGTTGTTATATGTATTCCTGTTGATATGTATTCCTGTTGTTATATGTATTCCTGTTGTTATATGTATTCCTGTTGTTATATGTATTCCTGTTGATATGTATTCCTGTTGTTATATGTATTCCTGTTGTTATATGTATTCCTGTTGCGATATGTATTCCTGTTGCGATATGTATTCCTGTTGCGATATGTATACCTGTTGTAATGTATTCCTGTTGCAAATGTATTCTCATTGCAATATGTATTCCTGCTGTTGTATGTATTTCTTTTGCTACATCTATTCTCATTGCGATATGTATTTGTTTTGTTATATGTATTCCTGCTTTTATATATTTTCCCCGCTGTTAAATGTATTCCTGTTGCGAAATGTTTTCCCTGTTGCGATGTCTAACATTTATGGAGCAACTTATAGTATGTATTTATTGTAAGATTGTTGCGCCCGTCTGCCCAGAGTGTTCGTAGCGCGTTGGACTACGGGTGACTATCCCTCTGTGTGTGAGGGTTCAATTCCGCGGGATGGCAGAAAAGCCCAGATTCCCCAGATTAACGGTGTTCGTGGCACCGAACCGAAGGGTTACTATGTCTATGGCACCGAGCCGAAGAGCTGAGAAACTCAAGTGCTTCTGGATCAGAAAAAAAAAAAAAAAAATTGTAAGATTGTTGCTGGAGCTCTGTGTGGCCTGTGTGCTCTGTGTGGCTCTGTGTGGCTCTGTGTGGCTATGTGGTTAAACATTCCGAAGATTGTGGGTTAGAATCAAGTTCCGCGTCATTCTGTTAACAAGTGTATTTGATTTCGGAGGCCCTAAGATTGTTGATAGAGCTATGGGATGGGGTACGTTCTTTGTGCAATGCTCTCGGCAGATTGCGTGCCATTTCTGCGGAGAGGGGCCGAGCTATATGGGATAAAACCCAGTGCAATGAAGTCAATCATTCGTTGTTTCACAATTCAATTTATTGTATGAGGAATAAAGTAACGCAACATAAAGAACGTAAGCTTCTAGAAGAGAGCAAAAAGTGTTGTATATTCAATCAACGTAATCAACTTTCCCCAAGTCAGGAAATTAATTTCACGACTACCTCCTGCTTACTTGGGTTTGAAATAGTACGAGACACATTTCATTCCCTACAGTCTGAAAAGTCGACAAGGGTAATTTCATTTTCATTGTAATTGTTCTAAGTCACCAAAGAAAATATTGAAACAACAATATCAATAATATCATGTCTTTTTTCCTGTAATTACGTTTTAAAAACATTTGAGTGCATTTTTTTACTTTTTCAAGTTTAGTTCTACTGAGTGTCCTGCATTTTTCAAGTACGTTTTGGAAATTCACGCGCACTGAGATGACCTTTAATCCATGTGATTACATTCATAGCTAAGACAAAACCGAATTATATCAATATTGTATGTCGTTCTACTTTTACTTTAAACAATCAACAATTCTAGCTTGAAAGTTAGATACTTTTCCAGAGTTCCCTGATCTTAGTGTAGGTGAGATAGAGTTCCTTTGAACACTTAAAAGAACACTTGGCAGTTCAAAATCGAGGAAGCAGGTTAAAAAACCGCTGCAAGGGAAAAATTCACTATAAAAGATTCAAAATACAATTTTTACAAAAATTGCTTCACCATCTTCAAAATTACATCGCGAACCCTCGCCGATGCTACAGAGTTCGTGCACTGTCACTGAGATCTTCCTGTGTAAGAAAGAGATCGGAGCACACATGGTTGCTCTCTGAAGTGCAATGATGATAGTCCTATCATTCAAGCAATCAATTCATTGATTTAATTCTAAACATCGTAGTTTTAAAATAGACATGCGTGTTCCGATCTCTTTATTACACATGAAAGTACTCGGCGGCAGAGCACGATGATGCAATTCTGGGAATGGTAGAAAGTTTTAGAATGATTACATTGATGATGATTAGTTTTGCACGAGCGTCGACTTTCCTGCCTACTCCTATCGATTTGCTACTATCAAGGATTCTTTTATGTTTCAAACAACTTGAACAGGAATTAACCGTTTCATCTCCGACATCGATATGATTGTACATTCGATCTGACCTACTCTGAGATGAATACTCACTAGAAAAATAACTCGGTCATTTACCTTGGGGCACGAACTTAGTAGATATGGAGTGTTAGGTAAACACTATATCTAAGTGTTCAGAAGTGTCTAGTACAACATGTCATGGTTGCTACATCATTTAGTGGTATGTAGCAAGCCACACCACTCTGGTTAGATACGTGGTCGTGGCACTATTTAAGGCTATGTAACAACGGCAAGTCAGTAAACAATTGTTATTTAAGATTTAATGATTCCTTTGATTAACACTTGCTGTTTGTTGGGTTTCATGAACTAGCGAACTAGTCAATCACACCAATGAGACATTCACAAACAAATTTGACAAACAACAAAAATATTTATTATGAACATTTCATAACAGTTACTACAAGTTTACCCAAGGAGACCCTGAAACGAACTTTGCTGAGAGAGGCAAGAAATATAGGTCTCAGTTCCATGGAGGAGATTGAGCGAGTTGCCCAGGATAGATGAAGAAATATGCTTTGGAAAAATTACTTGTAGGCCCTATGTAACGTATAACGGTACGAGAGGAATTATTATTATTACTATAAGCTCACAATCGTAAAATGCAGGCCAATAGTGCTTTTGTCGCAGTGTAAACACTTTTCGCTGTTATATCTACACTGGTTGCTAAAATCTCGTATGAGTTCTCTCTCTCTCTCACTCTCTCTTTCAAATGTTTTTTTTATCTCTAGCTTGATCTCTAGACAAAGTTATTTGCTCAATCTATTCTGGTTGTTAAAGTTCTCCCTAAGTATGCTCTCAGTCTATAGCAGCATTAAATTATTCGGTTCTGTGCATCTGATAGTCGTAACTATCGAGTATTCCTCTATCAATAAAAAATAATAGGTCTATCAACTTACAAGAACATCATGTTCAATGATTACTGCATTCCAAACTATAATTCTTCCAAAATTCTTGAAAACACTATGGTTTAATATGAGTGAAATCTACCTGATGCATAACAGTAATTGTTTGCAGGAAATCTTATTTACCTCACGACCTTACGAATCCATGTTTAACTAATTGGTAGGTAGCTTAGTTGATGCAAACAACGATGTTTGTTATATAATTGTGCATAAATACAAGAAAATTATAATCAAAGTTTCGAATTTACAGTAATACGCAAAATGGCGACGAATGTTTGCAAAGGCGTATTCTTATTACCTATTATAACAAGCAGTGGGACATAGGGAAAACATTATACCTTCCACTTCTATCAATGGTGTGTGCATACGCCAATGACAATCGTTCAGATACAGTGAGAAATGATTAATTCCACGGGATTTACTATTTTCAAGGGTGCTGAATTGCATGTGAAGCACGCAAATGCGTAATTATAAGAATGCTTGACTATCGTTCTGTTAAACTTCTACATGTATACCAAATCAACATCGCTGTTATTTTACTATTAACAAAAAAGTAACATTTTACAGAACTAAAAGTTTGGATGAGCAAAAGATACTTTATAAAGGTCGCGACTGTTATCAGTAGCAACATGTTAAAACAATAATTTATGTAAAGCGTATGATTTCATGTCGGTTGGTAAAGATGTTCATTAATTTTGGAAGGGTCTATACTTACGAGCTAACTCATTGATGGTAATACGTACATAAGAATACAGACATATATTTATGAGTATATTACCAATATCATCATGTGAGATGTCAATATGCATTCACGGTTCGTTTGTCTTGAGTAGTATCAGTTCGAATTGTGACACTATTCCGTGTCATCAAGATATGTATTTTATAATTCTCTCTCTGTCATCAAGATATGTATTTTATAATTCTCTCTCTGTCATCAAACTAGGTATTTTATAATTCTCTCTCTGTCATCATTTGTCCCCGTCCCTCATTGATATTTTCGTTTGTCCTTATGAGTTCTAAATCGTTCATTTTCCTTAAAAATGTTAATTGCATATCCTTTACAGGACTTTGCAAACCAACCACAGCTTTGTAACGCTGTTTGTGATTTTGCTAGGCATTATTACGTTCAGTAGTTTGCCATTGCTTTCTGAACGGTGGTGCCATCGTCCTTTGTTAAAATCCACGCGAAACAATTTGCAACCAAACTGTCCACAGTATGATTTGAACTCAGAGCGTCGAGGTTAATAGACCGAGTCACTAACCCCTAGGCCACATAAAAAAGAGGATTGTCTCTTGCTTATGCTAATAATCATTTTTTTGGTGCCTTGACTTTACTCATCATATTCCCATATACTCATCATTGTCCCAGTCTTTGGTATTCTCTGCAACCGTTTGTAAAACAACATTTATGTTGCTTCATAAAATATTCTTGTCTGCTTACTTATTGTTCATCACACGTCTCTGGATTCGTACTTTAGCATCACACGTTCTGAATGTCAGTACTGTCCCCAAGCATCACACGTCTCTGAATGTCAGTACTGTCTCCAAGCATCACACGTCTCTGAATGTCAGTACTGTCTCCAAGCATCACACGTCTCTGAATGTCAGTACTGTCTCCAAGCATCACACGTCTCTGAATGTCAGTACTGTCTCCAAGCATCACACGTCTCTGAATGTCAGTACTGTCTCCAAGCATCACACGTCTCTGAATGTCAGTACTGTCTCCAAGCATCACACGTCTCTGAATGTCAGTACTGTCTCCAAGCATCACACGTCTCTGAATGTCAGTACTGTCTCCAAGCATCACACGTCTCTGAATGTCAGTACTGTCTCCAAGCATCACACATCTCTGAATGTCAGTACTGTCTCCAAGCATCACACGTCTCTGAATGTTAGTACTGTCTCCAAGCATCACACGTCTCTGAATGTCAGTACTGTCTCCAAGCATCACACGTCTCTGAATGTCAGTACTGTCTCCAAGCATCACACGTCTCTGAATGTCAGTACTGTCTCCAAGCATCACACGTCTCTGAATGTCAGTACTGTCTCCAAGCATCACACGTCTCTGAATGTCAGTACTGTCTCCAATCATCACACGTCTCTGAATGTCAGTACTGTCTCCAAGCATCACACGTCTCTGAATGTCAATGTTCCAAGCATCACACGTCTCTGAAATGTCAGTACTGTCTCCAAGCATCACAGTCTCTGAATGTCATACTGTCTCCAAGCATCACACATCTTGAATGTAGTACTGTCTCAAGCATCACACATCTCTTGAATATCATACTGTCTCAAGCATCACACGTCTCTGAATAGTACAGTTCAATGTACACATTCCAGTATCAAGCTACGTCTCTGAATATCAGTACTGTCTCCGCATCACACGTCTCTGAATGTCATTACTGTCTCAAGCATCACACGTTTCTGATTGTCACTACTGTTCTCAAAGTCATCCAAGTCTCTGAATGTCAGTACTGTTCTCCAAGCATCACACATCTCTGGAATGTCAGTACTGTTCCAGCATCACACGTCTCTGAATATCAGTACTTCTCCAACACCCACAGTTCTGAATGTCAGTACTGTTCCAAGCATCACACGTCTCTGAATACAGTCTGTCTCCAAGCATCACACGTTCTGGAATGCAGTACTGTCTCCAGCATCACACGTCTCTGAATGTCAGTACTGTTCTCCAATGATCACTACGTCTCTGAATGTCATTACTTGTCTCCAAGCATCACACATCTCTGAATGTCAGTACTGTCTCCAAGCATCACACGTCTCTGAATTTCAGTACTGTCTCCAAGCATCACACGTCTCTGAATGTCAGTACTGTCTCCAAGCATCACACGTCTCTGAATATCAGTACTGTCTCCAAGCATCACACGTCTCTGAATGTCAGTACTGTCTCCAAGCATCACACGTCTCTGGATGTCAGTACTGTCTCCAAGCATCACACGTCTCTGAATGTCAGTACTGTCTCCAAGCATCACACGTCTCTGAATATCAGTACTGTCTCCAAGCATCACACGTCTCTGAATATCAGTACTGTCTCCAAGCATCACACGTCTCTGAATGTCAGTACTGTCTCCAAGCATCACACGTCTCTGAATATCAGTACTGTCTCCAAGCATCACACGTCTCTGAATGTCAGTACTGTCTCCAAGCATCACACGTCTCTGAATGTTAGTACTGTCTCCAAGCATCACACGTCTCTGAATATCAGTACTGTCTCCAAGCATCACACGTCTCTGAATGTCAGTACTGTCTCCAAGCATCACACGTCTCTGAATGTCAGTACTGTCTCCAAGCATCACACGTCTCTGAATGTCAGTACTGTCTCCAAGCATCACACGTCTCTGAATGTCAGTACTGTCTCCAAGCATCACACGTCTCTGAATGTCAGTACTGTCTCTAAGCATCAATGATGACCATTGTATCTGACTTCGTTAGTCAACAACAACAATTAGTTGTATATAATGCCATTTATTTTCTGCAATGCTGTTTTTTCTTTACTTATTCTCTTCGTTAGTTCTTTAGTTGTGAAATCTGTTGCCTGCGAAATGTTACCAACAACACCAGAAAAGACATAGTCACCAACATCAGCATAAGAAAGAAAGTTGACACAGAACCTTGCTTGAATTACATTGAGAAACAAAGAATGAAGGGGTTTGGCCCCTTAATAAGAATGCATTCAAACTACACAGTATACAGAGTCTTCTACAACAGAACAGCATGAAAGAAGGCGAGAGGAAAATCACGAAAAAGATGGTTAGATAGTATAGCACCATTCTGTCAAAGAGCAGAAATAACAATCATCAAGCCACCAGAACAGCGCAAGACAAAACAGAAAACCACGACACTGGGCAACAACCCGGTAGCAATGTGACAACAAAACAAGAAGAAGATCCGATCTACATATATCATATGAATATCTGTATACATTCATCATCATCATCATCATCAAATAGCTTGTCCTGAGCAGAACTTTGCCATACCAACAGTCCTTCGTAATTTCTCTCTCATATATATATATATATATATATATATATATATATATATATATATATATATATATAAATATTTGAAATTTCAAATTTTGTCCCTTAACAGTCCTTCTGAATTTTTCTCTCTCATAGGCCATATGTCCAGATTTGCATGAATCAATCAAACAACCAACCAATAAGTAAATAAATCAATCATATCTATTAATGATCAATAACTCTATTCAAATATTAATACATTCACATTCTTGTCCTTAGTACATGCATAATATACAGCTAAATTCACACACACACACACATATATATAAATAGACATCCGTACCCATATTAAGACTCGCGTTACATCTCAAGGTCAGACATGTTACACCCACACTTAAAGATGCATAATAATTCAGACACTTAAGCTATAACAGCCTTAAACGGACACAACCCACACCACGATCGGGATCCAACAGGGCGCCAGTTAAAACTATGTCTTCATCGATCGAAGATTTCTGTGTATTTTCTCATCTCATTAATGAAACATTGCTGCAGGAACAATAAACTGTTCAGAAAGGAGAAAATTTAGCGCTTACTAAGTAAACGTATTTGTTTGGAATGTTGTCATTTTTTTCATGTTCCTATGTCTATCGTGTTTCTATTTTTTTAAATTTAATCTTTCAATCTTTCTCGCTAAATCTAAAACACTTTTTTATATATCTTTTTGGGTTTATTTTTATATTCTTCAGAGTTTAAACTTTCTCTCTCCTCTCTCTCTCTTTCTCTCTCTCTCTCTCTCTCTCTCTGGTGTCTTTTTAACTCCAGTTGGGGCATAGATTCTCAACCAATAAATGTTAAATTTTAATATCTTTAGATATCTCTTGCAGCTTCTTATATTCTTTTGAATATCGTTAATCTCTGCCTTCAAATTTCTTTTGAATATCGTTAATCTCTGCCTTCAAATTTCTTTTGAATATCGTTAATCTCTGCCTTCAAATTTCTTTTGAATATCGTTAATCTCTGCCTTCAAATTTCTTTTTTGTGTATTTTAAGCATCTCTCTCTTTCGATATCGCTGCGGGTTCCAGAAATGTGCTCTTCTTATTATATCCCTAGGTTTTCTCAAGTTTGTCCTATCCAGCGTCAGCGTGTTTTTTCTCCTCTTGGTTCACTCGAATCTGTCTTGTTCTTTCCATAAGCTTCTCATTTTTGACCCTATTATACCATCGATGTTCATATTTTCTGTGCAGACACCAGTGTATACATCTTTGCAATTTGTTCGTTATTATTTTGGTCGTTGTCCATGTTTATGACCGATACAGTAAAACTACTTCAACATTGGAGTTAAATATTCTATTTTGTTTCTAGATTCTATATAAATTATTTTAAGATTTCCTCAAATTTCCTAGCGCAAGGAACGCTCTTCTTGCCTTGTGCATTCTTATTTTCCAACTCCAACTGTTCATCTCCTACGTTTTCTTCTTCTTCTTCTTTTTTATCGTTACACTGCTTCCTGGTTGTTGCCCAGTTTTGTGGTTTTCTATTTTGTCTTGTGCTGCTCTAGAGGTTTGGGTGATAGTTATTTTTAATTTTTATAAGAATTCTGCTATTTCTCTTTGTATACATTTCTGTCTAAATATTGGTATAATTCTACAGTTTGAAAGTACGGTTTCGCACAGGGAGATAGGGTTGTCGTTTGCTTGTTTAATTTTCATCATCTTCGTCTGTCTCTTATAAATGTTTAATTCTGGTTGTTGTGACCTCTGATGAAATTTGTGTAGTTTATCCTGTATCTGGTTATGTGCAAGAGACAGAAAGGAAGGCTATATCATCAGCAAAGTCCAGATTGTTTAGTTGCACTGTCAGAGTCTACTGAATTCTATTTCTGATGGTAGTTACTGTTGTGCGACGGATACGCTTAATATATATGTGTTCGCCTGTCGACTCTGATACAAAAGGGTTGTGGGTTCAATCCTACACTCGACGTTCCACACGAGAGCAAAGGAATCATACCTCCTACCTCCAGCACACTAGTGCCTGTAAATATGTAGTGACTTTATACCCTAAAGTCTGAAATGGCTACGGGAAATGTTATTTCATTTGTAGTTACCGCCTCTTTAACAACATAGTCTATAGCCTGGAAGAAGAGCAACAGAGCCAATAGAGGGCAACTATGTCGCAATTCCTGTTCCTATTATAGTCTGTCCATTAATTCGTGAGCACGTTTGAAATTGATTTTCTCGAAAACTACCTGTTGGATCTCAGTGATTTTTGCATGCAGCCTTAGAATATCCATGACGCTAAAATAAAGCTAACCAATAGTCCATAAATGCTACGGATTTTGCACATCGGCGAATTCCTTTGATCTTTTATGACAATTGCAAATACAGGGCTCAAATTTTAGATTTTACAGTAATCCCAGAATTTGTCCATGTCAATTCTATTCATAGGTGTATCTCCATATTAACTTGATAGGTCAAGTAATTAAGTGTGTTGCCCTTTATGTGCAATCGTGAACTTGGATACAATATGCAACAGTTAGTCCTCCCTTTCGGTCACCATTAGACCCCAGAGTGTCTTAACTTCACCACAAATTGTATGATGGTAGACGCATTTGGATATGGAAATGTATACGTTGCTATTTCTCAGTCTGAAATAAAAATATGATTTGTATCATCCCGAATCTGACGATTCCATGAGGTTGATAATTGTTACTGGCTGGACAAATTGTAATCCATCTCGGTGCCAGTACTCGTCTTCCTCTCGGAGCACATGTTCAACACACTTCTTCCAGAACTGCATGTCTATCATTGAGAGGGACTCACGTGTCAGAACTTCAACATCACACATTTTAAACGTCCTGTTCTGTTCGGCAACTTGCCCTTTTACTTTAGCCCAGACAAGCTCTATCGGATTGAGGTGAGCATGATATGTAGGTAGTCGCAAAGACGTGTGGCCGTATTCCGCAATGATTTAGTCAATATGAAACACCTTTGTCTTATTTGTCATCCTCACCAGGTGCAACAACTCGGGTTTCAAATATGTATCATCGAAGCTGACATTTTCCTTAGCAAGCCAAGTCCTAATTTGATCTTTTGTATTTGATGCAGTTGGTACTTTGTCTTCCGCTGATACTGCGTTGTGATAGGATGCATTATCCATTACCAAGCATGATGGTCTGTTTAGAATTGGAAGTAGATCTTTCTCCATCCAGTGCCTGAAAATATGTCCATTCATTTCTGTGTGGTAGTCCCTACCGTCGGCACTTTTTGATTGGAAAATAAGTCCAGCGTCATGGACAAGACCTTCTTCACTACTTCCTGCATGTGTTAGTATAATACGCTGGCCTTTGCTGCTTGGAATTTTTCTTTTCTGTTCACCGTCTACTGATTGCCATTCTTTAGCATTGGTGTGGTGAGCATTGACCCAGAATTCGTCCAAATATACAATAACATAGCCTTGCCTCCGCCGCTCACGGATCTGCCTCAGGTATTTACTTCGGGCAGCAATTAAATGTGGCTTTTCACAAATAATATTCCTGCCGCCTATAGTTTTCTGAAGGTGAAGCCGGCGGCTCTTACAATTTTTCATAGAGTACTTTTAGAAATGTCTATGCTGCAATCTGATTGCAGTTTTAATTTCAGTTTCCTGAGAGTAACAAGTTGATTTGTCGCAAACATTTTCAAGAGCTCCGTCTTATGACATCTATGTCAAAGTCGTCAATTGTTCTTTTCCGTCCTTGCTTGACATTAGTGCACTTTGTGTCCTGTTTAATCCATCGGGAAAGGATTCTTTATTCAGACCAAGCGCCAGTTGCGCTCGTTTCTCAGGGTTATGAATATCGCAATATAGATGACCTCTCTTAGATTCCCTACGGAAGTGTTGGTATAGTAAAACTGTAACCTTCTGCATTGTTATAAATGTGCACTTCAGACTCATTATGAATGTGATATCAATGTCAGTTTTGATAAGCCAACAAATATGATACAATAGCTTCATACAAATAGCGAGATACGCCTATAACTATACAACGGTATCCCAATTATAACGTCATATGCTTTCCGCTTTCAAAGTCGACTGGGTTAGGTGCACGGGATTTCGTGAAATTGTTGTATACTCACGATATTTCTATGTTACCATAATGTATTTTAGAACAACGCGTCTGTGTACCGTAGATCTGTTACTATTGTGTACAATCCGGTGAGGTTGATTTTAATATAACCTGAAGAAGAAATATTTCAAACTACATCAAATTGTCTTGGAAAAAAATATTTCTCTAGCGTCATGGATATTCTAAGGCTGCTTGCAAAAATCACTGAGATCCAACAGGTAGTTTTCGAGAAAATCAATTTCAAACGTGCTCACGAATTAATGGACAGACTATAACAAAGTGTCAGTTTTCAGTCATGAGGAACTCAATATCTCATGCTCATATTTGTGTCTTTCACTCATCATCAAGGTGCGTATCCTTTATAGGACGTTGTTCTCTTTGCAGCACATCTGAAATTCACTCTGTCTCTTGCTAATTCACCACTTCGTGATGGTCATGTTCATGGTTTCTTTAATATCTTGTAGCCATCTTCTTCTTGGTCTGCCTCTGCCCCTGCGTTCTGGGACCCTGCCCTCTAATATTGTTCTTTCCAGGCCATCGTGACGCTTGATGTGACCAAAGTATGTAATTTTTCTGTATAGTATGTTGTTTATCAGCCAATTCTCTTTAACATTTAGTTCTTTCAGGACATAAGTGTTCTTTCTTTTTCTGTCCATTGTATTCGTAGGATCTTTCTGTAGCATTTAGTTTCGAAGGACTGGAGTTTCGTTATTAATTATTTCACTAGATTAATCATTTTCTGTGATATTCCATGAAGTCCTGTCAATTTTCAAAGGGTAAACGTATAATCTCTTCTTACCTATCTGCTCTCTAATGTAACATTTTTATCTATATATTATCTGCTCTTTGTGTAGCGTAACATATATTATCTGCTCTTTGTGTAGCGTAACAACTGCCTTGTTTATCTTCCATGGAAATCACGATGTTCATCCCCGTATATAGTTTTTAGCATTTACTTTCCACTCTAATCCAACTCTTGTTTGAATTCAACTCTTCACTCCAGCACAAATACAACAAACTTGGTAAATAATGAAAGAAATGATAAGAGTATGTGCTGAGCGTCTCAATTGTCTGCCCTTAGCATCATCTCTTTTGTATGTGTCCGTTGTAGCGTTTCTTGTCATTTTCATCTGGCAGGACCTCTATTTCAGAAAGTCAGATCAAAGTAAAGTGAAATCGTGACTTAGCTCTGGTAATCGTTGGGAGAAGTTTTACTCAACAATCTTGACAATTGAACACGCAAACTGCTGTTGAAACCTTAGTAAGACCAAACACGTAACAACAAAGTAATGAAGCTTTCAATCAGTCAAGTGCCATTGCCTGCCGGCGTAGGCGATCATGTCTCTCCAAACTCTCTCTCTCTCCTTGGTGCAGTTAATCAATTCTGACGTCGATCTTTTATCGAACCACTATATCAGACCATCAAACATCTTCTCTCTCTGTCTTCCACGATCTCGCCGTCCCTGAATTTTACCGGTTGTCACCAAATGTTCTAAACCTCCTCTTCGCATAATATGCCCGAAAAACCTTGATTGTCTGTAGTTTTACAAAGTACAAAAGAAGACCTTAGTAAATGATCGACACATTTGTACTCACATAATATTATACACACGCGAGACGTGTGTGGGGAAGAAACTCACACTACATACACTTTGCTTATATTCTACGTCTAATTCTTGTCGTGAAAGTTCTCAACCGTACTTTCATCACGTGGTACATAATACTCAAAGTAACACAGTTTTCACATTTAACGGTTTGTGGTTACTTTGACGAGATGCAAGTTGAAGTTTTAGTCAATATTTCGCTATGAATACATTATTGTAGACGATTTTCTTTATTAGTTTTCTTTTCTTCGTCTTTTTCAACATCAACAGATTTAGGATAGTTATTTCATATTCTGTCCATAATTTTATTTATCGTTTATTTGTTCCTTTCTTGTTAGTATATTTGCTTATTTTAATTTAAAATACATATTTGTTGATTAGTAACGTTCTAGTTTTTCTAACTTTTTACTTTAGTCAGTGACTTCAACTTTTTGTGTGTTATTGATCACCTGCATATTGAGCTTGTTGTATTTTTGATGTTGATGTTGTTGTCTTAACTTTACTATATTTTCATTGTGTTATATCGTTGAGATTTTTCTATACTTCTCATGCATTACTTTTTTTGTGACGAGTAGGCATACTATGTGAACCAGAAGCTATCTGTGGCAAGTAGGCATACTATGTGAAACATAAGCTATCTGTGGCAAGTAGGCATACTATGTGAAACAGAAGCTTTCTGTGGCAAGTAGGCATACTATGTGAAACAGAAGCTATCTGTGGCAAGTAGGCATACTATGTGAAACAGAAGCTTTCTGTGGCAAGTAGGCATACTATGTGAACCAGAAGCTTTCTGTGGCAAGTAGGCATACTATGTGAATCAGAAGCTTTCTGTGGCAAGTAGGCATACTATGTGAACCAGAAGCTTTCTGTGGCAAGAAGATATACTGTATGAAACAGAAGCTTTCTGTGGCAAGTAGGTATACTGTGTGAACCAGAAACTTTCTGTGGCAAAAAGACATACTGTGTGAAACAGAGGCTCTTTGTGACAAGTAGGCATACTGTGTGAACCAAGGACTATCTTGACAAGTAGACATACATTTACATACAAGTAGACATACAAGTTACGTACAAGTAGACATACAGTTACGTACAAGTAGACATGCAAGTTACGTACAAGTAGACATACAAGTTACGTACAAGTAGACATACAAGTTACGTACAAGTAGACATACAAGTTACTTACAAGTAGACATACAAGTTACGTACAAGTAGACATATAAGTTACGTACAAGTAGACATACAAGTTACGTACAAGTAGACATACAAGTTAAATACAAGTAGACATACAAGTTACGTACAAGTAGACATTAAAGTTACGTACAAGTAGACATACAAGTTACGTACAAGTAGACATACAAGTTACGTACAAGTAGACATACAAGTTACGTACAAGTAGACATACAAGTTACGTACAAGTAGACATACAAGTTTCGTACAAGTAGACATACAAGTTACGTACAAGTAGACATACAAGTTACGTACAAGTAGACATACAAGTAGACATACAAGTTACGTACAAGTAGACGTACAGTTATTCCAATTCCCCATATCTCAATAAACAGAATATATCTGTAACACTAGTATTGCTAGAAGTTGCTTGATAAAAGGCTGGTATCACATGCATGACTTGATCATTTTTATCGAATGCAGTGGTTAGTAACGCGAGTAATAAATACTAATTACAGTGTATTCATTCACACATTTACCTGCTCAGTCACTCACACACTCGCCACTCGCGCTTTCACCGCCCACGCTCACCGATTCACATTTCTTGTTGATTTAGTCTCTATTCAGTATCAACACGTCATTGCTTCTTCATTCTTACACTCACTCATGCGCATTAGCAGACTTGTTTGCTAACTCTCACTCACTCACTCGCTCGCTCGCTCTCACACTCACTCACTCACTTACTCACTCACTCACTCACTCACCCACTCACTCACTCACTCACTCACTCACTCACTCACTCACTCACTCACTCACTCACTCACTCACTCACTCCTCTCACTCACTCACTCACTCACCACTCACTCACTCACTCACTCACTCACTCACTCACTCACTCTATCACTCACTCACTCACCCACTCACTCACTCCCTCCCTCACTCACTCCCTTCCTCACTCCCTTCCTCACTCACTCACTCACCCACCCACTCTCACTCACTCCCTTCCTCCCACACTCACTCCCTTCCTCACTCACTCACTCACTCACCTACTCATTCACTCACTCACCCACTCTCACTCACTCACTCCCTTCCTCCCTCACTCACTCCCTTCCTCACTCACTCACTCACTCACTCACACACTCACTCATTCACTTACCCACTCAGTCACTTACTCACTCACCCACTCACTCATTCACTCACTGCCACACTCCCTCACTAAATCACTGATGGCACGCCACCCACCGAGACTATCGCTCAAAGAACAAACTCCATAGCTTCGTCAACAATCCTAGCCGTCCCTGGACAAAAAAGGCACTAGTTAACGGTACAACGCGGCCCCAGATTCAAACCTACGACCTTCTGAACGCAACGCGAGGGCATAACCCCTTATCTACAGGAAACATACACAAATAGGAATTGAGAAGATGGGTATAACGAAAATCAAGTAAAGATAAAAACATAGAGAGACTAATACACTTTAAATTCTTCTTCTTTGACGAACGCTCCATATGTACCGCTTGTTAACCAATCTTTGTGATTTGTATGTGATCTGAGCCTAAGAGCGATTGTACGTAGTGCCAGTTAAGCATCTACAGTTATGCAGCTACATCCGATTTCTGCGACGCATTTTATTTACTAGGTAGCTTCCTAAGCCCTACTTCAGTCACCTTTACGACATGTCTTGTAAGGCGCAGTGTTGCTATTCTTTGCTCCCCTTGCGAGTCCTGGCCACACACCGCCGACACTTTCAACGATTAGAAATATAAGTGAAAGCTAAACTTGAGTTTTTTTTGGAAGTCTTGTCCGTTCTCTCTATTAAAACTTTCAGAAGTTGGAGTAAATGCACGCCTGGATGGCGAAGGACAATGGTGATAAGGAAAGAAAGCTTTCAGGCAAAAATTAATCATAGTTGTCATATTAGGCGCCCTGACTAAGTCTGAATTTATAGAGGACAATCACAAAAAATAACTACATGTGAAATGCGTTGCATGCGAAAAGTTACCAACAACACCAGAAAGACAGAGTCACCAACATCAGCATAAGAAAGAAAGTTGGCACAGAACCTTGCTTGAATTACATTGAGAAACAAAGAATGAAGTGGTTTGGCCACTTAATAAGAATGAATACAAAAAACAGTATACAGAGTCTTCTACAACAGAACATCGGGAAAGAAGACAAGAGGAAGACCACGGAAAAGATGGTTAGATGGCGTAACAGAATCCTGTGAAAGAGCAAAAATAACAATCATACAAGCCACCAGAACAGTGCAAGACAAAAACAGAAAACCACGACACTGGGCAACAACCCGGTTGCAGTGTGACGACACTGGGCAACAACCCGGTAGCAGTGTGACGACAAAGAAGAATCCCCCACAAATCACTGTTAAAAATAGCGATAAAGCAATATTTAAAGTACTACTAACGTTTGTCTATTCTCTACAAACATCATTGGTTTGTCATCGGTTTGTGGATATACTGATGTGATAGTATCAATATGTTTTATTCATACATCAAGCGTTTTCTTTTTCTACATTATCAAACCGATCGCATTATATGCGCATCCCCGCATTCATATTCGGACAAGAAACTTAGCGAACGTCATTTAGATGGTCAGACAGGAGCAGTATTAATAGCTATTTGATTTACATGATAAAGTTGCCTATACGATTTACAGTCCTACTTGATGTCTATTGCTACAGGATTTCTGAGATGTACTGATTTTAGTATTCCACTTCCACACCGTAGACTCTGAATATCGGTACTATAATTTGTTCCAAAATTCGTGATCATCTTTACCGACCGATATAAAATCATCCACTTGACAGAAATTCTTGATTTTTGCATTTTTATATAGGTAACAGTGACGACGTTACAAAAGTATTTTTTGCCCACCCAAACCTTTAGTTCTGTAAGAATTTTATTATATGTTATTACTAAATTTACCGCAATGTTGATCTGGTGTACTTGTCGAAATTTTACAGTACGATTGTCAAGTTTGTCTATAACTAAGCATTTCCATGTTCCAAATGCAATTCAGTGCACTTCAAAATCGGGAATTCCGTGGAATTAATCAGTTCACAATGTTTCATACCGACTGTCATTGGCGTATGTACGCAACATTTACTTTCATTTATAGAAGTGGAAGGTATCATTTGTTCACTATGTGACCTTTCTTTTATAATATGTAATAGGAATACGCCTTTGCAATCATTCGCCACCATTTTGTGTATTACTGTAAGTTATAAACTTTGATGATCATTTTGTTGTGCTTATGCAAAATTATATATCAAAAAACGTTTTTTGCATCAACTAAGCTACCTACCAATTAGTTAAACATGGATTCATAACGTCGTGAGGTATATAAGACTGCATGCAAAAATTACTTGTATCCATCAGATAGATTTCGTACAAATTAAACCTTAGTGTGATCACAAATTTTGGAACGAACTATAGTATTTTGGTTTCTTGCTTTCACACCTATACTTATAACACATTTATCTTCTTTTTTGTTCAGTCACAAGACATTCTAAATTATTACGTTTTCAACACATATGTGACCACCATATGTGACCACCATATGTGACCATCATATGTGACCATCATATGTGACCAGCATATGTTACCACCATATGTGACCACCATATGTGACCAGCATATGTGACCACCATATGTGACCAGCATATGTTACCACCATATGTGACCACAATATGTGACCACCATATGTGACCACCATATGTGACTACCATATATGACTACCATATGTGACCACCATATGTGACCACCATATGTGACCACCATATGTGACTACCATAGGTGACCACCATAGGTGACCACCATATGTGACCACCATATGTGACCACCATATGTGACCACCATATGTAACCACCATATGTGACCACCATATGTGACCACCATATGTGACCACCATATGTGACCACCATATGTGACCACCATATGTGACCACCATATGTGACTACCATAGGTGACCACCATATGTGACCACCATATGTGACCACCATATGTGACCACCATATGTGACCACCATATGTGACCACCATATGTATGTGACCACCATATGTAACCACCATATGTGACCACCATATGTGACCACCATATGTGACCACCATATGTGACCACCATATGTGACCACCATATGTGACCACCATATGTGACCACCATATGTGACCACCATAGTGCCACCATATGTGACCACCATATGTGACCACCATATGTTACCACCATATGTGACCACCATATGTGACTACCATATGTGACCACCATATGTGACCACCATATGTGACTACCATATGTGACCACCATATGTGACCACCATATGTGACTACCATATGTGACCACCATAGGTGACCACCATATGTGACCACCATATGTAAAAGCTTATATTACAACGGGACTGTGTCTTGTTAGGGCTCGCAAGGGGAACCAAATATAGTAACACTGCGAATTAAAGGCTCGTCTAAGAGGCGACTGAGGTAGGGATCTAGGAATCTACCCTAGTAAATAAAAAGTGTCGCAGAAATCGGATGTGCTGGCCTACTTGTAGGCGAATAGTTGACACAAAGTAAAATCGCTCTTAGGTTCAAATTACATACAAATCATAAAAAGTGATTAACAAGTGGTCGAAGAAGAAGCGTATGAGATTAACGAATGTCTCGTAAGAAGAAATACATGCTGTTCACAACCCCTCGCTATATTATTCGGAGCACGACACGAGTGAAATCTGTCACCCCATTTACTCGCAATTCATATGGACATCTGCAGAAGAAGCCAGCCAAAACACAAACAAGAGATACTGGATACAAAATAAAGAAAATATTACTGCATCAATATCATAACAAGTGCAAAATACTAGATAAAATCAAGTAACAAATAACAACATCAAAGAGCTTCTTTTTTGAAGAAAATCAGGCATTATTTGTCAACTCAGAAGAAGAACTACAAGACTACAAAAATAAATGTAACCAAGCATGTAATAGTCATAGTAGGAAAATCAATAAAACAAACGTGAAATATGACTATAGACAAAGAAGAAAGACAAACTTACTAAAATGCAAATCGGAGAAGAAACCCTAAAACAACTGTATAACTTTTCAAGTACTTAGAAAGTATACTATAAAAAGCTAGCAAATCTAAAGTGACAATCGAAAACAGATGTCACAAAGCAAATACATTTTTTGAGGAAATGGTAACAATACTGAACAAGAAATCTGTCAAAGGACATTAGAGCACTAAATAGTACAATCTTTCTCTCAAACCATGTCACACCAATTACAGCAACAGACAAAAGAAAAACTACAACGACAGAAATGTGATTTCAAAGAAGAATACTTAATCTATCAAGAAGAGAGAAAATCATAATTGATACAGAATTTATACTTATATATATATATATATACAGTGGCGGCTAGTGCTCATTTTTGTTGGTGGGGCCAGTCAAAAATTTAGGAAAAATCATGGTTTTGGGTTGGGTTATATTTTAATTTTTAACGTAATAAGTACACGTTACATTTTATTTTTGGTGGGGCACGGCCCCAATGGCCCTTAATGACAAACCACCACTGTGTATATATATATATATATATATATATATATATATATATATATATATATATATTATATATATATATATATATATCTGTATATATATGAGACTGGCAGAGGCTTAGTGACCTTGTTGGCCAACATCTACGTGATATACGCAAACGTTATGGGAACCCTGTAATCATTCATTTCAACGGCACGGCCCATTTGAGAACTCGTGACATCCAGGTCAGAGCCATACGACCTTGTCACTCTGATGATCAGAGTATATGCTCTTCAACATTATTTTATATTTTTATATGGTACATTGCGGCCTCTTGGACTGAACACCATGCATTTCTGTGTCTTTAAAACCGTCTTTTCTCATGGTCTCCGGTATATAAATATGCATATATATTCATATTTCATATTGAACTTTCGTTTTGTATTCCATTCTATTCTTTGCTTGTTGATGCATTTTGGTAGCAAACAATTAAAACTACAATTCTTCATGTTTTCCTATTTCTCATTTTTACGTTTTTCCCTGTCGCTACATAGTTTCACTGTTATCTTCCTTTATATTAGTAACGAAATGCGACAGAACATAAGAAAAGAAGTTTCTATGTCAGACGTAGGAAAAAGAACACGTTAAAAAACGATTCAAACTGCTCACTCTAAGACTAAATCATAAGAAAGTTAAACCATGTCTGTTGTTTGTGGAATCTGCTGGAATAAATTAGGACAGCTGTTAGAGATAAATCTGTTTTGTACCTAGTCACTCAGGAAATGAAGAAAAATGAGATTTTCCGTTTGTTGTCTTACTGTCATCTTCTTGAAAATTATTCCATCCTTGTTAATTCATTCTAGTGTTGTGAACAGTTTGATGCACTGCCATTCTAAGCTGACAGTTAACTTTAACACGATTGTTGTTTGTTGATCTCATTTCGAAATGTAATATTAATTGGTGTACTTATTTATGCTATGTTAAGAAGAATATGCAGAGAGTCTTGATAAAGCTTTGAGATCAAATACAGAGATAATCAAAGAAAAAGCAACAGGAACATAATATAACGACGAACTGAAGACATAACTGAACGCTATGATGATAACTTATTATAACTAATTATATGTGTGTTTGAGGCAACAAGAGGGCGGACAAGTTTTCATCGAAAAGCAACGATTGTTGGGGATTTTAGGATAGATATGAAGGATATTCTTCAGTCTCTTGACGACCTACTGTAGAATGAACACACCAACATTGATGTTGAATCAATCCAGAGATTCAAGGAGTTTGGAAATAAATCTTGTACAAGTAGGGATGGATGCTTGAGAGGCAGAGAGAGGAGTGAGTTTACCAGCGAGCCACAGGTACAATCAGTATGCATACCCTTCCACATCTTGGGGGCTGAGCACATATGTGTCTACCCGAAGTGCTGTAAGATCAATTCAATAACCAATAAACGAATTAGCACGAGATATATTGTAAAGGACTACTTCTTCTTCCAACGTTCCATATCGATCACTTGTTAACCAATCTTTGTGATGTGTATGTGAGCATAGCCTAAGAGCGTTCTTCTTCCAACGTTCCATATCGATCACTTGTTAACCAATCTTTGTGATGTGTATGTGATCTGAGCCTAAGAGCGTTCTTCTTCCAACGTTCCATATCGATCACTTGTTAACCAATCTTTGTGATGTGTATGTGAGCATAGCCTAAGAGCGTTCTTCTTCCAACGTTCCATATCGACCACTTGTTAACCAATCTTTGTGATGTGTATGTGATCTGAGCCTAAGAGCGTTCTTCTTCCAACGTTCCATATCGCCACTTGTTAACAATCTTTGTGATGTGTATGTGAGCATAGCCTAAGAGCGATTGTACGCTATGCTAGTTATGCACCTACAAGTAGGCAAGCACATCCGATTTCTGTGACGCTTTTTATTTACTGGGTAATCTCAGCTGCTTCTTATGACATACATTGTAGGTCACAGTGTTATTAATCTTTGCTCCCTGTGCGAGCCATGGCAACACACAGGCGGAAGGACCACTTTAAAGGTCTGCAGAAGTTGAGAACGATATATAGCATATCAAGAGATTAAGATCTACATAATAATATCATCATAATTGTAGAACAAATTGATCTCACATGAGATTTTGAAATCACATGAGATCAATTTCTTCTTTTCTCTAGTCCTGTTTTTGCCTCACAGAGTCTGGATAGAGGAAGATGTTTATAGTACTGACTTTTGTGTGCATTTCTTAAATAGTTTTTTTTTTATCGTTACCTCTGTTATCAAATGTTTGTTATCAGCTCTGGCACCATATAGATGAAGTGCTGGTAGCCAACCAAGAGATTTGATGTTCTGAACGCCCTCACAGAGTGTGACCGCAAAGATGACTTTCATCTCTTCTTCTTCTTTCTTCTTTGCGTTCGTTCCTTACGACCAATTTTAATCACTCTTTGTGATATGATTTGATCTTTGCCAAGAACGTGTATACGTTGCATATTGGTTTGGTAGGCCCTAAACGCATAGACTTCTACACGTTTAGGACACATGCATCCGATTTCAGCCAAACCTCCTAAGTCGCCTCTTACGACATGTGTGCAGGTAACAGTGGTTCTATTCTTTACACCCCAAATTTGGGCCCCGTAACCACTCGGGCGTGACTTTCATCTAAAATCAGTCCACATTAACAGCTAAATTGCAATAGTTTGGATTGAAGATGTGGGTGGCTAGAAAAAGAATATCACAACTGGCATATGAGTAGGTTGATCAATCAACATTGAAACGGTACGGTTAGTAGCTGGACGTTGTTAGAGATATTGCGAAGGAGATCGAAGACCCTATGTACATGTATGGAGTGCAATGAAGATATTTCAAATTGAAGCTGAAACTGAAACAGTTATCTAATTTCCATGTTACAAATGTACACATTTAACTGTAACAACTCCGACTGTGATTGGTGACAGATAAACAATAAACGAGATATTGGAGTTTTGAAAGTACAAACACAAAGTCGACGTTCTCAAGAAGTGATTTTTTGTTTGATTGCTACTACTATCATCATAGCACTTCGGTGAGATACCATGTGTGCTTCGATCTCTTTCTTACACAGGGAGATATCAACTGCAGTACACGAACTCCGTAGCACCGACGAGGGTCCCCGATGTAATTTGAAGATGATTAAGATATTTTGTTAGAATGTTATTGTTAATATTTTCTCATGAAATTAGTAAGGGAATTGGCTTTCCAGACTGCTCTTTTCGATTTTGAGGGGTTCTTTTACTTGCTCAAATTTAACACGGGAAATACGCTTTATCAACTGTTTCCAATAGGACTAGGAACTCGATTTCAACTACACTGAGATCAGGGGTCTCTGAAAAATATCTCAATGGCTTCAAGGAGTAATCTAATGAAGTTCGTGACAAACAGAAAAAATGCACGAATCAATTAAAGACAGAAGGCAACACATATTATCAATGGGACATTAGGGCTTCCAATTTCTATGTCTGGGGGCCCAAACAAAAACAACAACAAAGCGTGAAAGAGAAAAACTACACGCGCACACACGCACACACATACTCACACACATGCACGCACACACAAACACACCAAAAAGGAACGGCTTTCTAAGAATAGATTCAAAGAGAAACGGAATAATATTTCCATTATCAATTCGGCATGTCCCTGTTCTCTTATCTATTCTTGGCACGTTAGCACCAATTTCATCAGCCAGTGTCCTATCTCTCTCTCTCTCTCTGTGCTCTCTCTCTGTCTCTCTCTACTGTTGTAAATATATTCCCCCGTCCAAGGACAGTTCATGCTTCCTCTTGCTCAATTTAAAAAAAAATCAATATTAATAACTTACAAAACATCACCGACTTGAAGATTCTGACACTGTTGAAAGAAATAGTTTTATTCTAGTGTTGTCCTGCTTATCTGTTATTTTGTTGTTATTATTATAAATCGTCCTGATCGTGTAACTAACACTTGTTTTTCCCAGAATGCTTGTAAACACGTCATTGTTTATCATATATAAATAATAATTGGACTGGATTTGTTTTTGTATTAGTTTATTAAATCTGAAAGAGAATACGCTCACTGAAATCACGAAGGCTTGGTTGAGTAATAAAATAGATGTAATTCAGAGGCATCGAGTTCTATTCCCTTTTTATGATTATTTTCTATATCAGACTTCTGATTGCAGTTATTATTTTTTCGTTTGGTTTGTTGATTTCCTTCTCAGCAGTGCATTCGTACTACAGTGCGTAGAAATAATTTTATGTAGAGTATAACATGCAGAATATATAACAGTAAAACATTGATACATTTCGATTTTCTCAATTTATCTCAACTAATATTGGTTACAAATCTAACGATTCCCCAGATTCATATTGGTTACAAATCTAACGATTCCCCAGATTCATATTGGTTACAAATCTAACTATTCCCCAGATTCATATTGGTTGCAAATCAGTTTTGAGATCGTTTTCAAAACAATAAAAACGATCTTTTTCCTTTGAGTTCAAATACCACCTCAAAATGGTATCTTTATGTAGAACCAGGAAAATAAAGAAGCATAAAAGGAACAAACTAGAAGGACAAGCAAATCTTTTTCCCTTTGAGTTCAAGTATCATTCAAGATGGTCTTTTTTGTAGAACTAATAAAAATTAAGAAAGGGTAAAAATGAGCAAACTACAGGGTGTTAAGATAAAACAGCCTGTGAATGGAGCTAATCTGGCATATACAGTATGTAGAAATGGAAGGCTCAATTATGACATAGTAAAGATCAAGGTTGTGTGACGATATGTAATTGTAGTGCGGGAAGGGACGATGAATAAATGTGACGTAGGACGAGCTAGTCAGAACCGGTTTAAATAGTAAATAGACACCACGTAATATGTAACTGGCAACTTTCGATTTGTTAATGGGGCTGCGTTTATCTTGAACACCCTGTAGAAGGATAAAGCGAAATGTGGACGTTGGTCAAAGTTTGTCTATTATGAGGCCTAAAGATGTGTCTTTAGTCAAGTTATGATAGAAGTGTCTTGTGAATGTCGTTAGTTAATGAAAGAAGTGTGCTTTGTCTTTGAAACGATAGAGTATTGGGATTTTTTGTTTTATTTGTTATGTAGGGATTAAAGCTTTAAGCCTAGACACGCCTCTTTCAACCTAATTCAACATTTTTATTGATTATATCAGAGCGTATAGGCCAACACACATCAATGTTCGAGGAATCTGAACACATATTGACGAACATTTGCATCGACATGAGAAACATTCACTATTAGAACCAATCCAATGCCAAACAAAAACTTGAAGGCAAACTAGTTCTAATATAACCCAAATGACTATTGTTTATAATCGAATAGGACATCCTACATCAAACTAAGGAGGCATTCTCCTTCAGATTCAGAGATATCTTTGCATGTAGTGTTGGCTATAAGATATTTGTAATACAGCGAGTCTTTCTGTTATTTGTTTGTTATGTGGTGATTAAGCTCGCTATGTGAAACGAGACAAGCGCCTTTCACCTAAGACGGATGTCTCTTTTGGTTATATCAGAGCGTGATGGCTTTTATCTTGGTGTGGCCTGGGACTGGTCCTAGAAAGGACTTTGTATTGAATATTGTGCTCTGGTAAATGTGGAGTCCTAATAAGGACTTTTGGTCTCCTACCAAACCAATGTGCAACTATACAGTTCTTGGCAAGATCAAACATATCACAAAGAGTGATTAAAGTTGGTCGTAAGAACGAACGCAAGAAGAAGAAGAAGGACTTTTGGTCTTGATTTGGATGTGGCCCTGAGAAGGACTTTTAGTGTTGGTCTGTGTATGATCGTCTGAGTTGCTGGCTGACTCGCATGATGGTGGTACTATTGGTGGACTCTCTCCTGGAGGCAAGTGCCCAGGTCTTGTGTGCTGATGGTAATCGGTCGGTGGATGGATCCCGTTCTTTCTGGTTGGCATCTTGTGAAAGTCAGTCTGTTGCTTGGTGCTGCCTAGGTGAAGTAATGAGAAGGACTGTGTTCTCTGAGTGGATTGTGGGTTGGCTAGTCTCTTGGGTAGACTTAGTTTGGTGTAGTCCTATTATGGGTATGCTCCACGAGTCTCTGCAGCTTAAAAACCTGTTATAGCTTTGAATCGTTTTCTCTATATAAAGATTGCAAAAATTATGATGCTCATTGTGTTTAGATAGTTTAGGTATGATGTCATTTATCTTCTAATGCCATATTATGACTCATTAAACGGACTAAGTTTATCCTCTCATGCCTATATTAATGACTTATTAAATGGGACTAAGTTTATCCTCTCATGCCTTATTAATACTCATTAAACGGACTAAGTTTATCCTCTCATGCCCATATTAATGACTCATTAAACGGACTAAGTTTATTCTCTCATGCTATATTAATGACTCATTAAACGGACTAAGTTTATCCTCTCATGCCTATATTAATGATTCATTTAACTGAATAAAGATATTTCTTTGTTATTAAAACAGTTTTGTGTGTCGTTTTTCCTGGCAAACACGTAATCACAAAGTACTGTAGTTTACAAATTACAAAAACAATGACAAAATACAACAACGTTTCGACCAACAAGGCCTTTATCAAACAAACGAACAATAGGAGTGACAAATTTAAAAAAAACAAATGGACGACCAAAACAAACGTTTCTAATGAAAATCTGGAAATAAAAACGAAAATCTGGGAATAAACGAATAACGAAATAAATGTAACAAAACACACATAAATTAGAAATAGAACGGAAGAGAAACAATGAAAAATCTAGTAAATATATAACTTGAATACATGCAACATATACCCATATAGATTACAAGGCATGAGAGAAAGTACTAGAAGCATTGAATGTAACGTTGAGCCCACGTGGTCGCAAGTACCATGCAACGAAATCAACCCATTCTCCAGAGCAAATCGACTGCGATCATCCAGAACATGATCGTTTTTCCTGCAGTAATCATTGTTTTTTCAAACATAAAGTATGTTGACTCTTGTCTGATAGTGACGTTTACCAACAAACGTAGATCTAGTCTTTGTTGCTCATTGTAAACAACATAGATTGATATTTCCGTGTGTTTTATTTCGTATATTAATTTTACTGCAGTCTTTCCTATTATCTGCAACTTTTATTAGTGTTTCTGAAGAGTTCTGCAACAAATCTAAAAATAGCCTAATCGTTGTCATTGTAACCGTGTGTAACGATGCAACAATACTATAAATAAAAATTCCTACAGCCCTTGAGAATATTCGATCTAGGGACATTCTGGTCTATTTCTGACGTGCTACCTTAGTCACGTTTATTGTTGTTGTGTTTTCTTGTGATGCTGGTTCAGGTTGGTGGTTGAATGCTGGTTCAGGTTGGTGGTTGAAGAATCGTGGCAGTCATGCAAGGCTAATTGAGGTAAACAAACAAAACTCGAACATAAAAGCCCCCCCCCAGAAATCATGTTTGTTTAGCTAAACTACGGTTATAGGATCGTTGTGGGAATAAATCTAACAGTCACTCATTATCATCATCGTCTTCATCATCATCATCATCGTCGTCGACACAACCACCAACACCACCTCCATCTTCACCTACCATCCCCACCAACACGCCACACCATCCCCACCAACACGCCACACCATCCCCACCAACACGCCACACCATCCCCACCAACACGCCACACCATCCCCACCAACACGCCACACCCTCCCCACCAACACGCCACACCATCCCCACCAACACGCCACACCATCCCCACCAACACGCCACACCATCCCCACCAACACGCCACACCATCCCCACCAACACGCCATCATCTTCACCCACCATCCCCACCACCACCACTAACTCTCATCACCTTTACCCACAATCCTCACCCACACCCAGCACCAACCATTGTCTGAAGATAACATCTGAAAATGCACTACTTATACATCTTCTTGTTCTTTTTGAAGCACATGCCACTCTCTACAGAATTGTATTCTGCACTTTCTTTCCAGTTCTGTCTATGAGCCACCGATCTCTTAAACTCTTAACCCTTTCTATTATAGTACAGTCGGTCAGGTATTCTTTGGTTTCCAACTTTTCTCTTACCTTCTCGATTCCAGTTAAGTGCATCTCTGGTTACGTTTACTGTTGTTGTTGAGATTGTCTCCAACACATTGCAAATGTAGCTATTTGATATCTCCTAGTTTAGTGATTTACGTTTTATGTCATCTTATGTTTCCTATCACATATTGTTGAGTCCACAAACACGGGTCGTGTGTGGGTCGGCGACATTGTCGGGTATATTGATAGGCCCATTGATCTTTGGTGAATAACCACGCTTGCTCCAATCTCTTTCTTACACATTCAAATCTCAGCGGCAGTGCACGAGCTTCGTAGCACCGTTAAGTGTTAGCTGTCGGTAATTCTATTTAACATTCACTGTTACCTTTTATTACATATACATTTGTATATAAACTTCTAAACTGTTCAATTACTTTGACATTGAGTATTCTGTTGAATGATGACTTCTCATTTGTTTGTCGAATAATCATAATTTTTGAGGTCTTATATTATTGTTTAATCAATCTTCATAACATTTGTTATTAACTGTATTAGTTTATGTAATTTCTTGTCAAAATCAGACAAATAAAACATTACCTCAAATGTTGATAATCTTTAATTCGTGTACATTTTTAAAGACATTTCGTCGACTTTTTTGAAAATCACTTATCTGTAAGCATTTAATAGTAACGGAGGCCATCCAGACACTTTGAATTAATAAACAAAATATATAATTGCTTGTTGAAAAAAAAATATTTTGTCCCACCACGAACTAACGTCCAAATGCGAATGAATAACTACATATCACCGGGTTTCCCCATTTGAATCCGTCGCTCTCAGCAGTAATGGAAAGCCACCTGTCGAGAGTGTTGCACAAAGCACGAAATCCGTAGCTCCAGCAACAATTTTAGGATTTTACGAAAAAACTGCACGTGTGACTCGGTCTGGATTCGAATTCCCAACCTTCAGAACGACAGGCAAACGTCTTTATCACTTCGCCATATAGACCCCTGGAAGATTATTTTGTAACTCTTATTTTCAAAAGCACATATTTTTTCACTGTTTTATTAAATGTTCATGCTTCACACCCATTTGTTGCCACTGGAAATATGCGTGCTGAGAATCTGATCTTTTTCTTTCTTTGATCGTCACACTGTTACTGGGTTGTTGCCCAATGTCGTAGAAACATATTGCAAATAATTGTCAATTCTTTATAATATTATTCTTGACTTGAACTGCAAATCGAAGCCAAATTTGAAACTTAATGGAACTATAATTCTCCTACACTGTTTTCATATTTCAACGATTTATCAATAATTATTTCCCAAAATATTACCTTACCTACTGAAACTGTCGTTACTGCCGTAGTACCGCTTTTTGGGCGGTGTAGAACAGGTGGGACGAGATTCTGAGGAATTTAATGGCAGCATGGCTAGTGCAGTCACCACGAAGCTGTTCAGGTTAGAATTGTTCATTTATTCACTTTATCTAACATACGTAAACACGTTTTTATTTCATGTACTTTGTATACTAACAATGTCTGTCAGTTATCATCTAATCATTGTGTGTTGCAATATGGTTTCAATGTTAAGTGCTGCTACACAGGTAAGACAATCCAGTTCTTAGTGTATTCAAGATAACAGTTAATGAGATAAATAAAGCGCAATAGAAGGAGCATCAATAAACAATTATATATGTACGTTCTTCTGTAATGTCGGTGGACTCTGAAAATTGCGTTTGTTAAATTATATCTCAGCTTGTAGTCATGTTGTAACACACACACTCTCGCATACACACACATTTATATAAGGAGGTTTCTGTGGCGAAGTAGTTTAATCGTTTACCTGATTTTGAAGGCCCAATCCTGACCGCATCGTTCTGTTCACTTCTAGTTTTCTGAATTTATTTTGTTATTCCTTTTTAGTCACAGATTTTCATTTTACCGTTAGAAATTTATTGTATGATTATATGTGTAGCGTGCAGTGTAAGAAGTGAATTTCTTCACTATTGTTGTATCTTTTACTTGATAAAGGCCTTTTAGTAGAAACGTTGCTATGTATTGGTATTGTTTTTGTATTTGGTAAAACTACAGTACTTTGTTTTTACGTGATTCACCATTTCATTCTGTTCGCCAGCGCATATTTTTCCAAAATGACTAGAATTGTTGCTGGAGCTACAAAGTTCGTGCTTTGTAAAATACTCGCAACAGGTAGCATGTTTGTTCTGTGAAGAAGGCTCGGGGCCAAATGTCTGTAACCCCATTCAATGTATATATATATATACTTAATCACTGGCGTTTTGTTCTCCGAACTAACGTTCCGGTAATAAAGGTACATAACAGTGGAAATGCATAATGTTACAAAAAGAGGAACAGTTCATCTTCTTGTTCCCTGTTGTTAAATGTCTACACACAGTCATGTTCTCTGGATGTATGTTGTTGTGTTTGTTAGTACATCAAATCTTTCAAACAGTTTTGTATAGATGTTTGTCTCTGTTGCCAGTGTTCTTTCCCAGTAGATTCATCAAGCGACAATCTTGCAATAGTTATTCGCCGGTATGTACTGTCTGTTCACATGCACAAGTGGCTGATGGAACCAGCCTTAATCTGTGTAGTTGACTGTTTAATCTATTGTGTCCAGTTCTGAGTTGAAACAGTTAACCAAGACCTTACAAGACCATCTTTATGAAAGTGATACGGGAAAGGGAAGCACTTTTGTTTGCAAGTTTCCACAAGTTTGTAGAAACATATCTACAACGTATACACAAAAATGTAAGTATCCACAAGTTTGTAGAAACATATCTACAACGTATACACAAAAATGTAAGTATCCACAAGTTTGTAGAAACATATCTACAACGTATACACAAAAATGTAAGTATCCACAAGTTTGTAGAAACATATCTACAACGTATACACAAAAATGTAAGTATCCACAAGTTTGTAGAAACATATCTACAAACTATATACACTAAAAATGTAAAGTATCCTACAAGTTTGTAGAAACATATCTACACGTATACACAAAATGTAAGTTTCTGTCTAGCTATCCGTCTGTTTTCTCTCCGTCTGTACATCTGTTTGTTCGTGCATATGTCTATCAATTTATCTACACTATTTAATTAACAAATCCAAATGTCTGTCTACCTGTCTATCTGGCAAATCGAGTATTTAAAAAAAAAGAAATACATGAGCAAAAATTACCTGCACAACATTACAATTTGTCTGTCAGAATTGTCGGTCGCATTTATTTCCCTTCATTTTTAATTCCACATTGGGTTCATATTTTTTCATAATTCACCGTCTTAATACTGTCACATCAGACAACTTTGATTTGCATTTTCTAGGAATTATATTCTATGTTGCGCAAGAGAGATCTGGATATGACAAATTCTCTATTTTATTTTATTTGTTTCGTCAGTTTGAGGGTAGGTATCAACTTATGATGATTGTTTAAAATTGTTAGATTTCAGTATTGATTGATTGATAGACCATATCATTGCACTTCGGTGAGTAACCATGTTTGCTCCGATCTCTTTCTTACACAGGATGATCTCAGCTACAGTGAACGAACTCCGCAGTACTGGCGAGGGTCCCTGATATAATTTTGAAGATATTTTTGTAACAATTTTATATAAAAATTTTTTCTAATGAATTTTGCCAGGGCAGCGGCTTTCCAGCCTGCTCTTCTCGATTTTGAACTGCCAAGGGTTCGCTCCCTACGTGCTCAAATTGAGCACGGGGCCTACGTTTTATCGTCCGTCTCCGATAGGACTAGGAGCTCGATCTCACCTACACTTAGATCAGGAATCTCTGAAAAAATATCCAGATGGCTCCACAAAGGAGCGAACCTGGTACCGTTAGCACGAGCAATGAGCACATAGCCTCTATGCCACAGAGAGCCCATAATCGCAGGAGCCCCACAGTTTCTGCTATCAAGTTCTAGAAGAATTTACTAGTTGGACAGGATATAGTTTGAGTTCTCCAATTCTGAATCTTCCAAAGATGTCTTCATTCTTCTTGGATGTATTTTCAATCAATCATTGACACTCCCGAGAGTCAAGGTAGTACATTGGGTGTCTCTGTGGCTAAGTGGTTAAGCCCTTTGCCTTATGAGTCGAAGGTCGTGGGTTCGAGTCGGGACCGCGCCATTCTGTTCACGAGTGCAGTTTTTTCCAGAGACCCTAGGATTGTTGCTGGAGCTACGGAGTTCGTGCTTTGTGCAATACTCTCGGTAGGTGGCGTGCCATTTCTGCGAAGAGGGACCGAGCCGTATGGGTAAAACCCAGTGCAATGAAGTCAATCCTTCGGCCTTTTTTTTCTTCCCGATCCAGAAGCACTTTAGCTTTTCAGCTCTTTGGCTCGGTGCCATGGACATCGTAACCCTTCGGTTCGGTGCCACGAACACCGTAAATCTGGGGATTCTGTGGCTTTTTCTGCCATCGGAATTGAACCCGCACACACAGAGGGATAGTCACCCGTAGTCCAACGAGCTACGACCACGCTGGGCAGACGGGCGATCCTTCGGCTTACAAACCCTTTAAACCCTTTTTAAGATAGTACATTGGTGAGTGAACGTGTTTCGTAGACACGTGGTGAAAGATTTAAGACCACGGATTGGAGTTGGGATTTTCCCGACCCAAATGGCTCTCAGATTGACACTTGCCTATGTCTATGCTGTTTCTTGTTTAATCCAGAATTTACTGTGATAATGTAATAACTCTCACGACAGTAGTATATCTCCTTATAGTTTGTTAGCACTTCCATTTCTAATTGTTGATTTTCTGAAGAGATCTTTATGATGTTGATGAAGACGATTACAAATATTACAGAAGCTGATTTCCTTATGTTTGTTCTGAGTTGAGCTTATAAACTTTGCATTCTTTGGTTGTATTGACATACATATGAGTTTTATACTATGAATAAATACTCTCACTTGATATTTATCATACAGTGGGCGAATGATTGTTTATTTTTTCAGTGATTGGAATACATTGATATTCATCTCTTCTGTAATTAGCCGACAATCAACATTAATTACTTTTATTAAGCAAATAGATGTCAATCAATCAAGTGTCAAATCTGCCGGCGTAGGCGATATAATGTCTCTCCATAACTCTTTATCTTTGGTGCAGAGAATTAGTTCTGACGTTGATCTTTTGTCGATCCACGATTTCGGAACAATCCAACATCTTCTCCCTCTGTCTTCCACGATCTCTCCTTCTATAAATTTTACCTGGTGTGACCAAATGCTCTAAACCTCTTCACATTGTATGCACGAAGATTCTTTTCTTATCGAAGATTGTCGATTCTTATTCTTTTGATAAGGTTTCTTTGTGTTCAGGTCTGTTGTAAAGTATCATCATTTGATTTCTTTCCTGTCCATGGAATGTTTGGCATTCTTCTGTAAAACCCCAACTCTGTGGCTTCCAATGGTCTTATTGATTGTTTGATCATTGTCCATGATTCGCTGCCATACATAAGTATTACAATTGATGTAACTAATTATTTATTCGTAAGGCCTACAATCTTACTAGTTGTGAATGACTACCTCTGTTATTGCCCTATTTTAATTATCTGTCACATCTTGCATTAGTCTTCACCTTTATTTGCCCCATTGTTTGTTATCAGTGTACCAAGTAAAACATATTGAAACTTTTTCTAATGTTATCTCTTAATATTGTCAGACAAAGGTACATTGTCTTAATACGTGTCCTACTGGGAAGAAAATGTGGCCGGTATGATGTTGATCACATCAACCAACATGTGCCGATGGTCAAAGAAATATACAGGTACAACAACCGTATTCTCAAATATACCTCATGGTATTAAAACGACATCCTAATATACCTCATAAAAATCTACATCCCACATCTTTGTTGAACTGGATTTCAACATGTATTTAAATAGTTCTATTTCTGTTTCCGCGTTGTTCAAGCACAAACTAAATAGTGAGTAAATATCTGATTTATTGTATTACACAGTAAGCATATTGCGTCGTGAACGTTCCTATTTGTAGAGTTTATAGAGTGCAAGAAGACACATGAGAGCCGCTGTAGCGTAGTTGTTAGTGAACTCGCTCCGTAAGGCTGGTGGTTTGGATTCAGCTCCCGCAATGCGCGTGGAATTTTTCCCGACCACGACGGCTTTCAGGTCGACCCAGCCTCAACTGGGTACCAGACATGCTCTGGGAAAGTAAAGACGGCGGGCGTGATGCTGAACACATCACCCATCGTGTGCCGACGGTCAATGAAAATACAGGCCTAACACTGTATTGACCTATATACCACGAGGTATGAAAGGGTTCTTTACTTTTACTTTTACTTTAAGAAGACACATAATAGGAAAAACAACCCTTAAATAAATAGTTCAACAACAAGTGTCGTGCAGATTTGAACTGGTCCAGTATCTGGGTATGGCAGGCTGATTACACGATAAACTTTTCGTAGATACTGATATGGAATACGAATACACGTATCCAAACCCACAGAAATGAAGACCAGTGTGTTCTGTTGATTACAAAACGTACTTCGGTAGTTCTCGTTTTATATGTAATTCTGTATGTCCTATCGGTTGCAATCAGGTTCAGTCTCATATAACGATTACAGTAATATAAAACAGCAAGTTATTCAAATACTTATATTTAACGGATGTGTTCAAAATTGACAAGACGCATTCACCATATCAGCTGTCCAGGCTAGGTATACATGATTAGTTCACTTCATCCTTGCTTTTTATTTACCGTCTGTAAAGTCGAAAAAGACAATTTAGCTTATAATCGCATTCATACATTCACATGTATTCAACCCTAATATATGTTTTAATATAAATTAAATTGGAAAGGAAAATCCATTTGTAAATTAGTTAATGGTGGCACTTATACTCTAACGCTCACTTAAATACTCGTACGCTTGACAGATAACTGGTTACTCCTACTGATTGATCTGTCTGCCTACAGATTAGCAAACGTTTGGTGAAGGGAAATAAGTCTTCTCTGCCACTTGGGGTCCCTGTGACTGGAGGTAGGATTACTGTAGCGGTTACTGGGGCTCCTGCGGCTGGGGTAGGATTTCTACAGCGTTGATAGTCAATAACAATTTGGGTTAGCCATCGATTATCTTCCATTACTGGATTATGTACAGCAATTATCAAATTTCAAAATAGTTGAGATATCTCACAAAGCGAGCGAGAGAGAGAGAGAGAGAAGAGGAGAAATACATCGAGGAAAGAGATAGATAGAGAGGGTGAGGGAGAGAGAACAAGAAGAGAGAAAGATATAGAGAGAAAGAGAGAGAGTGAGTGAGAGAAAGGGGAGAGGGAGGAGAGAGAGAGAAAAGGAAAAGGAAATTTGGAAATTGTCGAATATATGTTCTATTAGTCATTACTGGTATTAAGTTGTTAATACAATCAATTATTCATTATTGATGTTCAGTTGTTAATACAGTCAGTCATTCAGTATTGATGTACAGTTGTTAATACAATCAATTATTTATTACTGTGATGATTTCTTGTTAATACCGTCACTTTTATCCAGCGTGAAAATATGTATCCAATGTTTCTGTGATCATACAATCTAGAACACAATAAAACAAAATGAAAATTTATTACATATTTTAAAAAACTAATCTAATGACTAATGCATCTTTGAGCCTAACAAGGAGGAAAAATGTGAAGAATAGAGAATTAGACACAACACAGATATTTATAGCTTATTAAAATCATAATTTTTCACCATCAAAAATATTAATAAAATTCGATGATCGGTGAATATTGAATGGGAAATTGCATATTTAAAAACTCTGAATGGAAAGAGAACCCGAGGCAGACCAAGAAAACGAGGGAGAGATAACTACAAAATAGACTTACAACTGCTGGGAATTAGCAATTGAGAAAGATAAGAATAGAACTGAATGGCAATGGAATAGCGGAAGATATCTGCAGTAATGAAATTCAAATAGTCAGAGAGGAAGTGTCTGCGCAAAATGCTGTGAGTATCAAGAAGAGACGGATTTAGAAATGCAGTCATGAATTCAGTCTCTAGCTGGTCTGGGATTCTGCAACAGAAGGCTCCAGGTTCTACTTGAAATTATATTCTTTCTATGCAGGTCAAAGTCAAGACTTAACATACCAATATCTGAAAATGTATGGATCAGAAACACGGCGAACGACTAAAATAATAACGCATAAATTGCAGATTCATCAACTGGTGTCTGCCAAAATAGAGGAATGAGATGGTATTATATGATCACTAATGAGGAACTTATGGAGAGAATATGACAGATTCCAGTGAACCAAGAGGTTTAAAAAAGATGCTGGCTCTAGATAGGACACACTTTGCAAAAACCTGAGGGGAATATAACAAGAAGGGTCTTTTCCTGGAGCCCACAGAGACAGCAAAAGAAAGGGAGGCCTAGAAATACATGGAGACAAGATTTGGAGGCAGAGATCAAACATATAGAGAAGAGCTGAAGGCATAGATCAAACATATGAGTAAGGCAAGATCAACATGAGAAGAGCTGAAGGCATAGATCAAACATATAGAGAAGAGCTGAAGGCATAGATCAAACATATAGAGAAGAGCTGAAGGCATAGATCAAACATATAGAGAAGAGCTGAAGGCAGAGATCAAACATATAGAGAAGAGCTGAAGGCATAGATCAAACATATAGAGAAGAGCTGAAGGCGTAGATCAAACATATAGAGAAGAGCTGAAGGCTTAGATCAAACATATAGAGAAGAGCTGAAGGCTTAGATCAAACATATAGAGAAGAGCTGAAGGCATAGATCAAACATATGAAAGAGCTGAAGGCATGATCAAACATATAGAGAAGAGCTGAAGGCATAGATCAAACATATAGAGAAGAGCTGAAGGCATAGATCAAACATATAGAGAAGAGCTGAAGGCATAGATCAAACATATAGAGAAGAGCTGAAGGCTTAGATCAAACATATAGAGAAGAGCTGAAGGCATAGATCAAACATATAGAGAAGAGCTGAAGGCATAGATCAAACATATAGAAAGAGCTGAAGGCATAGATCAAACATATAGAGAAGAGCTGAAGGCGTAGATCAAACATATAGAGAAGAGCTGAAGGCATAGATCAAACATATAGAGAAGAGCTGAAGGCGTAGATCAAACATATAGAGAAGAGCTGAAGGCATAGATCAAACATATAGAGAAGAGCTGAAGGCATAGATCAAACATATAGAGAAGAGCTGAAGGCGTAGATCAAACATATAGAGAAGAGCTGAAGGCGTAGATCAAACATATAGAGAAGAGCTGAAGGCTTAGATCAAACATATAGAGAAGAGCTGAAGGCGTAGATCAAACATATAGAGAAGAGCTGAAGGCGTAGATCAAACATATAGAGAAGAGCTGTACTTAGGCACTAGATCAAACATATAGAGAAGAGCTGAAGGCATAGATCAAACATATAGAGAAGAGCTGAAGGCAGCTGCAGGAGATAACTAGAGATCAAACATATGAGAAGAGCTGAAGCTAGATCAAACATATAGAGAAGAGCTGAAGGCATAGATCAAACATATAGAGAAGAGCTGAAGGGTAGATCAAACATATAGAGAAGAGCTGAAGCGAGATCAAACATATAGAGAAGAGCTGAAGGCAGAGATCAAACATATAGAGAAGAGCTGAAGGCATAGATCAAACATATAGAGAAGAGCTGAAGGCTAGATCAAACATTAGAGAAGAGCTAAGGCGTAGATCAAACATATGAGAAAGAGCTGAAGGGAGCTGCAGGAGATAACCTAGAGATCAAACATATAGAGAAGAGCTGAGAGCGTAGATCAAACATATGAGAAGAGCTGAAGGCATAGATCAAACATTAGAGAAGAGGCTGAAGGCGTAGATCAAACATATAGAGAGAGCTGAAGGCATAGATCAAACATATGAGAAGAGCTGAAGGCATAGATCAAACATATAGAGAAGAGCTGAAGGCATAGATCAAACATATAGAGAAGAGCTGAAGGCATAGATCAAACATATAGAGAAGAGCTGAAGGCATAGATCAAACATAAGAGAAGAGCGAAGGGTAGATCAAACAATAGAGAAGAGCTGAAGGCATAGATCAAACATATAGAGAAGAGCTGAAGGCATAGATCAAACATATAGAGAAGAGCTGAAGGCATAGATCAAACATATAGAGAAGAGCTGAAGGCGTAGATCAAACATATAGAGAAGGTGAAGGCATAGATCAAACATATAGAGAAGAGCTGAAAGGCATAGATCAAACATATAGAGAAGAGCTGAAGGCATAGATCAAACATATAAGAAAGAGCTGAAGGCGTAGATCAAACAATAGAGAAGAGCTGAAGGCATAGATCAAACATAGAGAAAAGCTGAAGGATAGATCAAACATAAGAGAAGAGCTGAAGGTAGATCAAACATATAGAGAAAGCTGAAGGCTAGATCAAACATATAGAGAAGAGCTGAAGGATAGATCAAACATATAGAGAAGAGCTGAAGGGAGCTGCAGGAGATAACTAGAGATCAAACATATAGAGAAGAGCTGAAGGCGTAGATCAAACATATAGAGAAGAGCTGAAGGCATAGATCAAACATATAGAGAAGAGCTGAAGGCGTAGATCAAACATATAGAGAAGAGCTGAAGGCGTAGATCAAAAATAGAGAAGAGCTGAAGGCAGAGATCAAACATATAGAGAAGAGCTGAAGGCATAGATCAAACATATAGAGAAAGAGCTGAAGGCTAGATCAAACATATAGAGAAGAAGCTGAAGGCATAGATCAAACATATAGAAAGAGCTGAAGGCATAGATCAAACATATGAGAAGAGCTGAAGCGTAGATCAAACATATAGAGAAGAGCTGAAGGCTAGATCAAACATAGAGAAAGCTGAAGGCATAGATCAAACATATAGAGAAGAGCTGAGGCGTAGATCAAACATGAGAGAGCTGAAGGCGTAGATCAAACATATAGAGAAGAGCTGAAGGCATAGATCAAACATATAGAGAAGAGCTGAAGGCATAGATCAAACATATAGAGAAGAGCTGAAGGGAGCTGCAGGAGATAACTAGAGATCAAACATATAGAGAAGAGCTGAAGGCGTAGATCAAACATATAGAGAAGAGCTGAAGGCATAGATCAAACATATAGAGAAGAGCTGAAGGCGTAGATCAAACATATAGAGAAGAGCTGAAGGCGTAGATCAAACATATAGAGAAGAGCTGAAGGCAGAGATCAAACATATAGAGAAGAGCTGAAGGCATAGATCAAACATATAGAGAAGAGCTGAAGGCTTAGATCAAACATATAGAGAAGAGCTGAAGGCGTAGATCAAACATATAGAGAAGAGCTGAAGGGGCTGCAGGAGAATAACTAGAGATCAAACATATAGAGAAGAGCTGAAGGCGTAGATCAAACATATAGAGAAGAGCTGAAGGGAGCTGCAGGAGACGAGATTTGGAGGCATAGATCAAACATATAGAGAAGAGCTGAGAGGAGCTGCAGGAGACGAGATTTGGAGGCATAGATCAAACATATAGAGAAGAGCTGAAGGGAGCTGCAGGAGACGAGATTTGGAGGCATAGATCAAACATATAGAGAAGAGCTGAAGGGAGCTGCAGGAGACGAGATTTGGAAGCATAGATCAAACATATAGAGAAGAGCTGAAGGGAGCTGCAGGAGATAACTAGAGATAGGAAGACTTGGCATGAGTTGATTTAGGGCATGTGCCCCAATCCAGGTTTAAAGGCAGAGAGAGAGAGAGGGAGAGAGAATACATTCAAGATCAAAAATTATCCGACCTATCAGCTACGATATTATTAGAAAAGGATGAATTACATTTTCCATTAAGTTCTTTTTGCAAAATGGCAAAAATTCACACAATTAGTTACTTCAAATAAAGACACTTCCATAATACTTCATAAATTCAGTGTAGTTGGTATGTCAATTCAGTGTAGTTGGTATGTCAATTCAGTGTAGTTGGTATGTCAATTCAGTGTAGTTGGTATGTCAATTCAGTGTAGTTGGTATGTCAATTCAGTGTAGTTGGTATGTCAATTCAGTGTAGTTGGTATGTCAATTCAGTGTAGTTGATATGTCAATTCAGTGTAGTTGGTATGTCAATTCAGTGTAGTTGGTATGTCAATTCAGTGTAGTTGATATGTCAATTCAGTGTAGTTGGTATGTCAATTCAGTGTAGTTGGTATGTCAATTCAGTGTAGTTGGTATGTCAACTTCAGTAGTTGGTATGCATTCAGTTAGTTGGTATGTCAATTCAGTGTAGTTGGTATGTCAATTCAATGTAGTTGGTATGTCAATTCAGTGTAGTTGGTATGAATAACCTACGACAATAACAAAAGCAAGAAAAGAGATGACTTAATCCATTCATTCATTTGCCCTTTAGGTCACCTCTCCATTCTGCGTACTATCAGAAAAAGAGCAAAGCACTGTGAGAAAATGTTAAGTATATGTTTATTTGTGTGTGTGTGTGTGTTGCGTGTATGTGTTCGCGTGCGTTTTCTTCAAGAAGCGAGAGAAAGTTTCTACATTTTTCGCAAGCTGCTATGAGAAAGCTGTAAACAATAGCTGATAGTTATGGAAGCTGTCATTAACTGACAGAGACATTCAGTTTAGGTGTCACTTGCAGGCGGGCGAGGGAAATGTTTCAAGCTAACAGGAGACCAACGCCGGACACTAAAGCAACTACATTATGATCTATTTATGGTCTAGCACAGCATTTCCAAACTAAGGTCCATGAACCCCGGAGGTTCGCAGGTACTAACCTGGGGTCATCAAGTGCTTGAAGAAATATTATAATCTTTGACATTTCAAATCGAAAAATTAAGTTTCAGAAACATGTATTTAAAAAAAAAAAAATTTCCGATCCAGAAGCACTTGAGCTTTCAGCTCTTCGGCTCGATGCCATGGACATCGTAACCCTCGATTCGGTGCCACTAACACCGTGAATCTGGGGAACCTGTGGCTTTTCTGCCAGTCCGCGGAAGTGAACCCGCATTCACAGAGGACTAGTCCCCCGCAGTCCAACGCGCTACGAACACGCTGGGCAGGCGGGCCAGAAACATGTATAAAAACAGTGGTAAACTAGTTCCGCTGAGAAATAAAAGGAACCGGATCAGACCGGAGTCTAAATGTCTGACAGGACAAAACGAAACATTATTTAAGGTTCCCGCAGTCTGAAAAATTAGAGCCAACTTGACTGTTAATGTGGTGTAATACTAACATCATCACTAGAAGATTTTCAAATATAGAAACTTTTGGGATCAGCGGCAGCAAAATGTGTTTAAAAGGAGGCCTGTGGTAATGCAAAGTTTGAACCGCTCGTCTAGCATACAGTTAACACATGCTTTGTTTAATGTCTGATAACTTTTCTCACATTGAGTTCACTGACAAACACTACAATTAGAGACGGTGTCAATATTGCTACTTGGAAATAATCATGATTACACTATTACATCGCCCGAGTGGTTACCTGGGCTCAAATTTTGGGGTGTAAAGAATAGAACCTCTGTTAAATGCCACGCATGTCGTAAGAGGCGAATAAGGCGGTTTGGCTGAAATCGGATGTATGTGTCCTAAAGGTGTAGAAGTTTATGCGTTTAGGGGCCTACCAAACCAATGTGCAACGTATACACGTTCTTAGCAAAGATCAAACATGTCACAAAGATTGATTACAATTGGTCATAAAGAACGAACGCAAAGAAGATGAAGAAGAAGACACTATTACGTACTGGAATAAAAGAGTTAATGTAATGAATAAGCGTTAGACTATTGACTCGTACACAAGAAAGTTGTGGATTAAATCTCACAATCGATAATCCACATGCGAGGAAAGTAATTTGCCCTCCTACCTTCTGCACACTAAGTTATATAAATATGAAATGACAGACACTTTATACCCAATAGTCTATAAAGGCTAGAGAAATTTGAAAATTTGGAAAAAAGAGTGCTCCAATGCACTGTAAAGATCCTTCATTTTCAATAACGTTTTAAAGGTCATGCTATAACAGGTAAGTTATTGTTTACATGTTTTGGGGATTTCCAAAGTGACTTTAGTGGATTTCAATAAGAAATGTGATAATTGAATATTGTATCGTGCTATGATGTTCTGTGAATGCTTGCAGATACATTTCCAAGAAAACACTGTACAAGCGAAATGAATACAACTTCATTACGATAATGTCATACTACATAAAGCTCGATTAACATAGAAGTAATTTCTAGTATGAAAGTATGATAACCTCTTGAACATTCGATTTATAGTCCAAATCACTTTCAGTCTTTGTGGTTTTTTAAATACCCCTTCTAAGGCGTGTGGTCAGGGTTTAATTCCACGGCGGGCGTAAAATATTTTTCTGACCCTAACTGCTCTCCCTAACTGCTCTACCTAACTGCTCTCCTAACTGCTCTCCCTAACTGCTCTCAGGTTGACCCAGTCTAAATTGGGTCACAGAAAAACACTGAGAAGTAAAGGCGGCCGACATTATGTTGATCACATCACTCATCGTGTGAAGACGGTCAATGAAAAATATAGGAATTAAAAATGGTTTTCATAAATGACTTGTAGATTGAACTGGAGGTGCACTTATGGTTTAGATAGCAGCAATATGACTTCCACACAGCAGGATTTGAACTACTGGGAATTCGATATGATTTCCACACAGCAGGATTTGAACTACTAGGAATTCGATATGATTTCCACACAACAGGATTTAAACTACTAGGAATTCGATATGATTTCCACACAGCAGGATTTGAACTACTGGGAATTCCATATGATTTCCACACAGCAGGATTTGAACTACTGGGAATTCGATATGATTTCCACACAGCAGGATTTGAACTACTAGGAATTCGATATGAGTATTCAAGATTGGTGATCATTATTCTGAGAAATAATGGGAAAAGTAATTGTAGTAATAAATAGTGGTCATAGCTCTTGTATCTCGTTACGTTTTTGCTAATACACACTTGTTACTTATCTACCGATATTAGTTCTGCTATATATTGTTAAATGTTAATTGGAAATAATAGCGAATACACATTTGCACATTTTATTTTGTGTCAGGCAGTTGAGTTTTAACTTCTTTGTAAAGACATTTAAATATTTAGATGTAGGGCGCTTCTTCTGACGTCTCATTTGAAATGAGTTATGTTTCATATCTGTTTGACTGATTGAGTGACTGATAGAACAAACTTTTTGACTGATTGAGTGACTGATAGAACAATCATCATTGTACTTTGGTGAACAACCCCGTATCCCGATTTACCTTTTACACAGGAATGTCTAATTGACAATGCACATACTCCGCAACACAATCAAGGGTCTAGATGTAAAATTGAAAAGAATCACAATTTCTGAAGACATTTTACTTTAATATTTTAAATGCGTTTTGCCCAGTCAGCAGCTTTGCAGCCTATTCTTATCGATTTCCATTTGCCAAGAGTTGTTTGACGTACTTAATTTGAACAAGGGTCCTACGCTTTGTCATCAATCTCCGATAGGTCTAGAAATTTGATCCCACCTACAGTGAGATCAAGGATCTCCATAAAAAGATTCTGATCGTTCCTCGATATGGAACGAACCGAGTACCTTTGGAGAAGGAGACGAACACCTCACCTCCATGCAACAGAGACCCTCATTCGTTTGGTTTCAACCTGTAGACGGATTCTTTGACTCATTTAGTGTGCAATATCAATAGTTGGGTGACCTGTTATTTCAGTTGGTATGTGAATTCTCTTGCAAACTCAAACCTGTCATGGAGATGATATAGTTAATTTTGTGATAGCAGCTGCTGCACTGAAGGTCACGTCAATCCATGCTTCGTTGGTGTTACATATCAGTCTGTCTGGTGTTCGTGACCTGACGACGAGCAAGCAAAGTGTTAAGTCAGTATGTTACACCTGACCCTGAGATGAGCGATTCGGCACTACACAAACGCACACACCCACTCCCATGCACGTACTTGCACACGCACGCACACAAACACATACAGGAACGTGTACCACACACACACACACACACGTACCCCACCACACACAACCCACACTAGACACCACACATCACACACACACACATCACACACACACACATCACACACATTTATATGGATAAAGAATAGAAAAGGCAAGATTTTTTTTTCCCGATCCAGAAGTACTTGAGCTGAAAGCTCTTCGGCTCGTGTCATGGACATCGTAACCCTTCGGCTCGGTGCCACGAACACCGTAAATCTGGGGAACCTGTAGCTTTTCTGCCAGTCCGCGGAGTTAAACCCGCACTTACAGAGGACTAGTCACCCGTAGTCCAACGCGCTACGAACACGCTGGGCACGCGGGCAAAAGACAAAATAAATACATCATCCCAGAATGTGTGGAGAAAAATACTTGTTGAGTGAAATACATACAATGTACATATAGAAGTGAACCTTGTTCAACAAACAAACAGGTAAGAACATTTCTACAGATATCAATCTTGGAAGAAGATGGTCAAACCGAGCAGTTCTACAGATATCAATCTTGGATGAAGGTGGTCAAACCGAGCAGTTCTACAGATATCAATCTTGGAAGAAAGTGGTCAAACCGAGCAGCTCTACAGATATCAATCTTGGAAGAAAGTGGTCAAACCGAGCAGTTCTACAGATATCAATCTTGGAAGAAAGTGGTCAAACCGAGCAGCTCTACAGATATCAATCTTGGAAGAAAGTGGTCAAACCGAGCAGTTCTACAGATATCAATCTTGGAAGAAAGTGGTCAAACCTACCAGTTGTACAGATATCAATCTTGGAAGAAAGTGGTCAAACCGAGCAGTTCTACAGATATCAAACTTGGAAGAAAGTGGTCAAACCGAGCAGTTCTACAGATATCAAACTTGGAAGAGGGTGGTCAAACCGAGCAGTTCTACAGATATCAATCTTGGAAGAAAGTGGTCAAACCGAGCAGTTCTACAGGTATCAATCTTGGAAGAAAGTGGTCAAACCGAGCAGCTCTACAGATATCAATCTTGGAAGAAAGTGGTCAAACCGAGCAGTTCTACAGATATCAATCTTGGAAGAAAGTAGTCAAACCTACCAGTTGTACAGATATCAATCTTGGAAGAAAGTGGTCAAACCGAGCAGTTCTACAGATATCAAAGTTGGAAGAAGGTGGTCAAACCGAGCAGTTCTACAGATATCAATCTTGGAAGAAAGTGGTCAAACCTACCAGTTGTACATATATCAATCTTGGAAGAAAGTGGTCAAACCGAGCAGTTCTACAGATATCAAACTTGGAAGAGGGTGGTCAAACCGAGCAGTTCTACAGATATCAATCTTGGAAGAAAGTGGTAAAACCTACCAGTTGTACAGATATCAATCTTGGAAGAAAGTGGTCAAACCGAGCAGTTCTACAGATATCAATCTTGGAAGAAAGTGGTCAAACCGAGCAGTTGTACAGATATCAATCTTTGAAGAAGGTGGTCAAACCGAGCAGTTCTACAGATATCAATCTTGGAAGAAAGTGGTCAAACCTGAGCAGTTCTACAGATATCAATCTTTGAAGAAGGTGGTCAAACCGAGCAGTTCTACAGATATCAAACTTGGAAGAAGGTGGTCAAACCGAGCACATTTGAAGCAAGAGGCACATTCATTAAAGTTTTTGAAGTATGGACACGGAACAAGCAGCGAGAAAACAAAAATGCCATCTTTTGAGATGTGGATGTATAGATAATGTGGATATACAGGGTGTTCGACTTAAAAGCAGCCTGTGAATGGAGCTAATCTGTCATATATGTATGGAAATGGGAAGGTTCAGTTATGACGTAGTATAGGTCAAGGTTGTGTGACGGTATTTAATTGTAGTGCGGTACGGGGCGATGAACAAGTGTGACGTAGGACGAGCTAGTCAGAACCGGTTTAAATAGTAAATAAACACAACTCAATTTGTACCTGGCAACTTTCAAATTGTCAATGGGGCTGCAATTATCTTGAACACCCTGTATTTCATGGATATAAAACTAATCAAATGAAATTGTTTTTTTCCCGATCCAGAAGCACTTGAGCATTCAACTCTTCGTCTCGGTGCCATGGACGTAAACCTTCGGTTCGGTGCCACAACCCCGTAAATCTGGAGATCCTGTGACTTTTCTGCCAGCCCGCGGAATTGAACCGCACTCACAGGGCTTGTCACCCGTCGTCCAACGCGCTACGAACACTCCGGGCAATGAAAAATATTTATTGAAAATGTTAAAAAGAAGAGGGAATATTTTTGGAGATAAAAAGAGACAAATCAGATATTTTATATACATAAACAGACACAAAGCTATTCTGAAAATCATACTTTCCTGGAAAACCTTAGTGTAAGCGGACAAGAGGAGGATACATCCACATAATAGTGTTGCAAAATTGAAGAATATGGACATAAAATCTTACTGTAGAATGTCTACTTGATCATATACATATATAAATATGTACATACAAGAGAATATGAGCACCATCATACGAAGACGACGCTGGAGATGGATCGGGCATGTGATGCGCATGGAAACTGACTCTGACACGAAAACTGCACTGAGATGGACTCCAGCGGGTAAACGAAAACGTAGAAGACTCAAGACAACCTGGAGGAAAACGATAGAGCAAGAACTCAAAAAAAAAAATGAATCATAACTGGAACACAATACAGATGAAGGCCATGAATAGAGAAAAATAGTGTGCGTTTGTTGCTGCCCTAATCGCAAAGAGTGTAACAGGCTAAAGAGAGGATATATATATATAAAAGATGGAAATGTTATAAAAAAGATAAAATGAAGAATTAACTTGGCTCTACAGAAATAAAAAAGAAACAAATGGTTATTATTTAAGGGAAATAATATACGAGAAAACATTGCATTCTAAGAAGATATAATTTTGCACAGCAATGTATAACTGTGAGGCATGGATTATTGAAAAACAGTTGAAAAATCGATGAATGATTTTGAATGCGTGCTATATTAAAGTACTAAGAATACCATGGGCAGAAAAACTAGAACATATATCCATTTTACACCATTTTTAAATTGAAGAAAAGTAGTTGATAAATAGGGTAAAACGACAAAAATGAAATATTTTGGACAGAGAAAACGGCAAGATTCTCTGTAAAAAAATTCACTATAGAAGGCGTTATCCAGGCAGACGAGAGAGAAGATAGGTAAGAGATGTCATAGAGGAGTTGAGTATGACTAGGGCAAACGAGGAACACCTCCTTCAGGACATGGAGGCATTTAGAGCTGTTGTTATTCTAGTCAAGCCGCAACAGGGACAAGCTAAATGATGATGATGGTGATGATATATATAAGAGTCCCAATAGCGGGGATGTGAAGAAGGATGTGGAGGAACATACTACAGTTGCTTAGTAATGTTGGGTGATGAATCATAAACATATGATATATCTATACAGCATGTGAACAATAAAATATAATGAAATGTAGTACGAGTAGAACTGGGCGTATCAGTGACAGAATCGCCCGAGTGGTTACCGGGGCCCAAACTGGGGTGTCAAGAATAGAATCACTGTTACCTACCACGCATGTCGTAAGAGACGACTTAGGAGGTTTGGCTGAAATCGGATGCACGTGTCCTAAACGTGTAGAAGTCTATGCGTTTAGGGGCCTACCAAACCAATGTGCAACGTATACATGTTCTTGGCAAAGATCAAACATATCACAAAGATTGTTTAAAATTGGTTGTAAAGAACGAACGCAAAGAAGAAGAAGTGACAGAATTACGACAGCGAGTCATGAGCATACTCTTTGAGATCTTATGAAGAAGTCTAATCACATGTTATGGCATGTGTTTTGTATTTTCAGTGAAGTATTCTCTTTTAACAACACATAATAAGTTCATTGACTTAGTCCTTGTAATGGGAGTAGCGAATATAACCTTCACAGTCACATTACACTGCTTTTTCTAAATGCCTTTCAATAAATATATATATATCATATAAATGATTTATGATATATATATATATCATAAAAGATATCATATATGCATATATATATAAATGGATAATTGAATAATATATGCAGCTAAGCGGTAGTGAGCTTGATCACAAGCCAAGCATACCTGGTTCAAACTCCGCGGCGGGCAAGTGTGGAAGCAAATTAGTTCCCTTGAATTTTTACGAACGATAAAAATAGACCTCACCGTTCAGAAAGCAATGACAAACTACTCAACGTATAATTGGTGCCTAGAAAATCGACGACTCGTTTACTGTTGGCTAAGTCATGTAAAGGATATACCACGATTTTCATTAACGTTTACGCATTTATGTCACTCTAGTGCCAAGTCCCGTTGAGTTAACTGAAAATGTCAGCTGGGGGAAAATTTACACTTTCTACCGTATCAAGTTATTTAATGGGATGAGACATCCGAACTTCATTGAACCAACTATTTTCTGGGAATAAGCAAATGTCGTGAGATTAGAATCAAGAGTAAAATGACTACAGGCGTGGTATCGTGTGATATGAACAGAAGATTGAAATATATACAAATGTGATATCTAGAGATAGTATCGAGTAAGTGAGAGGTTTACAAATGTGATATATGTTACTGTATATGTTCTGAAATTCTGATGTCTTGTAGAATTATTGTTGATGTATCACTTGTAATTGTTAACGTGCTTTCGCATTTAATTTAAAAGTGGGGTACTTGTATCGAATAACATTTTGTTTCTGAGATTTTCGTTATATTTCTATAATAGTGTAGAGATTGCATGATTAACTTGCTTGTTTTGCCATACCCTGATGAAGACATTATTTGACATGTTGGTTTTGTTTGTTCGCAGCATAGACACAATGAAACAACGTGTTTATACACTGCTTTTTTAGAATACATCAAAATCTATCACAACATTCCTATGTTAGACGCTATAGCATATGTCACATAAAATAACTTGCAGAGTTAAGAACTGTATTCTAAAATTCACTTGCTGTATTCTTCAAAGAATTATTCACAAACAGCATCAAATGGATCTTGATAATTTATTGTTTCTTGAAAAAACTTTAGTCTGTGAGATGGCTTATCCGAGAATTGGACGTATCCGTACCGTTGATCAGGTGGCTTACCGTCAGTGGCGGCTCGTCATTAAGGGCCTTCGGGGCCAGGCCCCACCAAAATTAATGTGTAACGTGTATTTTTTAATAAATTAAAATATAACCTAAAACAAAACCATGATTTTTCCGAAAATGTTTGTCTGGCCCCACCAACAAAAATGATCATGAGCCGCCACTGCTTGCCGTATTGGACGAGTTACTATATCTTGTAATTACTAGAACACATCTGTCTATGTTACATGTTTCCTTATTTATCTCTGTAATTTTCATTATTGGATTCTATACAATTATACTTCATTCTAACTTTTACAACAACCGATCGTTTTCTCATTAATCACCACAATCTATTATACAATACAATTTCTGCTGGGCAAGATCCATTATAAAAGATTAACGATAAAAATACATTAAAAATAATATAAGAAATGAGGAAATTAGAAGAACAGTTGGAACAACACCTGCTATTAGATTTATTGAAAAACAGAGACTCGATTGGTTTGGCCACTTGGTGAGAATGAACCTGAATACACCAGTTGCAAGAGCGTACAACCTGAAAATGGAATTATCAAGAGGAAAGGGCAGACCAAGAAAAGATGAGTTGATGGAGTTACAGACATCTTAAAACTCCACAATACCACACCATATAAAGCAACCGAGCGTGCATTATCTCGGAAACCAGTCATTAGTTAAACCTGCTACAGTTACACCAAATATACATTACAATAATAAGAGGCACTGTAAATCTATACTATGATTGCTTGCAAGTCACCTGCGTAACGGATTTGCCGTTTTATTATTATAATTGAAATCACAAATGTCTACTTCTAACCAGTTTTGATATTGTGAAAATGTGTGATCAGTGAATATTGCTATTATGAAATAAAATGATTTTATATTGTCAGTTATTCTCTGTTTTCTGTTTATTTCTTCAGATGATTTCGTTATCAGTATGTTCACTTTTTCTGTACCATGTGACTGTGTATGGTTATACTAAGTACACGAAGAAGTCTCGTTTCTTTATCTTTGGTTTTACTTAGTCTCTCTTCAGCCTGTTACGCCCTTGGCGTTTAGGGCAGCAACAAAGGCACACCATTCTTGGCCTTCCTCTATATTGTGTTCCAGCTATGATTCATTTCTTTCAGTTCTTGCTCTATCGTTCTCCTCCAGGTTGTCTTGGGTCTTCCACGTTTTCGTTTACCCTCTGGAGTCCATCTCAGTGCAGTTTTCGTGTCAGAGCCAGTTTTACTTAGTACATGAACAAATTTCATTTATGTACCGTTTTATGGTATATATATAATACTCGTTTTCTGCACACCAAATCTCTTTCAAAATACATCACCATTAGTATTGTCAAATATGAAATAATTCTTAACATTTTTCTGTAAAATCTCATCTGTGTGGCCTCTAAAAATAATTTGTTTGTTTATTTATTGCCTATGACTCTTTTCAATATTTCAACGCTGGCTCAAGTAGGACTGAAGAACTCTCTTTCTGATCTTCAAAGACAACGACTCACTAACATACAATGAAAGATACGAACAGGAAGGCAGCACAAATGTGTAAAAAAAACAATTAATTGTGGAAATAGAAGTCTAAAACATTCATGAGCAAATATGAAAACATCGACCAATCTAGAAATAAATGGAAAACAGCAATTATATTTTACGTTTCATGAGTGTGAAAGATATGCATGATTCATACAATTATATTTTACGTTTCATGAGTGTGAAAGATATGCATGATTCATACGATAAAATATACCCGATTTCTAAAATTCGTTATGTATCAGTTAGAATTGCAAAATAAAAATTCGCATACAAACACAGATCACTAGCAAACGGGCAAAGCACAGTTTATTGGTAACATTACATTAGTGTTATTATAACTTGAGAAGCACAGTTTATTGGTAACATTACGTTAGTGTTATTATAACTTGAGAAGCACAGTTTATTGGTAACATTACGTTAGTGTTATTATAACTTGAGAACGGTGGAAACAATGAAACAATAACAGCAATGAAAGAAAAAGAACATATACATGGGATGATGATATCACTGATAACGACATGCACGTATAGTAATTTGAAGGGCCAAGTGAGATGGACTGGTCACTTGCTCGGATGCCTGATAAATGCATCCCAAAAGCAGTTGATACATGGCGAGCTTGAATGAGGAAAGACGTTCAGATGGTGGACAGAAGAAACGTTTTAAAGACAATCTTAAAATGTCTCTAAAAGGCTTCAATATAGACACCACGTTCTGGGAATCCCTGACGCAAAGTCGCCAAATGTCGCACTGTAACAACACAAGAGGAGCTTGCATAGCTGAGAATCGTCATGTCATTGAGAAACACAGAAAACGAGCTGTGCGAAAAAACAGAACACACAATACCCACATGTCTAACCTTGATCATGTATGCCCCTCCTGTAGTAGGGGATTGTGTTCTAGGTTTATTCACAAAATAGATGAGACTGCAGTAAAACTATTTGATTAGCAAAACACGTAATCACAAAGTACTGTAGTTTTACAAATTACAAAAACAATGACAAAATACAGCAACGTTTCGACCAACAAGGCCTTTATCAAACAAACGAACAACAGGAGTGACAAATTTTAAAAACAAATGGACGACCAAAAACAAACGTTTCTAATGAAAATCTGGAAATAAAAACGAAATCATTGTTTCTCTTCCGTTCTATTTCTAGTTTTTATGTGTGTTTTTGTGTTACATTTATTTCGCTATTCGTTTTTATTCCCAGATTTTCGTTTTTATTTCCAGATTTTCTTTAGAAACGTTTGTTTTGGTCGTCCATTTGTTTTTTAAAATTTGTCACTCCTGTTGTTCGACTTCCTGTTTGTTTTGACGTTTTTGTTTCATCCGTGCTGTTCTACCTGCCTCGCAGGCCGAGGAACCGTGTCGAAGAAGTGTGCGCCAGGCTGATCTGTCTTGAGCAACATTCTCCCAGTTGTTGACATCTATGCCAAAGGATTTCATCGAGTTCTTGAGTGTATCTTTGAATCGCTTTTCTGCACCCCCACCCCCCTCCCTTCCCTTCCTGTGAGCGTTTACCTCTATGCAGCGCACCATAAAGTTATGTATATCTTATATCTGTTACTGTCATATTGTAAAGAGGCATAAGACTGAGTTTAGTCAAGATAATGTTGTTGTTATTTATCTCTGCTTCTTTTCGTGAAGCATAGAACTTCAACAGTTGTTCGCCCCTTTTCCAGGCCCCTGGCTGTCTTCTTTATGGTCTCCCAGGGTAGTCGAGCACCCTTCAGTTCCTAGGGAAGGCTTCGTCGCCAGGTCTGTTTAGGACATCCTCTTTTTCGTTTTCCTTGAGGGTTCCACTCAAGTGTTTGTCTAGTGACACTCGACTGTGTTTTCCGTAGTGTATGCCCGACCCATCATCATTTTCTAATCTTAAGCTGGGTCATTATGAGATCCGTCTGCCCAGTGTGTTCGTAGCGCGTTGGACTACGAGTGACTAGCCCTCTGTGAGTGCGGGTTCAATTCCGCGGGATGGCAGAAAAGCCACAGGTTCCCCATATTGTTCGTGACACCGAACCGACGCGTTACGATGTCCATGGCACCGAGTCGAAGAGCTGAAAGCTCAAGTGCTTCTGGATCGAACAAAAATGAGATCATGTTCTGTTCTTATCCACCAGGTCTCTGTTTGCAACTCTGTCCTACAATCTCAGTCTGAGGATTCATTGTATAACACGGTATAATAGTCAATTATTTGTCTTCAAGCTTATCCCAAAATTGTTCTTCGAATAATTCTGAACCTTTGCGTAATATTGCTTTCCATGTAATTCGGTTATCAGCTAATTTTACCAATTTGTTGGACCTATAGAAAATGTCGTCATTGTGGCATTGCATAAATCTTTATATCTGAGCAAAGCTCTGTTTTGGAGCTTCTCGTCTTCCGAAAATTCACAGAACAGCACATGTTGGTTATTGGTTATTATTCGTTATTTATTAATGAACTGTCTTCACAGCGCTCCAGGCCGACCCATAGGTGCCCAGTCTCCTCCAACAAATTTCGAATGGTATGTATACTGATGGTTCATTGGCTCGCTGGTTAAACACACATCTCTCTCTGTCCCTCAAGCAACCAGCTCTGGTTGTAAACATGTTGGTGTATGCTACTTTTATCCATTTTCTCATATGACCCTGCCACCCTAGTCTCCTACTGCTGAGTATCCCCATAATGGGTTACATATAAATGTAATTATTTAACATAACATGTTTTATTGAACAACTAACATTGATAATAATTTGCATCTACACGAAACAATTATTTTCTGACCTTTATTTAACACATATAAATAATTGCATGTTTTTCTTTGTTACGCGACGAAGCAAATGATAAAATAACAGATTTTTTTTACATTTCAAATGACAATGTTTTCTTTGTTTATCTGTTGGAATTCTGCAATTACAAAGAAGTCTGCATAATAATTACTTGGTTCAGGCTCAATACCACAGTGGGAGCGATATTTGTTTTCCCCACCGTAACAGCTCTCATGTGGGTGCCAGAAAAGCATTGAGAAGTAACCCCACCGTAACAGCTCTCACGTGGGTGCCAGAAAAGCATTGAGAAGTAAAGACAGTAAACGTAACAGCTCTCACGTGGGTGCCAGACAAGCATTGAGAAGTAAAGACAGTAAACGTAACAGCTCTCACGTGGGTGCCAGAAAAGCATTGAGAAGTAAAGACAGTAAACGTAACAGCTCTCACGTGGGTGCCAGAAAAGCATTGAGAAGTAAAGACAGTAAACGTAACAGCTCTCACGTGGGTGCCAGAAAAGCATTGAGAAGTACCGTAACAGCTCTCACGTGGGTGCCAGAAAAGCATTGAGAAGTACCGTAACAGCTCTCACGTGGGTGCCAGAAAAGCATTGAGAAGTACCGTAACAGCTCTCACGTGGGTGACAGAAAAGCATTGAGAAGTAAAGACAGTAAACGTAACAGCTCTCACGTGGGTGCCAGAAAAGCATTGAGAAGTAACCCCACAGTAACAGCTCTCACGTGGGTGCCAGAAAAGCATTGAGAAGTAAAGACAGTAAACGTAGTTTTGATCCCTAATTTCATTGATGTTTTTCTCGTTACGTTCTTCTACAGCGTCTATTTCATTTCGTTACTTTCATATTAACATAAAAATATCAACATACAAATAAATGACCAAACGCTAAAGCAGGTGAGAGAATTCAAATACCTCGGAAGTATCTTCACACCTGATTGTAGACTGGACAGCGAGATCGAAACTAGAATCCAGCAAGCCAACAACATTACGTATCAATTTACCCTAATCTTGAAACATCCAGCAATTCCAGTAGAATCTAAAAGACAGATTAAAAATGCAATCTTCATATCAACACTGTGCTACCAGCGCCAAACATGAGCACTGACAAAAGAACAAGAAAAGGAAATTACTTCCGTTGAAATGAGATGCTTGAGGAAAGTGGTAAATAAAACAAGAAGTGACCATATAAGAAATGAAGAAATTAGAAGAGCAGTCGAACAACACCTGTTATTAGATTCATTGAAAAACAGAGACTCAAATGGTTTGGTCACTTGGCGAGAATGAACCCGAATACACCAGTTGCAAGAGCATACAACCTGAAAATGGAGTCATCAAGAGGAAGGGGCAGACCAAGAAAAGATGAGTTGATGGAGTTACAGACATTTTAAAGTTCCACAATATCACAGCATACCAAGCGTGCGAGCGTGCACTATCTCGGAAACCGATCATCAGTTAAACCTGCTACTCCTAACGGCATTAAATCAGAGGACAAAAGAAAGAAAGCAGACTTTCATATTCATTCTTCTTTAATATCATGTCTATATTGTTATATTGTGTCAGTTATTTATGAATACCACAAATCTACAGATGGTAACCAACAGTCGCTCATTCAATGATGCTGGTTCGTGTAGTGCAGCAGTTCTGAGACTGCAACCATTTTGAAATACATGTAGAAAGCAAGAAAAGTGAAATAGAAGTAAGATTAACAAATGTGTATAATCAGCAAGCCATAGGAACAATCAGCATTCTAACCTTCCAATTTGTGATTTAAGACAGCTTAATACATGTAGGTAATCACCGATTATTATGCATTAGGTTCTGTTCATCTTCTTCTTTTGTCGTCACACTGCTACTGGGTTGTTGTCCAGTGTCGTCACACTGCTACTGGGTTGTTGCCCAGTGTCGTCACACTGCTACCGGGTTGTTGCCCAGTGTCGTCACACTGCTACTGGGTTGTTGCCCAGTGTCGTCACACTGCTACTGGGTTGTTGCCCAGTGTCGTCACACTGCTACTGGGTTGTTGCCCAGTGTCGTCACACTGCTACCGGGTTGTTGCCCAGTGTCGTCACACTGCTACCGGGTTGTTGCCCAGTTTTGTGGTTTTCTGTTTTTGTCTTGCACTGTCTCAGTTCTGTTAATAACTATTAATCCTTGTTCTGGCTGTTATTTACATTAAGGTAGTTGATGTTTAGGTAAATTCCATTTTACCTTCTGGAATCCTCAACAAACTCTGCTTAATTCCAATCGTGTGGACTTTGTCATTACTTTGGACACACAAAAAAAACACAATACAATGGCTCGGAGAGGAGAATTGTGCAAAATGAGCAAGGCACATTCTCCTTTTATCTGCTCAAGCTAGACAAGAAACAAATCACTTGTCAAATGTCCGCATGTAAGAACAAAAAAGACCACATATACGTAATTATTCATGCTACTAGTTCTCTCTCTATCCTTTTGACGTGGGTTTCAGCTAAAGCAATATCTGGTTATACCAAAAAAGTAAAGGAACCCTTTCCATACCACGTGGTATATTGGGAAATACGGTGTTAGGTCAGTATTTTTCATTGACCGTCGACACACAATGGGTGATGTGGTCAATATCACGCCGGTCACCTTTACTTTCCAGCACTTTACCTTGTACCCAATTGAGGCTGGGTCAACTTGAGAGCCGTTACGATCGGAAAAACTTCCCGCCTACTTGTAGAATTGAACCCGTGCCACTAGTATAAGAAGAGAGTTCACTAACAACAACTCTACTGCGGCTCACAATATCTGGTTATAGTGGGTTTTTTTGGAATGATTTCTATTACATTGATTATTTTTGTTTCTTACTGAACACTTCCTGTCAATGCTGTTAATCCAACACTTATTATGTTAGCTGTCACAAAGTTATTGTTACCGTCATGTTTAAGCAGCGTAAAACGAAGCTCGAACCATCTTTCTTTATTCATTATTATAAACTCGATAACTAATTTATAGTCTGGAATCGGCACGTGACTTGGCTCGTGAACTTGACACGTGTACAAACATATGTGCATTAATACACACATACAAACACATAGATATTTAACAGCAGAAAGATTAATTTCTGACGTTCATGCATCTACACAAGCACATATATAATAACATATCAACACACACATATACGTAAGCAAACATTAACACATACATCGAGACATATAATTATTAATGATAAATAAACACTGGTGTATGTATTACTACCCTCAGGTGTGTATCTACCGTGCAGCGTACACCTGTATGGATCATGTCAGGTAAAATGAAAGATACATGTCAGGAAAATGTCTGATATTGGATTTCCCAGTACCATCTGTTTCTTGCCATGATTGCTTATTCTGAAAGCTTATTTACTGTTCCAGTCTTCATGATTACTTATCAGTAATAATATTTGTAGTGTCTTTCCGCTTACCTTTAACAAAGTATGGTTGAATAGAACCAACTTAATACAGTATACCGGAACAACCTCACCCAGTCAGGAAGGATGCAAATTGTAGAAACTTTATTTGGTGCAGATCATAAGCAAAAATATACAGCGTAAAAATGATTATTAAATAGTATTGAACAGACGATTTAATGGAAAGTGTGAGAGACTGACTGTCAGCGAGACAGACTAACATTTATAGGTCGAAAATGTTGGATGCCCTGCCTTACATGCGTAGAGGCCTGTGCAACGTAAAGTCGTTCTTGATATATACCAAACATATCACAGTGTGATCAAACTGGTTGTAAAGAATGAAGGCAAACAAACGAACAATACAGTATATCGATGGGCTTGTTCATTGTAGTAAATCAGGCTGGGGTTTCTTTGTGAGCGTGTACGGTTGGATTGTTGCAGAGCGAAGTGGAGCATACATGACAACTTCTTCCAGTATGAGAATGGAAGTTCGCCAATTTGTTCCTGTTTCTGGTTGTTTTCCTTATGGCTTTCAAGAATAATCCATCATACTTCAGTTTCTCAAGAAGGCTCTGTCTCCAGGTCTGTTGTATACCAAATGTTGCCTATGAAACGTTACCATTAGTGTTGCCATAAGGTCACTTAGAGTGTTATTTGTGTGTGTGTACAAGTTCAGTATTGCCAGGTAATTGCATGACCCAAGAATTAGCATACTAAACTAAATTATTTGACACCAAACCTAGATTAGTCATAAATCTTTATTTAATTACGATATATCATTCACTCTTTTGTTTATTCAGTATTTCGTTTTTTTACTTACTTCTCAACCTTGATAACTTTCCTAAAACAGTCTCTCTATCATACACAATATGTTCCTGCCCTTGATACGTCTATCATACACAATATGTTCCTGCCCTTGATACGTCTATCATACACAATATGTTCCTGTACTTGATGCGTCTATCATACACAATATGTTCCTGTACTTGATGCGTCTATCATACACAATATGTTCCTGTACTTGATACGTCTATCATACACAATATGTTCCTGCACTTGATACGTCTATCATACACAATATGTTCCTGCACTTGATACGTCTATCATACACAATATGTTCCTGTACTTGATACGTCTATCATACACAATATGTTCCTGTACTTGATACGTCTATCATACACAATATGTTCCTGCACTTGATGCGTCTATCATACACAATATGTTCCTGTACTTGATACGTCTATCATACACAATATGTTCCTGTACTTGATACGTCTATCATACACAATATGTTCCTGCACTTGATGCGTCTATCATACACAATATGTTCCTGTACTTGATACGTCTATCATACACAATATGTTCCTGTACTTGATGCGTCTATCATACACAATATGTTCCTGTACTTGATACGTCTATCATACACAATATGTTCCTGCCCTTGATGCGTCTATCATACACAATATGTTCCTGTACTTGATACGTCTATCATACACAATATGTTCCTGTACTTGATACGTCTATCATACACAATATGTTCCTGTACTTGATACGTCTATCATACACAATATGTTCCTACACTTGATGCTTTTATTTGCATTTCGTCAATCACAGCGTGTCTCCATCTTCTTCTTGGTCTGTTCTTTTTCCTGTTCTAGTATATAATTTTTCTGATTGTTTTCTCCAAGTCAACGATGTCCAACAAGTTGCACGCTGGCACTATGGCGCCTGGGCCAAATATTCTTGGCGCCCTGTTTCCTTTTACCGACTTTAACGTAAAACATATTTTCCGTTTTTTTCTTAGCACTTCCATGAAACCTTCTTCCCGTTTTAGCAATCTTGTTTTATTTTGTAACCGTTATACTGCTTAATAACCCTACCCGTTACTCTTTTCCCGGAGGTAGCGTCAGCATCTCAACTATATTATTATTATTATTATTAATAACAAGGAACCCTTTCATACCTCGTGGTATATAGGTCAATACAGTGTTAGGCCTGTATTTTTCATTGACTGTCGGCACACGATGGGTGATGTGGTCAGCATCACGCCGGCCGCCTTTACTTTCCCAGAGCATGTCTGGTACCCAGTTGAGGCTAGGTCGACCTGAGAGCCGTCGCGGTCGGGAAAATTCCACGCACATTGCGGGAGCTGAACCCAGACCACCAGCCTTGAGAAGCGAGTTCACTAACAACTACGCTACAGCGGCTCTATTATTATTAATAGCAGTAGTAGTAATTCGGTAGCGTTTGTGGCTTAGGTGATAATGACTCGGTCTATTAACCCCGACGTTCTGAGTTTGAGAGTTTGAATCACACTGCGGACAGTTTGTTGGCAATTTTTTTCGCGTGGATTTTTACAAAATGGATGATGGCACCACCCGTTCAGAAAGCAATGACAAACTACCATGCAATAATGTCTAGAAAAATCACAAACAGCGTTAAAAAGCTGGAGTTGATTCGCAAAGTCATGTAATGGATATGCAATTAGCTTTAACTTTTAGTAGCAATTCAATCATCACATGGCGTCCGTACTCTCTCAGCCATCACTCAGATGCGTCGCAATATATACCAACTTTGGACAGCACTGCCTCAAGTCTTACGAAGTTTTTTTAAATTTTTTTAATGTAACCAAATTACTAAACGTTTCACTATTCTATTTTTTTTATTTCAGGGGTCAACCGCCTTAATTCTGTAATTGTTTCATTGAATTTATTCCTTCATTTCTATGTTCATGGATTATATTATAAAGAATCATTCATAACGACTATTTCACAATGTCTTCATTTTGAAATTTTAGCAGTTCTAATAATTGTGTAACTCTTTTTTCTTCCAGCTAATTTGAGCGCACATAAAGAACACTGTTATGTATTTTGCGTGATAAATTGCAGTAAGATCTCATGTTGCTATGTGGCAGTCATAAAACCGTTCACATCATCGATTCACGTAACATTGATTACTCAGCACAGCTATGAAGACATGACACCATTATTATCGTGGATGTGTCTATATTCACGCTCTAAGTTGAGCTTGTGCACACACAAACAAACACACACATACACACCACACGTACGCAGAGATAAATAAAGATATCATCACATATTCACACACATACATACCACAAATAACCATAATAAAGTTATCATCACGCATATACACACAAACACAACACACGTAACCATAATAAAGATATCATCACACATGCAGTATACACACACACACACACACATGTAGCTATAGAAACGAGCACAGACACTAACAATCACCGTTATCGAACAGTACATCAAATGGACCATTCAGAAAATGTTCTGTTTCCGGCGTCGTTTTATTTCGCATGCTAACACCATATGTTTCCTTGTATCGATTGTTGATGATAGAGTCTTGTTTATTCTGTTTAATATGACTAATAAAATATCATAACATTTTTGTTATCACAGAGATTATACAGAACAGTGACAGTCAGTTGATTTGTTCAGCAGTGAACTGGAAAGCCAAATTCTAACACAGTCAATTTTTGCTGAATTATCGCCATAGGCTATAGTTTGCTTAATATTTTTTTAATGTAGGTTTATCTAGTTTTTTAATTAAGTGCAGTACGCGGTGCGTCTGGTCGAATGCATTAGCGCGCGGGCTCATACTTGGGAGATCCAGGTGCAATCCCCGGCTAGGTCAAGAAGGTGTTTTTTCTGTCGGGGACATGAAGAAATAAACCCTAACCTAAACAGTTTCACGACGACTGCGCTAGCAATGTGGACATACATTACACAGGCTCATGTCCCCCGTGTCCCACACTGCTCTTAAATTACGGTATTACAGACAGTAAAGACATATTTGGAGTTATTAAAAAAAAGGAAATGCAGTAAACGGATCGTGTTAGTATCAAGGCATCAGAATCAGGTAACTTACCCACTTCCTCTTCTTCTTCTTCTTCAGCGATCTCTGGTCATGCGCCTAATTTACTGTGGACCACAAACTGGGCAGTCAGCTACATGTCTGTCAAGTTTCCCCAAAGCTTAGTTTTCAGGTCAACTGGGTGTGGCCACATGTTGCTTCTCAGCTCACCCAGGAGAGGACAGTCTTGCAGGATATGCTCTGGTGTCTACATACAAACGAAGGCCTGGATTAATATAACTTCATGAAGACACACTAGTAATATTCGACTGCTTAACGAAGTCGTGATTGAGACGATTTCCGCCCCTGGGAATTCCGTTGGATATCTGGAGATGTATTTGTTGTGAGTAAATCAGAGATTTATCTTCAGTATTTCTCGCAGATATAACATAGTCTAAGCAAAGTCAACTTCAAAGTAGAAGACTGTCCATCTCGTAAAAGTGCACCAACCGTTATAAAACCATTTTAGATTTGAAAGAAAAGACAGAACACTTTTTCCACCTTCAGAAATATCACCAAAATAAAGTCAACATGGTGTCGAAAGTACACGTTCTAATGTGTTCTATATATAGAGAACAAGAGTGCAAAGTCGCACTAGCTTGGAGATTGAAACATTAATATCAACAGTTATACCAAGTTTGATCATTTCTCTTCTCTTAGCTCAATCTGAAGTATAAAGAATCAATACAATTTCCTCCAACTAGATCTGTATTGTTCAATTCAGGTAATTCCCCGTCTCTTCTCTATCTCTGTCTACAGTTCGTCTTCATGTCTCTCTAAGTTTTCTCCTATCCCTCTTGCCTCATAATTTCCATTTCAGAGCCATATACACAAGTAAAACTATATTAATAATATATTTTAAAATCTAAAAATAATGTATTCTTTGGAATGTTTACGAAAAAGGAAGCGAACAAAATATTTACAAATAGTGATAAAATAGAAGACTAGAAGACAAATGATAAATGTTAAACAGCTGGGAGAATGCATGATATGATATCTCTAGAGAGATAATTGTGGTATGAAATTCTAAGTCAATATAGTAGAGTTCGTTTCTGTTCGCTTTTAAATTGCATGCAAACGATATAACGTAACTAGTAACACGGTCGAACATACTTACGGCGAATTACGTTAAAAAACCAATTATCCACTATTATCCACTAACACCGATAGCTTTCTTTTGTGGATCGGATTTGATCTTTCTTAAGTGTATTGATTTTTAAAATAGATTGTTGTTGGTTTTCTTTTCTTCTTTTTTTTTTGGAGATGGATTTTTATTTTTGAACTCTTATTTCAGTTTTAGAACATCTACAAGTTTTACTGAAACAGAATATTTGATAAAACATACAATTTAATATCTTTGAAAACGTCATATATAATTTCTAACAATGTGCCCAACATACGATTTTCTTCTCGTTGTCAGTGTAGTTTGTATAGCGCGTGTCGGTTAGTGTTATATTACTGCTCAAAAGCATATAAAAAGTCCAAGACATACAAGATTTGTGATTAAATGGTTTTTAATATTAATTAATGTTAAAAATGTGGGTTTTAAATAACCGAAAGATTGGCTTCCTTTCCTCGGGATTTACCCCATATGGTTCGGTCCCATTCCGCAGATATGGCACGCCACCTGCTGCATATGGTTCGGTTCCATTCCGCAGATATGGCACGCCACCTGCTGCATATGGTTCGGTTCCATTCCGCAGATATGGCACGCCACCTGCTGCATATGGTTCGGTTCCATTCCGCAGATATGGCACGCCACCTGCTGAGAGTATTGCAAAAAGCAGAACTCCGTAGCTCTTGCAACAATTCTAGGATTCTCCAGAAAAAATGCACTTGTAAACATAACGACGCAGTCCGGATTCGAACACGCGACCTTCAACTCGCAAGACAAGGGCTTTATCACTTATGCGCAACAAAGAAGTTGTATCAATTCGTTGTTAAATTAATTTGATAGAACATTTGATCAAAGTTAAATCTACTACACGTCGTCGACAAACTTCACGTCGTCGACAAACTTCAATTGACAATCGAAAAATGAAACCGAGAACTTTTTAATGAGAAACTTTTGTTCTGTTTTATTTTTAGCGTGAGAATTTGTGTAACATAACTATAGGTCATCACCAGTCATCAATCAATCACGTCGTTACAATGTCTGCCAGGGATATTTAATGATGTTTCATGTTTACAACAATGTGGGTTTTTGTGTGAGGAATTTTAAGCACCATCTCATATTACAGTGTTGCTTGTTGAACCAAATTTGTTCAATGTTACACCAGAGATACTTCCCTGTGTTGGTAAATTTATAGGGTTTCATTTTGTTCTTAAGTGTTGAGGTTTATGATAGTTAAATTAACTGACTATGGTTTTGAAAAATACGACACAAATTTTAAGTGTGAACATATTCACAATATATATATGAGACTGCAGTAAAACTATTTAATTGGCAAAACACGTAATACTATAGTTTTACAAATTACAAAAACAATGACAAAATACAGCAACGTTTTTTGCCAAGCGTGAACATAGCACGGTCAAGCAAAACGCATATCTATAGTGATTATAGGGACATGTTAGGTTGAGGAATTGAGAGTTTTGTCAACTTTCTTTATTTCATATTTTTCTGAGTTCTAAATAATATTTAGTGTTCTATCGTTTACCAATCATATTTCTTAATGTGCAGTTTTCAGAGTAGTTCCAGTCATTCTCTTATATTTTCTTATTTTTAATTTACTAAAGATATGCTCTACCCAAAATTAATTCTATGTAATCTCTTTATCTGTTATGAATTATAGTAAACTATATTCCCTCCCATCTTTCTATCTTTTTCTGTCTCTTTCTCTCATAGTCTTATTTATTGTCTTGCTACATGCTTGTAAAAACGTTAAGGAAAAAGAGTTCGACCGCGGGGATAGGCACATGTTGTGGAAAATACTAAATATTCACAAAACAGATGAGACTGCAGTAAAACTATTTGATTGGCAAAACACATAATCACAAAGTACTGTAGTTTTACAAATTACAAAAACAATGACAAAATACAGCAACGTTTCGACCAACAAGGCCTGAATCAAGCAAACGAACAACAGGAGTGACACATTTAAAAAATAAATGGACGACCAAAAACAAACGTTTCTAGTGAAAATCTGGAAAATCATTGTCGTCCTCCATCGACAATCGCCCACTAAAACGAGTAAAAGACTTCACATACCTGGGAGCATTTTTCAACACACGGAAGAATAACTAATGAAATTCAACACAAATGCAACAAATCAAATGATAGGACAAATGGCGCCAATTTTAAGATGCAAACATGTCACCATGAACACAAAAGAGCAATGTTCAACACAATCTTTCTCCCACATTATGTTACCAGTGCCAAACCTGTACACTGACAACAAATGATAGAAGAAAACTAGTCACGACAGAGATGAAGTGTCTACGCAGAATGCTGGGTGTAACAAGAAGAGACCGGTTGAGAAATGAAAACATCTGGAAAAAAGTGGGTACAATATCAGTACTAGACTTCATCAAGAAACAACAAATTAAATGGTTCGATCACGTAAGCAGATTACCATCAGACAGTGCACCTCAAAGAGCAATTGTGCACCGAAACAATGGGTACAAAGCAAAGGGCCGGCCACGCAAAAGATGGATCTCAGAGATAACAGAGGCGACGAAAGAGACTATCTACGAAGCGCATACTAGGGCCCGTTTTAGAAATCTCTTCTTGACCTGACGCTGTGAGGCAAACAGGATTGGAGAAAGAAAAGCTACATGCTTGTTAATTATTATATCTCTCTATTTCCTCATGTGTCCCGTTTGACACATACGACTTCCAAAAGAGATATTCATTGTTGCTGTTCTTCCACCTTTCTACCAATTGTTTTCCATATCAAACCACAATCTGTCATCACTCTTTTCACAGTTCTCCTCAATATTTCATTTGGACGTCCAGACTCTTTTTCCCCACATCCACTGCCCATAGGACAGTTGTTGTAACCAATGCCCCTTCTGGCATACGCCATTCATGACCAATCCATCACTATCCTCGTGTTTTAATGATGGTTTCGGTAATGTAGTTTGTTCGTTTTGAAAGCTCTTATTTTGGTATTGTATTTAGCCAGAACATTCGCAGGATTCTTCTCAAACATTTACTTTCAGATGTGTTCTATTTGTATTTGTGTTTTACACTGTACAAGAACATTTCAAGCCCGTATCGGGCTCACTAGTCATCTACGCACACACACAGACAAACATAACGCAACTACATTCCCTTGGATGAAAATTTGTGTGGTCATCTTCACCCGTGATGGACGAGCATCATTTGTGTTCGATATTTTGGGCTATTTTCCAGCACTCACTACTATATATTAATAGGCCACTGCTTCTATATATTTTAAATTTTGTTCTAAGGTTCAATCTACTGGCTTTACAGATTTTTACATACTTTGCATGGTGAAAGTTAGAATTGCCTTTCTTGACCTTTCCAATAATTTTCTTTCCCGAATTCTTATCCTGAGGTACTTTATTTCCCAGACATACAAAATCTTGAACTTCCACTACGATTTCATTGTTTAACGCAATTGAGTTTTATAATGTTTGGTTATTTCTCATTACTTTTGTGTTTGGAATATTAATTGTGAGTTATATTGTTTGAGCTGTTCTGGAAAGTGTATCTATTATCAAGTGAGCAACCTCGTATCTGCTGGCCAAAAGACCAATATCGTCTGCATAATCCAAATCTTCCAATACTGCGGTAAGTGTCAATCGAATGTCTCTGTTGATATCCTTTATTGTCAAATTCCTTTACAAAGTCAACAAACATCTTATATATGAAGATATTCAATTCATTGTTTTTGTTCAACTATTTTGTGTAGTGTAAAAATGTGATCTATGCATGATGTTTACTTCCCAAAATCTTGCTTGTTCTTTCCTAATTCTGTTATTGCAATTCTACTTTCATTCTTTGAAGAATCACTCAACTAAACATTTTACTTGTTAATGATAATAGAGTTATTCATCTCCAGTTATTATAGTTCTAAATTCCCTTGGTAGTGATAATAGAGTTATTCATCTCCAGTTATTATAGTTCTAAATTCCCTTGGTAGTGATAATAGAGTTATTCATCTCCAGTTATTATAGTTCTAAATTCCCTTGGTAGTGATAACAGAGTTATTCATCTCCAGTTATTATAGTTCTAAATACCCTTGTTTGGTAATTTAATAAAAGTATAAGTTCTCTATTCTTATGGAATTACTTCTTTATCCCGTATATTGTTTAGGATTCTGCACAGGAGTCTTGGAATTTCTGTTTCTTCTGCTATCAGCATTTGTGGGCAAACATCATCATTATCCGGTGTTTTATTTACCTTCTGCGCCTCTCTGGCTTCATTTAGCTCATCTTTTTATATACTTTGAATGTTTATGTCAAGTTACTCTTGTGCCTCTGCTACGTCAGTAAGTACAAGAGGATTTGTGAGGTTTAGCTGATGCTGAAAATGCTTTTAATTGTCCCTTTCTCTCCACAGATAATTATACATTTTCTGCTTTTAATTCGAGATCTTGATTTGATACCATGTTCCTCTCAACTATTTGTTTTTTTCTGGTTATGTTACAAAAGTTAAAAGTTAATTGCAGGACTTTGCGAATCAACCACAGCTTTTAAAGCTGTTTGTGATTTTTCTAGGCAGTAGTTTGCCATTGCTTTCTAAACGGGGGGTGCCATCGTCATTTTGTTAAAATCCACGCAAACAATTTGCAACCGAACTGTCCGCAGCGTGATTCGAGCTCAGAACGTCGAGGTTAATAGACCGAGTCACTAACCCCTAGGCCACAGACGCCACCGGTTATGGTATACACATATTTAATATCATGTTTGCTGGTTGCCACTTCTGCATCAGTTGCAAGTTTCTCAATATATAGTCGCTTATCTACTTTTATCCCTGCTTATACGTCTTCGTCTTTTTGAGAATATTCTTCTAACATTTTCTCTTTTAGTCTAGGTGATTTTTGTACTGAGTAACCTTTTAATCTTTCTTTCTTTGTGATATTTTGTCCCATGTTGATGATGAAATCCATTCCCCCACTTTTGATTTCCTGTATCCAGGTATATTATTTCCAGCTAGCCTGACAGATTCATTAAACTTGTATATTGTCATTTCTGTCTCTTCCTGTAGTAGACAAAAATTATTTTGTAAAGTCAGCCTAAACGTTTTTTTTCTTTCTAGATTTTGCAGTTTTGTGATGTCAAATCGATGTCGCAATGTCCGCTTGTTTTAGCCTTTCACAATTTCAGTGCAACTTTTGAAATAACTAGATTGTGGTCGCTTCCGACATCTGCTAATCTTTCTATTTTCACATCTTGTAATGAATGTCTCCACTTTACATTTATTTAAATATGGTCAATCTGAATGTATGCGTGGCCACCTGGTGATCTCTAGGTAGTCTTTTGTATTCTTTCGGGTGGGAAAAATGTTTCACTAATAATCATATAATTCTTCTTCTTCTTTTGTCGTCATCCACATGCTACTGGGTTGTTGCCCAGTGTCGTGGTTTTTCTGTTTTTGTCTTGTGCTGTTCTGGTGGCTTGTGTGATTGTTATCTTTGTTCTTTCACAGGATTCTGCTACACCATCTAACCATTTTTTCCGTGGTCTTCCTCTTGCCTTCTTTCCAGATGTTCTGTTGTAGAAGACTCTGTATACTGTGAAGTTTGGATGCATTCTTATTAAGTGGCCAAACCACTTTATTCTTTGTTTCTCTATGTAATTCAAGCATGGTTTTGTGCCAACTTTCTTTCTTATGCTGATGTTAGTGATTCTGTCTTTTCTGGTGTTGTTGGTAACTTTTCGCAGGCACACTTTCATGTAGTTATTTTTGTGACTGCGCTTTCTCAGTGTCTATATTTGGCTCTGGTAACACAAAGTAGTATAAAATGCTGTTAATCATCTGTTGCTTAGCTGTCAGTGAAATTTTGGGTGCCTTAACAATGGGGCTAGCTGGTAGGTTACAGCATTTGCATTTTGTACTCTAGCCTCTATCTTTCTATCTAGTCTTCCGTCTTCTGTGAATATGCTTCCTAAGTATTTGAATTCTTTCACTAGGTTTATTTTAGTGCCATTGACATGGATGTCTAGATTATTATGTTTTCTTCCATATTCATTATTTCTGTTTTAGTGTTGTTGATTTTCATGTCATGTTTTATACAATTTTTGTTCAGGGTGTCAATATGATTTTAGATCTGTTCATTTTGATGTATCAGGCACTGATAATCTGCAAACAGCAGTTCATTTATTTCATCATTATCTGAATTTGACTCTTGAGTTATTTTATCCATATATGCAATAAAGAGTAGTGGTGAGAGGACACAACCTTGTCTAACACCTGATGTAATGGAGAACCAGTCGGTCATTCCTTCTGTTGTTCTTACTGTACTCTGGCTATCTTGATATAAGGTCATGATATTACCTAATAGTTGTCCATGGACGCCATATTCTTCAAGGATCTTCCATAGTTTGCACCTGTTTACTCTATCAAATGCCTTTTCTTGGTCTATAAATATAAGCTGTTTACTTTGATTGTATTCAATTGTTTGTTCCCAGATCTGTCTTAGTGTAAATATTGCGTCTGTGCAGCTCTTACCCTCCTAAAACGAAACTGGCTATTGCTTATCTGGGGCTCTAATATATGTCTTGCTCTTCGCTCCAATATTTTTGCAAACATTTTTCCTATATGGCTCAAAGAGAATACCCTGTATGTTTCACTCTCTTTTGACTCCTTTGTTCTTCCATATTTGGACTATAATAGCTCTCTGGCAGTCATCTGGAGCCTCTTGTGCCTCCCAGGCTATGTTAAAATTCTGGTCAGCCATGTTATTGCTGTTGTCTTACACGCAAGTAACATTTCTGTTGTTATACCATCTATCCCTGCTGCCTTCCGTCTTTTGCTTTGATTTAGTGCCATTTCAACTTCGGATTCTAAAATGTTCAATTATTGGTATTTTTCATTTGAAATGTTTCTGTACCTTGTGTTTCGCAGTTTAACAGTTCCGTAAAATATTCTTTCCATCTGTCTTTAATATCTTTGCTGTTGGTAAGAGGTTTCCAGACTTGTTATTTATAATGGGTACTGGATTGAATTGTTCTTCTCTTAGCCTCATTGCCTTGATGCTTCTGTAAAATTTTCTTTGTGCCTTAGTGCATAGTTACGCTAAATGTTCTCCATACTTTGCCCATGATTCTGATTTAGATGACTTAACTTTATTTTTACTATTCATTCTTGCTGTTCAATCAAAGTAAACAACTTATATTTATAGACCAAGAAAAGGCATTTGATAGAGTAAACAGGTGCAAACTATGGAAGATCCTTGAAGAATATGGCGTCCATGGACAACTATTAGGTAATATCATGACCTTATATCAAGATAGCCAGAGTACAGTAAAAACAACAGAAGGAATGACCGACTGGTTCTCCATTACATCAGGTGTCAGACAAGGTTGTGTCCTCTCACCACTACTCTTTATTGCGTATATGGATAAAATAACTCAAGAGTCAAATTCAGATAATGATGAAATAAATGAACTGTTGTTTGCAGATGATCAGTGCCTGATACATCAAAATGAACAAGATCTACAACATCATATTGACACCTTGAACAAAAATTGTGTAAAACATGACATGAAAATCAACAACACTAAAACAGAAATAATGAATATAGGAAGAAAACATAATAATCTAGACATCCATGTCAATGGCACTAAAATAAACCAAGTGAAAGAATTCAAATACTTAGGAAGCATATTCACAGAAGACGGAAGACTAGATAGAAAGATAGAGGCTAGAGTACAAAATGCAAATGCTGTAACCTACCAGCTAGCCCCATTGTTAAGGCACCCAAAATTTCACAGGCAGCTAAGCAACAGATGATCAACAGCATTTTATACCTACTTTGTGTTACCAGAGCCAAACATGGACATTCAGCGAAGCGCAATCACAAAAAATAACTACATGTGAAATGCGTTGCCTGCGAAAAGTTACCAATAACACAAGAAAAGACAGAATCACCAAAATCAGCATAAGAAAGAAAGTTGACACAAAACCGTGCTTGAATACATAGATAAACAAAGAATGAAGTGGTTTGGCCACTTAATAAGAATGCATCAAAACTCCACAGTATACAGAGTCTTCTACAACAGAACATCGGGAAAGAAGGCAAGAGGAAGATCACGGAAACGATGGTTAGATGGCGTAGCAGAATCATGTGAAAGAGCAAAGATAACAATCACACAAGCCACCAGAACAGCACAAGACAAAAAAAGAAAACCACGACACTGGTAGCAGTGTGACGACAAAGAAAGAAGAAGAAGATTCTTGCTGTTCTGTATTTGGTGTAGTCTTCATCTAATTTTGACTTTTTCCACCTCTGAAAACACCTTTTAACTTCTTCATTCCACCATGCTGTGTGTTTTCTGTGCTTATTTAACTTTCTAAGTCCACAATTTTCTTTCACTATATCCATTATATTTGTTTTGAAGATTTGTCATTCTTTATATAATTTAATTCCCTAAATGTGAACATCGTTTCGCCATTAATTCACTAGGTAATATCCCATGTTTCGCCATTAATTCACTAGGTAATATCCCATGTTTCGCCATTAATTCACTAGGTACTATCCCATGTTTCGCCATTAATTCACTAGGTAATATCCCATATCCCATGTTTCTCCATGACTCTTTCTGTGCCCTTGTTGTTATTTCCCACTTGTGCATTCAAATTCACAATAATCGCTAACATATCATGTTTAGGGACTTTTTCTGTTGTTGCTTGTAAGCTCTCATAAAATTTGTCTTTGATCTCATCTTCTATTTGAGAATAACAACACTATAACAGGCATTTTTGCACATTTTGAGTGAAATCTGGTACTTATATAAAAGACGTTTATTTATTGGTTCGTATTTCAGTAGCGTAGTGTTGTGTTGTTATTGGATTATAAGTCTAACTCCGTTTTATGTTATTCAACAGTTATACCTGGCCCTATTATCAAATCCACATTTCTAATTTTCTTTTTCCAGAATCTATTCATCGTGCTATTCATCTTGCTACTCATCTTGCTATTCATCTTGCTATTCATCGTGCTACTCATCTTGCTATTCATCTTGCTACTGTGACGCATACCATTTTTAACAGACAATTTGTATTGCTTCTTCTCCTTTAAAGCGTGTTCTAATTTTCTACTCGGATAAAAGGCTCTAACATTCCAACATCCAATAACAAATGTGGATTTGGGTGATAGAAGGGTAGTCGTCTGTATGGAGACTTTCTTCGGGCTTGATCTCCCTCCTTCATGAAACCATTTCATGATTGACCTCGATTCCTTCACTCGATGCAACACAAGTATCTCTTGTTTCCGTTTCCACAGTATTAGAATATATTTGACAGGAATGGGTTGTTAGCCTCTTGCCCAACCCCCAACATGGAGCTCATAATTTAGGTACTCTCTATCCTTTAACCTATCTGACATGGGTGTCCTTACCAGGAGCAAAGCTCTTATCAGTATATGTTTCCGGATCTTGGAGGCACTAAAGCTTCCCACCACTACAAAGTAATGACCATCTAAAGAGATTATTGATTACTACTTCTTCTCTTCCACCATTTACTTCTATATAGAAGTGTTGGGGAGGTGGGGTGGGGGCGGGGCAATGTAGTGATCTTGTGTGCTTGATCTAATGCACATTGTAAGCTATTATTCATTATCTTAAGGCAGTTCTTGATGCGATCACTCCATCTTTTGCGTGGTCTTCCTCTTGCTCTGTACTCGTTATACTTTTTTCTGTGTGGCTGTCTGTGGTAGTCGATAACAGGGCATTCTTGTCAGGTGTCCAAACCATTTAATCTGTTGTTCTTACATGAATCGCTTGATTGGTTTCACATCCAGTCTTCGTCTGATTTCTTCATTTCTAATTTTGTCTCTTATTGTCACACATGCAGCTCTTCTAAGACACTCATCTCCGTTGTTATGATTTCCCGCTCATTAGCTGCTGTTATTGGCCATGTTTGATACTGGTAACATAATGTTGGCTAGAAAATTGTTCTTATAAGATTTTTGATTACGATTTGATCGTTTATCTATCTCTCTCTTTCTCTCATATTGGTATTTTTTGTCATGCTACATGATCTTGGATTAATTATTGACCTCAATGTTTCTTTTCTTTTTACATTTTAGTTTCTCTATATTTTACTGATAACACAACTCGATTAAAGCATCTTGTATAAAGAGACAGCCTCCTTTCAGGGTTAAAAAGCACAGACCAGAGACTATGTATATTTTGCAAACAGATGACAAACACACGCTGTTGTAATACGTGTTTGTATATGCGTTATGAAAGATTTAGATGACTTGATGTAGATAAGTTTTTCTCGGAAGGTCGATTCTTGTTTAGACATTTCCTTGTCGGATGGGCAATCATGCCGCTTCCGCTTCAGAAAATGTTTGGTGGCTAGATTACATCCCCTCACGAGAGTATTACGTCTTCTGTAACTGGTTGCTAAGGACGCAAGTACTGGAAGAAGGGGCGCAACAATCGTGAAAAGTTGATTGTATACAATGTGTTGACAGTGTTGTCTACTCCTGTCGATAAGATTAAGAACAATATTTATGCCATGCAATCTTGTATACTTATACGTTAAAACGGGTATTCATGATGTACTTAATTTCTTTGCTGATCTTATGTCCTGTGATCAAAGCGTATAGGATAAACGGTAGAATGCAGTATCCAGTGCCAGAAGTGGATTTAGGAATTAGTAAATAATTTTTTGAATTGTTATTTATTAACAAGAGGTTCTGTTAGGTTAACAAAATAGTAATAATAATAGCCGTCCATCACAAGCGATTATGACAACAGCATCAGACGTGTGTTGTTTCATCTCTCTGGTATGTGCTGAGGTGCCTATAGAATACAACCCTGAAACACAAACTCTGAAACACAATACCCTACCACATGTAGGGAACTACCACAGGTAGGGAAAACATGTTAAAGTGTGGACATGTGAGTTATGTGTTCTGTCTTTTCGCACAGCTCGCTTACTTTGCGACTCAATAGTACTACGATTCTCAGTTATGCCAGTTCCTATTGTTTGGCTACAGCGCTACATTTAGTTCACAAAATACAACAAAGAGCAATAACAATAATGTCCTCGGGATTGTTTGTCATCATAAACGTATCACACTCATGGAGTATCAATGAAAGGTACATACTTCTTCTTGCGTTCGTCCGCTAGGATTTCAACGTAGTCAGACGCCTGATATGAAGTTTCTGACCGGGGTTTTTGGGGGAAGGTCTGCTTTCCTTTTTATCAGTGTCACTCGCCATACAGACGTGCATTCTCCGACTTCATAGTTACAGAACGTGCATTCTCCGACTTCATAGTTACAGAACGTGCATTCTCTGACTTCATAGTTACAGAACGTGCATTCTCCGACTTCATAGTTACAGAACGTGCATTCTCCGACTTCATAGTTACAGAACGTGCATTCTCCGACTTCATAGTTACAGAACGTGAAGTCTCCGACTTCATAGTTACAGAACGTGCATTCTCCGACTTCATAGTTACAAAACGTGCATTCTCCGACTTCATAGTTACAAAACGTGCATTCTCCGACTTCAGAGTTACAGAACGTGCATTCTCCGACTTCATAGTTACAGAACGTGCAGTCTCCGACTTCAGAGGTACAGAACGTGCGTTCTCCGACTTCATAGTTACAGAACGTGCATTCTTCGACTTCATAGTTACAGAACGTGCATTCTCCGACTTCATAGTTACAGAACGTAAAGTCTCCGACTTCATAGTTACAGAACGTGCATTCTCCGACTTCATAGTTACAAAACGTGCATTCTCCGACTTCATAGTTACAAAACGTAAATTCTCCTACTTCATAGTTACAGAACGTGCAGTCTCCGACTTCAGAGGTACAGAACGTGCATTCTCCGACTTCATAGTTACAGAACGTGCAGTCTCCGACTTCATAGTTACAGAACGTGCATTCTCCGACTTCATAGTTACAGAATGTGCATTCTCCGACTTCAGAGTTACAGAACATGCATTCTCCGACTTCATAGTTACAGAACGTGCATTCTCCGACTTCATAGTTACAGAACGTAAAGTCTCCGACTTCATAGTTACAGAACGTGCATTCTCCGACTTCATAGTTACAGAACGTGCAGTCTCCGACTTCATAGTTACAGAACGTAAAGTCTCCGACTTCATAGTTACAGAACGTGCATTCTCCGACTTCATAGTTACAGAATGTGCATTCTCCGACTTCAGAGTTACAGAACGTGCATTCTCCGACTTCATAGTTACAGAACGTGCATTCTCCGACTTCATAGTTACAGAACGTAAAGTCTCCGACTTCATAGTTACAGAACGTGCATTCTCCGACTTCATAGTTACAGAACGTGCAGTCTCCGACTTCATAGTTACAGAACGTGCAGTCTCCGACTTCATAGTTACAGAACGTGCATTCTCCGACTTCATAGTTACAGAACGTGCATTCTCCGACTTCATAGTTACAGAACGTGCATTCTCGGACTTCATAGTTACAGAACGTGCATTCTCCGACTTCATAGTTACAGAACGTGCATTCTCCGACTTCATAGTTACAGAACGTGCAGTCTCCGACTTCATAGTTACAGAACGTGCATTGCCCGACTTCATAGTTACAGAACGTGAAGTCTCCGACTTCATAGTTACAGAACGTGCATTCTCCGACTTCATAGTTACAGAACGTGCATTCTCCGACTTCATAGTTACAGAATGTGAATTCTCCGACTTCAGAGTTACAGAACGTGCATTCTCCGACTTCATAGTTACAGAACGTGAATTCTCCGACTTCATAGTTACAGAACGTGCAGTCTCCGAATTCATAGTTACAGAACGTGCATTCTCCGACTTCATAGTTACAGAACGTGCAGTCTCCGACTTCAGAGTTACAGAACGTGCATTCTCCGACTTCATAGTTACAGAACGTGCATTCTCCGACTTCATAGTTACAGAACGTGCAGTCTCCGACTTCATAGTTACAGAACGTGCATTCTCCGACTTCATAGTTACAGAACGTCAGTCTCAACTTCATAGTTACAGAACGTGCATTGTCCGACTTCATAGTTACAGAACTGCAGTCTCGACTCTAGTTACAGAACGTAAGTCTCCGACTATATGTACACACTAAAACAGACAGACATAGCAATGTTCTAATCTTGAATAAAGTTAACACAAAACAGACAGATATAGCAATATTCTAATCTTGAATAAAATTTACACAAAACAGACAGATATAGCAATATTGTAATCTTGAATAAAATTTACACTAAAACAGACAGATATAGCAATATTCTAATCTTGAATAAAATTTACACAAAACAGACAGATATAGCAATATTCTAATCTTGAATAAAGTTAACTCTAAAACAGACAGATATAGCAATGTTCTAATCTTGAATAAAGTTTACACAAAACAGACAGACATAGCAATGTTCTAATCTTGAATAACGTTAACAATAAACAGACAGAATAGCAATGTTCTAATCTTGAATAAGTGACACAAAACAGACAGACATAGAATGTTCTAATCTTGAATAAAGTTTACACAAAACAGACAGATATAGCAATGTTCTAATCTTGAATAAAGTTAACTCTAAAACAGACAGATATAGCAATGTTCTAATCTTGAATAAAGTTTACACAAAACAGACAGACATAGCAATGTTCTAATCTTGAATAACGTTAACAATAAAACAGACAGACATAGCAATGTTCTAATCTTGAATAAAGTTTACACAAAACAGACAGATATAGCAATGTTCTAATCTTGAATAAAGTGAACACAAAACAATGATTTACGACTAGTTGTTAATATATAATGGTAAAACTTACGACAGTCTCTAGTTTAATGTACGCCTTTCAACACAAAAATTACACATCAAGTCCAAGTATAATATATTGTTCGTCAATCACGGCTGTTGATGGCCACTTACTTCATCCATAGTAGGGGCCAGAAGTGGGATTGTTGTAGGCATAAGGTACTGGCCAGTCGAATTTAGGCTTGGAATGTTCTTGGATTTTGTAGTCATGGAATGTCTTCCTCATCAGTATAGTGGTTTGGTGTATTGCAAGATCTGTCCTGATTTACCTTAGTTTTTAAAAATACGACAGATCCGGTTTCAGAAAGGATAATACTACAATGAGAGCGGGGATAATGTAGTGGATAGTGCACTTACTTCCAACGCTCGTGGTTTCATGATCAATCTAAACCTGTTGGAATAGAATGTTTACAATCGTAATGTTTCTCAGGTCGATCATGTCTCAGTTGAGTACCGAAGATAAGTTGGAAAGAAACGGCATCCGTGTAATGTTGACCACATGAGCCATTGTGTATCGTTGATTAAATAAAATACTGAACTAACAACATACTCTTCAATATACCATGTGGTATGAACACTGAGCACATTTCATTTTTGTTTTGGTCTCATACGTTTGACTATTCATTTGAAATATATGTATATCTATTTGTTTGTGCATGTTGTGTATTTGTATCTATTTGCGTGGTTGTATATTCGTGTGTGTGTGTTTGTTCTCTTAAGCATGCACATTAATGGAAGTGTGTATATGTAGATGTACAATCACCTGTAATACACACATTTCCTTCTGTTTCTAATAACACTGAAATCATCACCAGATCACATTACATATGGTTCTCTGTCTACACGAGTACTTGTTCTTAATATGACTTAAGAACCTCCTTACTCTCCCGCTGATTCTAGAATTACAACGTTGAAGAGAATCCTGAGTATGGGAGATAATTGAGTTAAAATTCCAAAGATATAATTGTGTAATAGGATATTAAAGGGGAAGTAATATAACATTTGGAAAATGAAATATTACTTGAGAATGGATATATGCTGTTGTAAAATAGAAAAGTGAAGAAAAGATAAGAGGGTGTTATGTAGACGGGAAACTGGAAAGCACGAGGGTAGAATGAGTGGCATTTGTATTCCAAGAAAATAGTTTGAAAATAGTTCAACAAGATATAAGGACATCATTATTTGGCCTCATCTACTTCGTTAACAACGTGATGGTGTTCACCAGACTTTTTATATTGTTGCCAAGGGACATAATATCACCGCACTTCACGCTCTGTGAATGTAATCTGTTAACCAGATGTAGTAGTCATCATTTTTTTTTCCGATCCAGAAGCATTTGAGCTTTCAGCTCTTCGGTTCAGGTGCCACGATGCACACCTTGAATCTGGGGAACCTGTGACTTCTCTGCCAACCCGCGGAATTGAACCCGCACACACAGAGGGCTAGTCACCCGCAGTCCAACACGCTACGCACACGCTGGACAGGCGGGCGATGTAGTCATAATTATAGCCCTCACCCAGTGTCGACTCTGGACTCTTTGGTGTCGCTGGCAAAAGACAAGTTAGTGCTCCTTCAATTCACACATTCGGTACCGTAACACTCGCTCACAAAGAATTGGGAGGTTAGTCTTCAACGGAAATCTCCTCAAACCCCAAGTTCAAAAACTTGAATGTTTAGATGAGGACTGACACATTCTTTTGCATTTCAGAGAATCCTTTGCTTGATAAATTCCCACAGGGGGTGTGTGTGTGTGTGTGTGTTATTTTACTACAAATGTAGGATCTTGCGTTTGTACACATTTTTCATATGTGAGATAGTTCTTACATAAAGTGTTGAGTTTTGCGAAAAGGTTGACGTGATTGGTTTTAAATTAAGATATAGTACAGGCAAATAGAGGAGGCGAAAGATACTGTTTATGAAGCACACACAAAAGTCCGTTCTAGAAATCTCTTCTTACCCTGAAGCTGTGAGACAAATCTTACCCTGAAGCTGTGAGACAAATCTTACCCTAAAGCTGTGAGACAAATCTTACCCTGAAGCTGTGAGACAAATCTTACCCTGAAGCTGTGAGACAAATCAGGACTGGAGAGGAGAAAGAAAGACAAGGCGCATAGAGAGGTTGGCTCCAGGTGGACCCATGGACTGCCGCACATATACGAAGACATATATATATCTAATCCAAATTTTAATAATATATTTTTGTGTGTTCGTTTTGTAAAACACTCTAGAAGATTATGTTTGAGTTTTTAATTGTTGTTCATTGATTTAAGATTCGATAGGGTTTTACATTTCACTGGCCGAATGGATTAGAGCGCGGCTGCCTTGTGGGAGACCTGTACTCAATTCACGGTAAGGCCATTGCTTTATTTCTTCTGTCTGCATAAATGAAAAGTCATAACCTGAGCAGCTTCGCTGCGACTGCACTAGCCATGCAGCCATTAAATTCCTTAGGCTCCCGTCCCACCTGTCCTACACAGCCCTTAAAGCGACAATACAGGCAGTATCGACAGTTTACATTTCACTGAACATCCCTGTTTTTAATGTTTCTTGTTTTTTGGGAATCATAACATTCATCATTTGGTATTCGATGATCTTCATATCTTTCTATCCATGATTAGATTTTATTTGTTAGAACTGTTCTGTATAATACATTACAAATATCGTTTCTTATTCACATCTCTCATTGAAAATCATTAGTTATATATTATATATTTTCTCCTTATATTTTGTTTTGGCTACAGAGATTATGATTTTTTTTTCTTAGAGAAATGACATCTTTCATCAAATGTTTCCATCGTTTTTATTATATACAGATGATTGCAGAACCGTGCGGTATATTTTCTCAGTATGATGCACGTCTACGAAATACCGCCTTTAAATGTTTTTTTCCCTTAAAATAACCTTCAAATGTAAAGTTGATTTTGCTGCTTATGGCGCCCTCCTTACGGTGCAGCTTGATGTGGCCGCCTCTTTGCATCATATCACGGCACGGCCCTAGATGATCGTTTGATGCTCATGGTCTTATTTTCAATATATTTTAAATAATGTAAATTTTAAACATGTTGAAAAATGATGTAGATCGGTAACGACCATGTGATTGTCTACATAACTACGAACGTGTATGTTGATGAGTGCTACATAAAGTGAGTTTTAACATGTGTTAATAATATGTATATAAATACACAAATATAGCTATCATTGTATAAATGAACAAATATAAATATCATTGAATAAATGAACAAATATAAAGATCATTGTATATATAAACGAATATAAATATAATTCTATAAATAAACGAATATAAAGATCAGACCTATAATGAACAAATATAAAGATCATTCTATAAATGAACAAATATAAATATCATTGTATAAATAAACAAATATAAATATCATTGTATAAATAAGCTATAGTCTGTCCATTAATTCATGAGCACGTTTGAAATTGATTTTCTCGAAAACTACCTGTTGGATCTCAGTGATTTTTGCAAGCAGCCTTAGAATATCCATGACGCTAGAAAGTATTTTTTCCAAGAAAATTTGATGTAGTTTGAAATATTTCTTCTTCAGGTTATATTAAAATCAACCTCACCGGATTGTACACAATAGTAACAGATCTACGGTACACAGACGCGTTGTTCTAAAAATACATTATGGTAACATTGAAATATCGTGAGTAAACAAAAATTTCACGGGAATTCCGTGCACCGAACCAGTCGACTTTGAAAGCGGAAAGCATATGACGTTATAATTGGGATACCGTTGTATAGTCATAGGTGTATCTCGCTATTTGTATGAAGCTATTGTATCATATTTGTTGGCTTATCAAAACTGACATTGATATCACATTCATAATGAGTCTGAAGTGCACATTTATAACAATGCAGAAGGTTACAGTTTACTATACCAACACTTCCGTAGGGAATCTAAGAGAGGTCATCTATATTGCGATATTCATAACCTGAGAAACGAACGCAACTGGAGCTTGGTCTGAATAGAGAATACTTTTCCCGATGGATTAAACAGGACACAAAGTGCACTAATGTTAAGCAAGGACGGAAAAGAACAATTGACGACTTTGACATAGATGTCATAAGACGGGAGCTCTTGAAAATGTTTGCGACAAATCAACTTGTTACTCTCAGGAAACTGAAATTAAAACTGCAATCAGATTGCAGCATAGACATTTCTAAAAGTACTCTATGGAAAATTGTAAGAGCCGCCGCTTCACCTTCAGAAAAACTATAGGCGGTAGGAATATTATTTGTGAAAAGCCACATTTAATTGCTGCCCGAAGTAAATACCTGAGGCAGATCCGTGAGCGGCGGAGGCAAGGCTATGATATTGTATATTTGGACGAATCCTGGGTCAATGCTCACCACACCAATTCTAAAGAATGGCAATCAGTAGACGGTGAACGGAAAAGAAAAATACCAAGCAGCAAAGGCCAGCGTATTATACTAACACATGCAGGAAGCAGTGAAGAAGGTCTTGTCCATGACGCTGGACTTATTTTCCAATCAAAAGTACCGACGGTAGGGACTACCACACAGAAATGAATGGACATATTTTCAGGCACTGGATGGAGAAAGATCTACTTCCAATTCTAAACAGACCATCATGCTTGGTAATGGGTAATGCATCCTATCACAACGCAGTATCAGCGGAAGACAAAGTACCAACTGCATCAAATACAAAAGATCAAATTAGGACTTGGCTTGCTAAGGAAAATGTCAGCTTCGATGATACATATTTGAAACCCGAGTTGTTGCACCTGGTGAGGATGACAAATAAGACAAAGGTGTTTCATATTGACAAAATCATTGCGGAATACGGCCACACGTCTTTGCGACTACCTCCATATCATGCTCAATCCGATAGAGCTTGTCTGGGCTAAAGTAAAAGGGCAAGTTGCCGAACAGAACAGGACGTTTAAAATGTGTGATGTTGAAGTTCTGACACGTGAGTCCTCTCAATGATAGACATGCAGTTCTGGAAGAAGTGTGTTGAACATGTGCTCCGAGAGGAAGACGAGTACTGGCACCGAGATGGATTACAATTTGTCCAGCCAGTAACAATTATCAACCTCATGGAATCGTCAGATTCGGGATGATACAAATCATATTTTGATTACAGACTGAGAAATAGCAACGTATACATTTCCATATCCAAATGCGTCTACCATCATACAATTTGTGGTGAAGTTAAGACACCCTGGGGTCTAATGGTGACCGAAGGGAGGACTAACTGTTGCATATTGTATCCAAGTTCACGATTGCACATAAAGGGCAACACACTTAATTACTTGACCTATCAAGTTAATATGGAGATACACCTATGAATAGAATTGACATGGACTAATTCTAGGGATTACTGTAAAATCTAAAATTTGAGCCCCGTATTTGCAATTGTCATAAAAGATCAAAGGAATTCGCCGATGTGCAAAATCCGTAGCATCTATGGACTACTGGTTAGCTTTATTTTAGCGTCATGGATATTCTAAGGCTGCATGCAAAAATCACTGAGATCCAACAGGTAGTTTTCGAGAAAATCAATTTCAAACGTGCTCACGAATTAATGAACAGACTATAGTGTACAATGGATACATCGGAAGAAACATAAGATCAAATCAAGTAATAACATGTGCCTTGTGGAACGTCTCATTCATCACACCCCGTCTCATGCAAGTTCTCCGGCCTCTTCTAGCGTCATGTTCAACGTTTCTTTGATGTCCTGCTGCCACGATTCGTCTTGGTCGTCCCCTGACTCGTTTTACAGGAACCATGTCTTCCATTATCTTTCTCTCCAGACCACTGTGGCGTTTAATGTGGTCAAAATAGTTCATCTTCCGGAACATTATGTTATTTATGAACCAATGCTCCTTGATATTCAGGTGTTGACGGATGTCTTAGCTTCTTCTCTTCTCTGTCCAGGATGTTCTAAGACTATTTCTAAGAAGATAAGGTGAGAATATTACAATCGCATGAACTGTTATAAAGACTATCTTCTTCTCTTCTCTGTCCAGGATGTTCTAAAGACTATTTCTAAGAAGATAAGGTGAGAATATTACAATCGCATGAACTGTTATAAAGACTATCTTTAATGCTCAAAAAGAGTTCAGCGTGCAGAGGTAACCTTTTATTGTTATTTGTAAGAGGCAATAAACGTTTTTCGAACATGTTATGGAGAGTAGGTTTGGGTTACAATTGGTAAAATTCATGCAGAACGAGACAAAGAACTGCCGAGAGAGCGAGCGAGAGAGAGAGAGAGGAATATAAAGTAACAAAGAAGAGAAGAGAGATAAGATCCCACACATTTTAAATTAGAAAAAAAACCACCATACATTGAAAGTATGAACAGAATAATCATGCGTCAGTGCTTGCCAACACAAGATGGCATATCAGGAAACTAGAGTATAGATATATTAGAAAAAGAGATGAGCAAAATGAGCACCAACACATTCCAGGAATACAAAAACTATTATCAAGATCATCGCGATCGTGTGATGCCAGGACTCGTAAGGGAAGCAAAGAATAGTACCACTGCGACCTACAAGGCATGTTTTAGGAGGCGATTGATGTAGGGGCTCAGGAAGCTACCTAGTAAATAAAATGAAATGAAAATCGTGGCATATCCTAAAGGACGTAGCCATCAACTACAGTAAACGAGTCGTTGATTTTCTAGGCACAACTTATACGTTCAGTAGTTTGCCATTGCTTTCTGAACAGGTGGCGCCATCGTCCTTTTGTTAAAATCAACGGAAACCATTTTGCAAGCAAACTGTCCGCATAAATCGGATTTGCTGAGCTACTTGTAGGTGCATAACTGGCACAACGTATAATCGCTCTTAGGCTCAGATCATACACAAAGCACACAGAGGAGTTAATAGGTGGTCGTTGTGGAGCGTTCGTCGTCGTCGAAGAAGAAGAAGAAGGAAGACGATCAAAGGAAAAATTGATTAAGGAAAAAGGCAATAATATTCACCTCAGTCTATCGAAACTGATCATCATATTCGAACGGACACACTAGTGCAAACACTATGTGCGATATTGAACAAGGGACACCTGTGAGGCTTCTGTTTAATCATCTTGATTAACCTGGGGGCACATGTGTTTCCTGTGTTTAACCATCTTATCTGTGTCACATTGACCTGGGTGCACCTATGAGTTCTATGTTTGACCATGTTATATGTGTCATATTGACCTTGGGGCACATGTGAGGCCTGTGTTTAACCATCGTATCTGTGTCACATTGACTTGGGGGTACGTGTGAGTTCTATGTTTAACCATCTTATATGTGTAACATTGACCTGGAGGTACGTGTGAGTTATATTATATGTGTAACATTGACCTGGAGGTACGTGTGAGTTCTATGTTTAACCATCTTATATGTGTAACATTGACCTGGAGGTACGTGTGAGTTCCATGTTTAACCATCCTATCTGTGTCACATTGACTTGGGGGTACGTGTAAGATCTATGTTTAACCATCTTATATGTGTAACATTGACCTGGGGGTACGTGTGAGTTCCATGTTTAACCATCCTATCTGTGTCACATTCACCTGGGTGTACATGCGAGTTGTATGTTTAACCGTCTTATCTGTTCACATTGAACACGTTGGAGGTACCTGTAAAACTATATAAGCGATATGTTTAACCATCTTGTCGCATTTAAAGACTGAGAATTAACCCATCCCTACCCGACACGTGTGGAAACAAGCAGCCACATTTACTGGACACATGTGGGTACAATCAGCCCATCATATTTTGCAAGACTGTCTTAAATTTATTCAAATGCAAACATTCTGCTAGATTTCCTGTTCTTAGTTTCTAAATATCTCAGCTCCATATTGACGTACAATCTAGTACATGTGCCATGTTTTTTATGTTGATAGGACATATTTTATTTTATATCTACCGTGAGATAGACATTCTATTTTAGCGTATCGTCTATGCATATATTTTCTGTAGTTTTCTTGACTTGTTTCCGCCTATCAATAGTTTTGTTTGTCTGCTCCAAATATCGATTTAACAGTAATAAACATCTACTCTCATCCGTTTCGATGTTAACTGCGAATATCTACTTGGAGGTCAGGCATATTTATATTTATATTTGTATTTATTGGGCATCCTAATCATGGATCGGCTTTTCCCGGCCTACCTTCTCACAAAACTTCTTTCACTTATTGTTAAACTACTCTGACTTGCAGTATGTTTAAAACTGTTTTGTCTCTTCTTCTTCTTCTTTGCGTTCGTTCTTTACGACCAATTTTAATCACTCCTTGTGACATGTTTGATCTTTGCCAAGAACGTGTATACGTTGCACATTGGTTTGGTAGGCCCCTAAACGCATATATTTCTACAGGTTTAGGACACGTGCATCCGATTTCAGCCAAACCTCCTTAGTCGCCTCTTACGACATGGTGGCAGGTAACAGTGGTTCTATTCTTTACACCCTAAATTTGGGCCCCGTAACCACTCGGGCTGTTTTGTCTCTAATTGAAGGCGCCAGAGATCCGATGCCGGGGAAATTGCTGGTCTTACACGCTTTTTGCGAACCCTTGATTACCTGCCTCTTTTCGTGATATTTATCAACTTCTATGTTCCAGCACAGTGACTGAGTCCATGTTTTCCATTGATCGTAGGTCTTAACAGTTAGACTACATCGCAAGACAAAGGCCGCAATTTTTGATACAGCAAGTTCTCATATTGGGACACATTTCAATTAGTAGTTTTCTGTTCTCTATGCACTTTTCATGATATAATATTATTTTATGGGAGTATAATTTCGCCAGGATTCTCGTCGGTATGAAAAAGTTACGTGCACTACGGCAAGATACACCTGTATAGTATTGTTAATTCAATGTGTTTACATTCTACAGCAATGTCTGATGTATTGATTTAAACAAATCAAAGGTCACAGCGACGTGGAAAACAATCGAACTGGACAAAGGCGTAAACGACTTTTTGTCAAAGAATTAGATTTAAACATACAATAATGTTATATTGGAATTGTGCCAGTGTTAAACAGGGAAGACCCATACTCGATCAACTAATACACACAGCTGACATTATCGTGTTACAGGAAACCAAACTTGGCTACAAAGCGTTATGGCTCACTGGCTACACTGAATATTACAACAGAAAACATCACAGTACCCCAACTCTGTTGAATATGTGCACAGGGAGCAAAGTATAGACCACAGATACTTGCTTTGTGAATACAGTCCACACCACAACATTTTATACTAATAGATGCATACTTGCCTGCAATGTGAGTATAAATACTATGTCTTGGCAATTTTGAGACGAAATAACACTAAGCGATGGTCACGTAATCATCTGTGGAAACTTCAATCCAAGAGGAAAGAAATGGGGAAACGTTCAATCCAACTCCCAAGGCGTAGAACTTGAAGAGGTGCTCGTAAATACATACTATGTATCAATAACGGAATGATCACTAGAATAGCCCTACTCCCAGGAGACATAGACGATGTTATTGATTTGGATGGTAACATGACATTGGCTCATATGTAAATGTGATGCCTGTCTTGACAGGGCACTACCCATGTGTGTTAGTTAAAAAAGACTAATAGAATAAATAGGTCAAATGGAAGCAGTCCTGAGGACTTGTACATAGGAGCACATAGTCCTACTGGTCCTTGTTAGTTGTAATAAGTTCACTAATAGAGTTTGTATACATAATTAGTCACTCAGTATGTTTAGTTGTAATAACGTTAGTCTAAGTATGTTTAGTATCTGTACTAAAGTTTAGTCACTACAGCATGTTTAGTTCTTCACTATCAAACGTTTGTCAACATATGTTTTAGTTCTGTCACTCATAACGTTTAGTCACTACAGTATGTTTTAGTTCTGTCACTTCATAACGTTTAGTCACTACATATGTTTAGTTATGTCACTTCATAACGTTTAGTCACTACAGTATGTTTTAGTTCTGTCACTTCATAACGTTTAGTCACTCATATGTTTTAGTTATGTCACTTCATAACGTTTAGTCACTACATTATGTTTTAGTTCTGTCACTTCATAACGTTTAGTCACTACAGTATGTTTAGTTCTGTCACTTCATAACGTTTAGTCACTACATTATGTTTTAGTTCTGTCACTTCATAACGTTTAGTCACTACATTATGTTTAGTTCTGTCACTTCATAACGTTTAGTCACTACATTATGTTTTAGTTCTGTCACTTCATAACGTTTAGTCACTACATTATGTTTAGTTCTGTCACTTCATAACGTTTAGTCACTACAGTATGTTTTAGTTCTGTCACTTCATAACGTTTAGTCACTACAGTATGTTTAGTTCTGTCACTTCATAACGTTTAGTCACTACATTATGTTTAGTTCTGTCACTTCATAACGTTTAGTCACTACATTATGTTTAGTTCTGTCACTTCATAACGTTTAGTCACTACAGTATGTTTAGTTCTGTCACTTCATAACGTTTAGTCACTACATTATGTTTTAGTTCTGTCACTACATAACGTTTAGTCACTACATTATGTTTTAGTTCTGTCACTACATAACGTTTAGTCACTACATTATGTTTAGTTCTGTCACTTCATAACGTTTAGTCACTACATTATGTTTAGTTCTGTCACTTCATAACGTTTAGTCACTACATTATGTTTTAGTTCTGTCACTTCATAACGTTTAGTCACTACATTATGATTAGTTCTGTCACTTCATAACGTTTAGTCACTACATTATGTTTAGTTCTGTCACTTCATAACGTTTAGTCACTATATTATGTTTAGTTCTGTCACTTCATAACGTTTAGTCACTACAGTATGTGTTAGTTCTGTCACTTCATAACGTTTAGTCACTACAGTATGTTTTAGTTTGTCACTCATAACGTTTAGTCACTACATTATGTTTAGTTCTGTCACTTTATAACGTTTAGTCACTACAGTATGTGTTAGTTCTGTCACTTCATAACGTTTAGTCATTACAGTATTTTTAGTTCTGACACTACCTGAGTTTTAGTTTTTTAACTAATATCTTTTAGTTTTCTCTCATTGTATCAATTTTAGTTCTGTTACTACAAACGTTTAGTCACTACATTATATTTTAGTTTTGTCACTACATGAGTTTTAGTTTTTTAACTAAATTGTTTTTTAGTTTTCTCTCATTGTATTTTAGTTTTCTCTCATTGTATTTTAGTTTTCTCCCATTGTAGTAGGGATTTTGAGCAAAGATCAGCAGATGGGAGAAAATATGAACATATGGTAGGTAATATGAATATATTGTGGGGAATAAGAGCAGATGGCAGAGGTTTTGAGGTGTTGTCTGTGGCTTAGGGGATAGAGACTCGGTCTATTAAAACCGACGTTCTGAGTTCGAATCACGCTGCGGACAGTTTGGTTGCAAATTGTTTCGCGTGGATTTTTACAAAGGACGATGGCACCACCCGTTCAGAAAGCAATGGCAAACTACTGAAGGTAATAATGCCTAGAAAATCACAATCAGCGTTAAAAGTGGGGTTGATTCGCAAAGTCCTGTAAAGGATATGCAATTAACTTTTATCAGCAGGCAGACGGTGGAGGGTATGAGTAGATGGCAGATAATATGAGCAGATGGAAGATAATATGAATAGATTGTGGAGAATATAAGCAAATAGCGAAGGACATAGTCAATTGACATATAATATTATCGATATAAGTGAAGACTGTAGTCAAAATATGTAGAAAGTGAAGAAATTCACTTCTGTTGTATCCTTTGCAGCCTTTTGATCGAAACGTTACTGTGTATCGTTATTGTTTTTGTATCATGTAAAACTACAGTACATTGTTTTTACGTAATGTACTTTGTGTTTGAAAAACATATCTATACTTTTGAATATAAGTGTTACAGAAGAGTCCATCGTATATCATGGACAGAGAAGGGAACAAATATATATATATCCAGAAAGAACTCAAAATCAAAGAAAACTGGCTGATGCTACAAATAAGAATGACAAAATTCAGTTATTTTGGATAAAAAAACGACACGAAGGGCTGGAGAAGACCATCATGGTAGGAGACATACCGGCAAACAGAATAAGAAGAAGGTCACGTAGAAGATGGATTCAGGATGTAACTGATGGTTTGAACATGACGGCTGCAGATGCAGGACATCTGATCTATGAGAGAGAGAGAAATTCCGGAAGACTGTTGGAATGGCAAAGTTCTGCTCATGACAATCTATATTTGATGATGACTTTGTTATTACGTGTTTCAATTATCCCGTCAACATAATGTGGAGTGTAAGACTTCTTATGGATACCGTTGACATTAAACTTTGAAATCATGGCTTGAATATAGGACAATGTATCCATGTAAAAATCACTCATTTGTGTCCGTCAATTACTTCCATCAGGGTGTTCTATATAAATAAATGTTAAACAAGTTTTGAACTAACTGAACTGTTGTTCCTTCTGCACATCCACAGGTTTCTATGCTAATGACAGTCACAAAGAAATGATATTAGTTTGTATACTTTAGCATCACTGACCTCCCAGGAGTTACCAATGCAATGGTAAAAGCAACACTATGTTGCATTAGAAACAACCGCTCCTGGTTATCATTAGAGTTGATTTTCAGAGCGTCTCTGTAAATGCTTAATCCCACAGCGCAGTGCAGGTTTGACATTAATGTTAACCTTGAAATAAGTATGCTACCAACGACATCTTCTTCTTCTTTCCGTTCGCTCTTTACGACCAATTTCAATCACTCTTTGTAATATGTTTGATCTGTGCCAAGAATGTGTATCGTTGAACATTGGTTTGGTAGGCCACCAAAACGCATAGACTTCTACACGTTTAGGACATATGTATCCGATTTCAGCCAAACCTCCTTAGTCGACTCTTACGATATGCGTGGCAGGTAACAGTAGTTCTATTCTTTACACCCCAAATTTGGGCCTCGGTAACCACTCGGACGTACCAACGACATGATAAATAGACTCATTTATCACAATTGGTTTTCACGTGAGAACTTATCCAACCTTTCAACAAAATTAGATTTGTCACTTCTTGTGACCTGAACAGTTGGAAGCCGAGGTTCTATTCACTATTCCCAAGTGAGGGAACCGGGAACCATATGGTTCCCTTATTGTACTAGTTGTACTTACATTTTATCCGTCCTTGTCTGGTTTTCCCGTCTACTTATGCAGCACTAGGTTGAAAATTTAGCAAATCTCACCAGAACGTCATGATCAATGATTGAATTGTCAAAGAAACGTTCATCCTAAACTAACTATATTGTTCTCATTTTATCCAAAATAGATGTTTAATCGATTCAGCGATGCAGTATGGACTTACCCGTTGTACAAGTAGAACTGGATACATGAGGGGCAGAGTGAAGAGTGTGTTTAATCAGTGAGACACGGGAACCATCAGTATTAGTACTCTTCGATATCTGTTGGGGAAGACTGAGCACCTGTGACTCTGCCACCAGTGCAACAACGTCAGTTTAGTAACCAATAATAAATAATAAATCTCATGTTATCCATATTAAACGAGATTTCTATAATTGCTTTCAGAGCTGGTCTTGTTAACACCTACATTAGCGTGTCTTCTTTTAGAACAATAGATTCAAATTGACAAGAAATCGATACTGATGTAATTCACTGTAGCTTCATATTTGACAATGTCTTAAAGAAAATATATATATATCCCCTCTCCACTTTTTCTATTTAATATTTTTGATATACATACCTCACAAGGAACAAATAAAACAAATAAAACGACATCGTATTCTTCAAGTATTCTCCTGGCACATAAACATATTTTTCAATTAACTTCTCTACAAAGTCAGTTTTTATACTTCCTCTTTGTGCCCACGTAAGTAATGGAGCTCCCTACCTTTCTTGATCTTTATTTCTTTAGTCATTCTTGTTGTAACACACATCTTCTAATATTTTTATCCATTAGGAAATAATAGCTTTATATAATACAATTATTATAGTCATACAATACTGAATCAGACAAGAAATAGTCTACATGTCTGATGTCCACTTATTTAATAAAATATAACGACTTTAGAGTCGACCTTGGCTACACATTGACGATATTTATTTATTATGTATTCGTTTATGTACATTATTCATGTTGTGTTATTTGAATCTTTTCTTTCATAGTTTGCTTTCAGACTTCCAGCTGGTGCCGGCTAGTTTTTTTCATGATGATCATGCTGGGTTTTGTATATACTAGTTTGTTTTATCTCATTCAATGATCTATCGTTGCAGCTATGGCAATTACAGTACATTATGCTCACTGTTTGTACTTATTTAGTTGAGTATTTTCATGCCATTTTGTGGAAAATGAGAAAGCAGTATAAGCTGTGTTTTAAATATAATCACTATTATTATGAATGTAAAGACTACGATATGTTTCTTTGAGGTATTAAATTAAGTATTAGAGTATTAGAGTATTAGAGTATTGATATTAGGTATTAGAGTATTAGATATTAGATATTAGAGTATAAGTATTAGAGTATTAGGTATTAGAGTATTAGAGTATTAGAGTATTAGGTATTGAGTATTAGAGTATTAGAGTATTAGAGTATTAGGTATTGAGTATTGAGAAAGTATTAGAGTATTAGAGTATTGAGTATTAGAGTATTAGAGTATTAGAGTATTAGAGTATTAGAGTATTAGAGTATTAGAGTATTAGAGTATTAGAGTATTAGAGTATTAGAGTATTAGAGTATTAGAGTATTAGAGTATTAGAGTATTAGATATTAGAGAGTATTAGAGTATGGTATTAGAGTATTAGGTATTAGAGTATTAGAGTATTAGAGTATTAGAGTATTAGCGTATTAGAGTATTAGAGTATTAGAGTATTAGAGTATTAGAGTATTGAGTATTAGGATTAGAGTATTAGAGTATTAGAGTATTAGAGTATTAGAGTATTAGAGTATTAGAGTATTAGAGTATTAGAGTATTGGAGTATTGGAGGATTAGAGTATTAGAGTATTAGAGTATTAGAGTATTAGCGTATTAGAAACACAACATTTTGACAAAATAAATGTATCTGACATACCTTTTGGACGGTAATCTTCTTCTTCTTCTTCCTCGAACGCTCCATATCGATAACGTGTCAATCATTTCTTGTGATTTGTATCTGATCTGAGCCTAAAAGCGATTGTAGGTTGTGCAAGTTATGCGCCTACAAGTAGGACAGCACATCTGATTTCTGCGTTGCTTGTTATTTACTAGGGTAGCATCCTAGGTCTACATCAGTCGCCTCTTACGACACGCATTGTAGGTTACAGTGGTACTATTCTTTGCTTCCCATGTGGGCCCCGGCACCACACGGGTGTGGACGCTAATAATTTAGAGGAAGAGATTGAAGGAGCTAAAATGAGGATATATAAATTTGAAAGCTGATTGGTCGCTTTTGAATGCCTCGTAATTTTAAACTATTGCCAATAGTTTACACCACAATTTCTTGCTACAGAAATCAATTTTTTTCAAATAAAAAAATAATAACAAGTAGTGCTATTATATTACAAATTGTATACTCAAAGTACTATCAATGACACAGCGGAAAATAAAAATAATATATTGAACCAAAACTTATGTATGGCAACGAACAAATATTTAAAAATAAAAAAACGGTGAAAGTCACAGAGATGTGGTTTTACATAAGAATGAGGAAAATCTATGGACAGAGAAAATAAAATGAGGAAGTTTTAAAAAGGGTACACACAGAATACCTCATCAAAAGAATAAGAATCAGACAATCGATGTTTTTCGGACACATAATATGAAGAGGTTTGGAACATTTGGGGACAATAAGGAAGAATAGATTGTGGAAGACAGATACGAGATGCTTGACGTTATTGTTAGACACGAGATCGCTGTCAGAACCTATACGCTGCACCAGATAGATAGAGCGAGAGAGAGAGAAAAAGAGAGAGAGAGAGAGGGAGACAAAGAGAGTTTTGGAGAGACATTATAGCCTACACCGACATCCAGGACACTTGATTTATTGATAATCAATGTGACAATTATCACATTAACTGTCACATAATCATATGTCATTGTTTTTTTGTATGTATGGGAACCATAGTCATATGTGGGCAGGTAGAAACACACCAATAGTAAGAGTTCTAAAGATAACGATCACAGGCATAACAGATTAGTAACTTAAGAGAATAGGTGCAAATTTGCCCATACAGAAGTATAAACAATAGCAAAGACATTGTTTAAGCATGAATATAGACAGATAGATAGACAAACAGACAGAAAGATATATAGATAGAAAGATAGAAAGATAGATAGATAGATAAATAGACAGAGAGAGAGAGAAAGAGCGATAGAAATGGTATCTAAGATTGTATACAAAAGCAAACATACATAAATTGTGGGTCGTCGATAGCGAAGTTGACAACACGATACGGTTAGTAACCCCGTGCCACAGAAGTTCTTGGGTTGAGGCACAGCCAGGCTCTAGCACAGGCCAGACAACTGGCCGGGTATTCCTTGACCTAGATAAGAAAAGGGATCTGAAAATTACAGATCTTTGATAGAACACTGCACGCTTTTTTTAAATTTTACTCAATTCTGTGAGTCTATGGTTATTTATTGGTGAAAAATATTTATAATATTGATATTCCTTATTGTTAAACTTAACTTGTTGCATAATATACTTTCGAGTTAGCATGTTGTGTTGATTTTAAAATGAATTCGTCTATATACACCTATACTGGAATGCGAGGTCACGTGGTGTAGTTAGGGTCTGATTTCCCACAATTCTTACCTGAGTCCGAAGGCCCAGTAGTTTATAGTTGGCTCTGGTTGAGGCCAGCAAACAATTTTCGGTATGTACTTGGAACGCGGTTGTTCTACAGGAAATCATGGGTATCTAAATTATAAGTACCTTTGAAATCGGAGTAAGACTTGTCTGTATGGCGAGGGATAATGGCGATAAGTAAAACCAGCTTCACGCAAAAATCAGTCAGAGGTACCATATTAGACGCTATGACCACACCTGAATTCATAACAATCGAATGAAAAAAAAAGCAGAAAAGTTGAAGAAATCGAAGATGACATAAATACTGATAGCAAAGAAATGAGAATAGTAAACAAATAATAAAGAACAGTTTGTAACAATTTTAACAAAACAAAAGACATGCACAAATAGTTGATAAGAAGAAACAGAATGTAGATTGTGTTAAAAACTGGAATGTTTGCTTGCATTGGTTTCATTAGAACACTTGTATGTATCTGTTGCCTCTGTATATAGCAGACTAGCTGGTACAAGGCCCAAAAAAAACAAAGAAAACAATGAGACAAGGAGAAAAGAAATAGAAACAGAAAAAAATATAGAAAGGAACAGCCCTGGTATGGCTCTGGTAAGGTCACCGAAAACACAAAACACTCTCTCTACACAAAACATGAACGACTATAGAAAATATCAACACTAACTAGATAACTAAAGTTCTGCTGCACTAGCAATGTATTTAGTCATCCATCCTGAGTCCTCATGGACTTCATAATATAATACAGTAACACAAAGAAAGGTTTAAATTATGCATAACACGCTACTTTAAATCCTATGACATAATTTAATACCCCAGTTCATTAGTCAGTAATATTAATCTTGTCCTATAATTATGTTGATGCTGGATCGATTCTTCTGCTGCAAAATTTGGAAAAAAAGTTATGGCTCGTTGGAAATTTCTATACCAAAAAATGTTTTAACATCGGGACCGGTGATACTCTGTTCCATCTCCTTGAAAACAAAAGAACTTGAAACTTGAAAACAATTTTGGGAAATGGGAAAGGCTGCTAGCGTGCTCCGTCTGATTCTTTTCTGGCAATGTCTTACATACAGTCTACAATCCCTTGGTCCTCTTAAATGAACAGTCTAAAAGTCCAACCCACTGGACTTCCACAATCATAATTTCTCCATACTATACAATAATAATACTTTAAATAGTATCTGCAACTAGACGTGCCCCGTCTGATTCTTTCTGGAAATGTCTTCCATACTGTCTACAATCCCTTGGTCCTCTTAAATGAATAGTCTAAAATCCAACACACTGGACTTCCACAATCATAATTTCTCCATACTATACAATAATAATACTTTAAATAGTATCTGCAACTAGACGTGCCCCGTCTGATTCTTTCTGGAAATGTCTTCCATACTGTCTACAATCCCTTGGTCCTCTTAAATGAATAGTCTAAAGTCCAACACACTGGACTTCCACAATCATAAGTTTTTCATACTATACCATAATACTACTTTAAATGGTATCTAGCACTCTCAATACACTTCAAAGTGTCGTCACTGTTATCTAATACACCACCACTGCGTTATTTATCAAGACATGTAAATAACTAGTCTGCTTTAAATTTTCGTCTGCTTAATTCTCCTCTGGAATCACATCGGCGAACAACTATATAAAATTTACCTTTCAAATTTCCTTCCACATCCTGACCTCGCTCGTCAGTCACCCTTTTGTTCATCTAATCTAAAGTTCCACCCAATATATCTAACTAAAACCCCCAGCTGCCCCTACCTGGGTCTCGAGATTTGCGAGATTAAAGGAGTCCCGAATACCAGGGGGTACTAATGTCCTGAGTTAGTAAACTGCTGGTCATCAGCTAAATATTGGTAAACAAGGTGTTTACTTACCAACTCAAGGACACCCAGTGCAAATAAAAGGGGGTGTGGTTTGGGTTGACCCCGAATATACCCTAATCATAACAGTGAAACTGTTACAGACCATCCTATGCCATCTAGAACTTTAGCTCTATCCTAAAGTTCTAAAGTTCCATCCTTCTAATACTACCCTAAAATCCCAGTTCCATCCTAGTTGCTCCACCCAAAGTTACTATATCCTAAATCATACAAATAAATCCCCTAGAATAAGTCCGAAAACAACCATCATGTGGGTAAAAGAAAAAAAAATATATATATCTTTGTGCATATCATATTCCACTCTGGCTCACAAATACCAACACAATCTCTGATACGTCCACATTCAAGGCAACATTAACATATGAAAGCATCAAGTACATTTCTAGATCATCAATATCATTCAATCCTTGAAATATTTACATACAAAAAAAAATACATCCACCATAACTCATGGTCACCTCGGTTACCCATCAGCTTCTCTAAATGACCTAGTCTGGGTACGGTAATTGACCAGGATGAAAAAACCTCATAGAACAGTATCAGGATCTAGCATACATATGTCGAAAACAAAATTCATCATATTCATGTCAATTCAAACTTCATGTCATGAAAGTGCAATTCTCAAGACCCATTTACTTATAGCATGGTACTATGAAAAAAATCAATCTATGTACAACAAATTTACACGTCAATATTTATCTCAATGCATCAATACATAACATAAAGTGAGAAAAAAAATATATATTTCATTGCAACTGACAATCAAAACGATAACCATCTGCGATTTAGTACCCTCAGATCTACTTGATCCGATCATTTTCTCCTACTGTGCCCTCATGCACAGTTTCATATTTCGGCCGTTTGCCTCAATGTCCTTGTGTCACTTCTCGGTTCCTACCTCAAAGGTTCAGCATTACCACTGAGTGCACCCCATTTCATAAACCATATTAACCAAGCTCAATCCCAATGGCATCTTGGTTACTCTGTCTCTGATCTCCTGATCTGGCCAGGGTACTATAATTTGACCAGGATTTGAGAAAAAAAAAAAAAAAAAAACTACATATATCCCATAAGACAACCTCAAAAGTTCCCATACATATATTCAAGAGAAACGTGCATCTTATTCATGTCAAAAATCAACTACATGGTATCAAAGCAACAAAATATAAACGTCCATCAAATTATAACAGGGTATCAGGTTCAACTGATGTACAACAAAATTTTGAATTACATAAACACTGGTGTTATTCAACACCCTCACGTCAACGATAAACCAAAAACCAATATCAATTTTCAAAATGCAACAACAAAAATGTGAATTACATAACCAATGGTGTTATTCAACACCTTCATGTCAACGATAAACAAATCAATATCAATTTCAATACAGGTGACTTACATAAACAATGGTGTTATTCAACACCTTCATGTCAACTATAAAACAAACCAATATCAATTTCAATACGGGTGAATTACATAGTGAACAGACCAAAAGAAAAAAACGATAAATTGAGATCGGCCGAGCCAATGCAGGACACCACTAGCCGGATAGATAATGTGCTCATGTAGGATAACTGGCGAACAAATTGCTGGTGGACCCTTCCATGATACATTTCCGCCCGACTCCCGGTGCACATTGAGTTAGCTCAACTTGATCTCTCAGCTCAAAACTGGTGGTTGATTTTCCCCTCAAGTTGGGTACATGAAAATATACAAAATATGACAAGTTAATATCCAGGCACAAAAATACAAAATATGATTTATATTTAATGGGCCTTCTAACACACCATTTCTCTAACCCCTCCTCTTTACACAACTCTCCATTCCAAGTACAATTCTCGTGCGCCTCGGCATTACTCTAGTGCCCTCATACTTTTACACAACATACTAAGTGACTATCAAAAATTTAACCAGGTCAAAAGCTCACTGTACTCATAACGCAATTCTCCTAATTGGTCATACGCCTTAATCTCCTTCCTTTGGATAGGATGCTCAAAAAAAAATTTCATTATTCCACGCAACATCTTGGTTCTCAAAGTCTACTTAGTGTTCTCTCGTTCCTCTCTCTGTAGAAATCTTCTCGCTTTATATTCGCTAATAAACACCTCTCTTCAGTTACGTATTATTCATGTGCCCCCACTGCACTATTTTACCTCGCACAGGGCTACCTCTTAATATAATATAAATGCACACCCAGTGCTACTCATACCTTTATCCATACTTCACGTCTTTCATCACCTACATAGCATACTCGCTTCTGTTTCCCTCCTTGCCATTTGCTTCTCCATTTCTCTTCTAGCTGCCATTTCTAATTTCCTAGCCTTCACTAGCTCGTCCCAGGCAGCCTGGGTAAGTTCCGCCTGCTCTGTTTCCTTCCTTTCTCTAACCTCTGCCACTTGTATCACCTTAACAGACTGTTTGTTCCTACCTTCGACACCTTGAACCACTGCTGCTACTTCTTTCTTCTTAGCAGGCGTTTTCTTCCTACCTTCGTCTTCCCGAAACAGATCATTCCATTCCGTAGCTCTTCGTTCTCTTTGTCATATTCTGCTACTTCTCTTTTCAGTTCGTCAATGCGGTTGAACAGACTATTTACCTCGCCCAGATGCCCTTTTCTTTCCTTTTGTAACATCTTTACCTGACTTTTCAGCGCCGATGTATCTTCTTTATTACTTACTTCCACACTACATATTCTTTGTATCTCTTCATATTCTATATTTTTCAACTCGTTTATCTCATCGTGAAGATCCTCTATTAACTCATCTTGCTTGCATTTGTCTACCTGTAACCTCTCTAGTTGTTCTTGTTTTTCCTTAACTTCTTTCTGTAACTCTTTTATCGTCTTCTTCAACCCTGTTAATTCTTTCTTTCTCGCCATTTCTACACTATATATTTCCTCCTACTCTATCTTCCCCAACAGCAACATCCATATACTCTACCTTTCTCCTATTTACATCTCCCGCATTATCTAACTGTTTCCGTAAATCTTCAATCGTGATACACATAGATTGGTTCTCTTTGATAACTGCCTTTAACTTTTCCAGTAGTTCTAAATTCTCTATTTTGAGTTCATTTTCTTTACTTCTATCGACTAACTCTAACTTCAATGAGTCTATTTTCTCATCACTGTTCTCTCTACTCTGGACATCCCTTATTTCTCTAAAACAGTTGATGGCATAAATTCGTCTGTCTCTATAAGATCTACTGTAATTTTGTCTAAAATTTCTGCTTTTTCTTTGGTAATGCTTACTGGCGCATTCCATACTGAAATGCCCAATTCCCGCACAGTTGTAGCACACTAACCTCTGAAAAAATGGATTTCTCAATCTGCTACCCTTCTAACATAAGACGTCCCTGCTTTGCCATGCCTAAAATTTTTCACAATATTATACAATATAATATAGGTTATTATGATGAATATTTTGCTTCATAAAAACATCCAACATCAATGGTAACTACAGAACACAATTCACGAATCACTAACTTAACTACCTAAATATTCTTTACCGTCTAAAATCTACACAGCTTATTGTTGACCTAATTTCACAGTTCACTAACTCCTAGGAATTTACTACTACTATACTAACTACACACTACTAAACTATCTGACCTATGATCTATATAATGACTAGTACACTGTTGTGGCTGCGACAATCTAATTCTAATAATATCCTAGGTCACGCTGCACCAAAAAGGAACTCTTATAGCAGACTAGCTGGTACAAGGCCCAAAAAAAACAAAGAAAACAATGAGACAAGGAGAAAAGAAATAGAAACAGAAAAAAATATATAGAAAGGAACAGCCCTGGTATGGCTCTGGGAAGGTCACCGAAAACACAAAACACTCTCTCTACACAAAACATGAACGACTATAGAAAATATCAACACTAACTAGATAACTAAAGTTCTGCTGCACTAGCAATGTATTTAGTCATCCATCCTGAGTCCTCATGGACTTCATAATATAATACAGTAACACAAAGAAAGGTTTAAATTATGCATAACACGCTACTTTAAATCCTATGACATAATTTAATACCCCAGTTCATTAGTCAGTAATATTAATCTTGTCCTATAATTATGTTGATGCTGGATCGATTCTTCTGCTGCAAAATTTGGAAAAAAAGTTATGGCTCGTTGGAAATTTCTATACCAAAAAATGTTTTAACATCGGGACCGGTGATACTCTGTTCCATCTCCTTGAAAACAAAAGAACTTGAAACTTGAAAACAATTTTGGGAAATGGGAAAGGCTGCTAGCGTGCTCCGTCTGATTCTTTTCTGGCAATGTCTTACATACAGTCTACAATCCCTTGGTCCTCTTAAATGAACAGTCTAAAAGTCCAACCCACTGGACTTCCACAATCATAATTTCTCCATACTATACAATAATAATACTTTAAATAGTATCTGCAACTAGACGTGCCCCGTCTGATTCTTTCTGGAAATGTCTTCCATACTGTCTACAATCCCTTGGTCCTCTTAAATGAATAGTCTAAAGTCCAACACACTGGACTTCCACAATCATAAGTTTTTCATACTATACCATAATACTACTTTAAATGGTATCTAGCACTCTCATTACACTTCACAGTGTCGTCACTGTTATCTAATACACCACCACTGCGTTATTTATCAAGACATGTAAATAACTAGTCTGCTTAATTCTCGTCTGCTTAATTCTCCTCTGGAATCACATCGGCGAACAACTATATAAAATTTACCTTTCAAATTTCCTTCCACATCCTGACCTCGCTCGTCAGTCACCCTTTTGTTCATCTAATCTAAAGTTCCACCCAATATATCTAACTAAAACCCCCAGCTGCCCCTACCTGGGTCTCGAGTTTGGGGATTAAAGGAGTCCCGAATACCAGGGGATACTAATGTCCTGAGTTAGTAAACTGCTGGTCATCAGCTAAATATTGGTAAACAAGGTGTTTACTTACCAACTCAAGGACACCCAGTGCAAATAAAAGGGGGGGTGGTTTGGGTTGACCTCGAATATACCCTAATCATAACAGTGAAACTGTTACATGTATTGGCGTGAAAATACATGAAAAACAGGACAAAATCGATAACTGATCTTTACACCATTTCAGTAAGTTTTGTAGATCGCAAAGTGCAACCTTTGTAAATAATGTTTCTCAAACAGTTATCACGTGACCCCCTTTCCCCATTTAATACCTTCTATAATATAGTGAAACACGTACAAACAAAGTACTATAGTTTTACAAAATACAGAAACAGTGACGATAAACAGCAACGTTTCGACCAACAAGGCCTTTATCAAGCAAACGAACAAACAGGAGTGACAAATTAAAATGAAACACAAATGGACGACCAAATACAAACGTATCTAAGGAAAATCTGGAATAAAAACGAATAACGAAATAAATGTAACACATAAAACACACATAAAAACTAGAAATAGAACGGAAAAGAAACAATGAAACATCTAGTAAATATATAACTTGAATACATGCAACATATACCCATATAGATTACAAAGCATGGGAAGAGAAAGTACTAAGAAGCATAAGAATGTAATACGTTGAGCCCGCGTGGTCGCAAGGTACCATACAAAGAAATCAACCGATTCTCCAGAGCAAATCGACTACGATCATCAGAGGAACATGATCGGATGGCTGTGACCTGGACATCGCAAGCTCCTGAATGGCCAGTATCATTGAAATGGGTAGCTACAGGGGTCACAGAGCATTGGCGTATATCGCGCAAGTGTTGGGCGAATCGGTCACTGAGTCTCCTGCCGTCAACTTGTGTCAACTTTCTTGACATCACTATCACTATCAGCCTATCCACCATCACTACATCAGTATACTACAAGCCTACTGATGCACATAGTTTTCTTCTTTATACCTCTTCCCATTCCCAGGCTTGTCGTGACTCTTTACCATTCTCTCAACTCTTGCGCCTTCGTCGCCTCTGTAGCGAGGACGATGATTTTCTCGATAGAGCTCACGAGATGCTGGATTTCTTTCGTAAGCGCTTATACCCGGATAAGGTGCTTGCTTCTGCTATGCGGCGCGTTCAGCAAATTTCTCGCCAGGAGGCTCTTCTATTCTGACAGGGTGAAACTTGTCTTAACTTTCCACCCTCATAGTTCCCTTGTGAAGAAAGTCTTATTCCGTCATCTCTCCATTCTTCAGTCTGATCCTGAGACACGTTAAATCTTCCAACACCATCCTTTGGTGGCGTACAGACGGGACAGAAGCCTTATGGATATGTTGGTTCACAGTCGCCTCAAGCCTAATATCCAGAGTCATTTTGGCACCATCCAGTGTGGCCGTCGGCGCTGCAACACTTGTGCTTAGGTAATACAGACCCGCACGGTGTCTTTTCCAAAAGCCATGTTCGTTGTTGAAGACAGTTTCACGTGCGAGTCCCGTAATATTGTCTATGCCATTATCTGCAAGCGGTGCAACAAGGCCTATATTGGGAAACCGGCAGGAGACTCAGTGACCGATTCGCCCAACACTTGCGCGATCTACGCCAATGTTGGAAATGGGCCTGTAGCTACCCATTTCAATGATACTGGCCATTCAGGAGCTTGCGATGTCCAGGTCACAGCCATCCGATCATGTTCCTCTGATGATCGTAGTCGATTTGCTCTGGAGAATCGGTTGATTTCTTTGTATGGTACCTTGTGACCACGTGGCTCAACGTATTACATTCTTATGCTTCTTAGTACTTTCTCTTCCCATACTTTGTAATCTATATGGGTATATGTTGCATGTATTACATTCTTATGCTTCTTAGTACTTTATCTTCCCATGCTTTGTAATCTATATGGGTATATGTTGCATGTATTCAAGTTATATATTTACTAGATGTTTCATTGTTTCTTTTCCGTTCTATTTCTAGTTTTTATGTGTGTTTTTGTGTTACATTTATTTCGTTATTCGTTTTTATTCCAGATTTTCCTTAGATACGTTTGTATTTGGTCGTCCATTTGTGTTTCATTTTAATTTGTCACTCCTGTTTGTTCGTTTGCATGATAAAGGCCTTGTTGGTCGAAACGTTGCTGTTTATCGTCACTGTTTCTGTATTTTGTAAAACTATAGTACTTTGTTTGTACGTGTTTCGCTATTTACCAAGTTTTACTGCAGTCTTCCCCTATTTCTATAATATACCAGGTTTCATGGTCAGCATCTGTTATCTTTTGACGTGAGATTATTCAGAACGAAAAATATATAGAGGACGGAATGTAATTATTAAAAACTAGTTTTAACGAAATTGAATTGTCTGTCTGTAGTCTGAAGCATAAACATTTAACAAGGCAGTGGAAAAACATATATGTGCTTTTGAATATTAGTATTACAGAGGTGTTTACCGTATACCATGGACAGAGTAGAGGACAAATAGATCTATCTAGAAAGAAATCAAAATTGTAAAAAAACTGCTAACGCTACAAATAAGAATAAGAAGATTGAAGTATTTTGGAGATTTAAAACGACAAGAAGTGCTGGAGAAGATGTTTATGAAAGGAGGTGGAAAGGAAGACCACGGAGCAGATTGATTCAGGATGTAATTGATGATTTGAGCATGGCGGCTGCAGAGGCGGAATATCTAGCCTATTAGAGAGAGAGATTAAAAGACTTAGGGCGGCAAATTTATGCTCAGTCCAAACTATTTGATCAATGGTTGCAAGAGCTTACTTCACCAAATTATGGATTTATTTCCTTACCAAATAAGCAATCATAATCTGAAGATGTATGCTATCTCCTTATCATTAAATGCTATGCGTCTACTGACCAAGATTTTCACTTCGGTCACTAAGAACCAATTTACCTTGCCCAAAATGCGTATTTGTTCAAGTACACACTATAGATTTACCAACCTCAATTTTTCAGTTATGGATATTACGTCTCTTTTATCAACTTGAAAAAAACAAAAACACAAATCGAAGATCTATCGAGATTATGTCACTTGTGTACTGTACCTTGCAAAACAAACAATCAAAAAAGTTCGTGAGCTACATGAAATTCATTACCTATCGACAAACATGACAAGTATTGACATATTTGATGGTGAGATTCTGAGATGATACAGATGTTTCCACAGCTCAAAAATCGTCCAGATTATAAAGATAATGCATCACGTTTGTGACATATTCAGTTCGAGTTGAATACGATACTTTAACAAATATGTTTCTAACTACTAAGAATGTAAACCGTAAGCTTCAAAAGTTCATCTGTTATCTGTGAAATGACAATCGTGTTATATCCTTTACAGAACGTCACCATCAAGCACAGTAAATAAGGTGTTGATTTTCTAGACACCACATAAACGTCAAGTAGTTTGCCATTGATTTTTGAACGATGATGTCTACTTTTACCGTTCGTAAAAGATCACAGAAACAAAATAGCGATGAATCTACCCACCGTGGAGTTTGAACCAGGCACACTTATGTTGTGATCGAGTACACTACCGCTAAGCCACAAACGTCCCTGTTTTCTATGCACTGTAAAATATTCAGCATTTGTTGATGTCAGTGATGGAGATAAATGGAATAGCAGTAGGTATACATAAGTACATAAGTAATTTTATATATTCTGACAGCACTGTATATGAAGTGTAGAATTAAAAAACCAGCCCCGAGCTGGTTAAAATCATGACAGCATAAGATTGATTAATGGCATACTTCTCAATAGTTAGAGGTTAAAAGTGATTTAAAACAGAACAAAATATATTTTATTAGAAGCGTAGTCCTATTTTATGGAACTTTTGTAAAGCAAGTCTATCATTTTAGTCCTATTAAATGAAACTTTTGTAAAGCAAATCTATCATTTTAGTCCTATTAAATGGAACTTTTGTAAAGCAAGACTAATTTTAGTCCTATTAAATTGAACTTTTATAAAGCAAAGACTTGTCATTTTAAATATCTGGACACTTTAATAACATCAGATGGTTGGCATGAGTTAGCTCCTATGGTCTATATGTAACAAATCACAACTGATGCTACAGTAAAACTCATAACATATGTGGTACTTTACATTTGGCGTTTGTCTGATTGTACAATTTTACAGTTACCTTTTTGTACAAATTTGTGTCCTGTTGGATAATATGTATACACTTTGATCGAAATTCGTATGCACATGTCCTACACAACAAACAAATGTGCTTAACGTGAGCGTAACGTACTCACGTTCTCTGCGTAAATCGCACAAATCACAAATAGTGGTAAACATGCTTGATAAGAATAAAAGCAAACATCAGATGGTAGATTTTGCTCAGATATTAAACATTCTAATAGAATAGGTACATCAAAGAAAGCGTTTCAGGTAATCATAGATATAGCAGGTAACAAGAGGGTTTGTCTTCTGAAATAAACAGAAAGTTCTTCAGTTTTATAGAGAGCCTTAAGACAGACCAAAAGAAAGCTTTCATTTTGTGTTTACTTTCTCTTCTGTTTTCTCATCAACATTTTTCAATGTTTTCTGACAATATTCATTCATATTTATTGTCCACGTTAACGGGGTATACTACTAATATTGTTCAGCAAGTGTTCACGCAAGTACTGTCTATTAGATAAAGAAGAAGTCCACATTGAAAATACCGGTTCTCGTCCGATCACCGAAGTCAAGCAACATCGGGCGTGGTTAGTACTTAGATGGGTGACCGCTTGGGAACACCACGTGTTGTAGACATTTTAAATCGGCTCCGCAGCCACATGTATACAAAATTCAAGATTGGCAATTTAGCCATGTGTACATGTGGACAGGCAAACCAGACTGCAGAGCACATACTTTAAGACCCGAATATGATACACTGAGGCATACTCACTGGCCTAACGAAACAACACTCGACAGAAAACTACACGGGCCTCTGTGTGAGCTACAAAAGACAGTGAAGTTCATACAAGAGACAACATTGAATATATATACATATTTCAAGCGAACGAAAGGAAGGAAGGAAGAAGAAGTAAGATCACTTGTCAAATGAAAGTAGAAAAGAAGATATATTTTGTTATCAAATGAGAGATCATACAATAATGTATATGTACACTCTAACATCGTGTGGGATAGTTTCGCCAATCGACTCGGATAAAAGAGGTTCAATCTCACTCGACGTTCCACATGTGATGACAGGAACTGCCCCTCATACCTCCTTCACACTAGGGTCTAGCAATGTGAACTTAATACCCTAAGATCTGAAAATAATACGGACAATTTAATTTATTTATACACCCTAGTAAATCAACACTAAAAGGTAAAAGACAGACACAGAAGCAACTAAAACAGGACAATAACACATTGAGAACAAAACAAATGAAATTATATTAGCAAACAAACGAAAAGGTTCGTTATGTTTTATGACCAAATAATTTATACTTAGTTTGACATTTTTGAACAGCAATGTTTTGCAAATATGAAACAAGAAACCAGTGCATCAACCCTAAGATTGGCAAAAGAAGGATTACTTTCAACTTTCGTCGTTCAGTATGCAGCTCGTTAGCTTTCTCTTTGAGAATGACGTTTAGAATGCTCAGTAAAATGTTAAAATCTATTCTGCTATATGACTCGGAGGCACGTGAACAAGAATTCTCTATACAAGAAGCTTGCATTCACCACCAGATTCCTGTGTTGTAAACTATGTATCAGATGGCTAGAAGTGATAACAAATACATACTTCTGGAAGAAGAGAACAAGACAGAAACCAATGTAGCTTGAGATTAGCGAGAAAAAGTGACATTCGATTACACACACCCTCAGGTCATAGCCACAAATGTTTTTCAGACATGCTTTGTGTTCTTTCATTTCTTTCTTTCGTTCGCTTGAAATATTGTCTCTATATTCAATGTTGTCGTTTGTGTAAACGTCACTGTCTTTGTAGTCCCACGGAGATCTTTGTCATTTTTCTTAAAGAATAGAAATGCTTCTTTTCAAAAGTCTCATTGCTAGATTTTGGAACATATCTTCTATTTTGTGGTTTCACATATACACAAACTTGTTTTTCTTGTATCGGTACTTTTGTATCTCTGCGTTATCTTAGTTCTTGTACACCCCTTCCACCGTTTTTCTTGTTCTTCTATAGGCGTTGATTTAATTGCTAGATATGCTGCTTCCGTGTTGCTGAGTATTATTATTGTTTTTGTATTTTGTAAAACTACAGTAATTTTTTATGTGATTCGCCATTGCTTCCATGTCATTCTGTCATCGAATGTAACTCCGAGATAGGTATTATATATCTAGATGATGAGCTTCTATAGGCGCCAATATGTTAAGGCAAAGGGAATAGGAGAAAGTTGGGAAACATGCTTGCCTGCCCCTCAGGAAAAATTATTTTTTGTCAAAATTATTTTTAACTATGCGAATCTAGATTCTCTCTTAGTAAAATCTCCATTTCCTCTTAGTAAACTCTCCATTCCCTCTTAGTAAACTCTCCATTTCCTCTTAGTAAACTCTCCTAATATTCCTCTTAGTAAACTCATCTCTTATTTCCATCTTAGTAAACTCTCCGATTTCGCTCTTAGTAAACTAACAAATAAATTTCACTTTTGCCCGTTTCTGGAACAAACTATGGAAGAAAACGACTTGCACATCACTGGCAACCAAGATCAGAGGAAGAATATGAAAATAGTTTGGACACGGGGCCTAGAATATCACTGGACACTTTGACAAAGATATCTCTTCGATGGACAGCAGACGGAAAGAGAAACAGGAACATACCAAGGGAAAGATTTCATTTTCCGTTTACTTTCTCTTCTGCGTTTACTCTTCAATATTTCTCTATGCTTGCTGTCAATAGATATTATTCAACATTTCTCTATGCTTGCTGTCAATAGATATTCTTCAACATTTCTCTATGCTTGCTGTCAATACATATTCTTCAACATTTCTCTATGCTTGCTGTCAATAGATATTCTTCAACATTTCTCTATGCTTGCTGTCAATATGTATTATGTTTATTGTTCATGTTAAGGATACATACACATACTTTCAAGTTCCTCATTTCTCAGTAAAATAACATAATATTTATCAGTTATTACATGGGTGGTCTGATATTTAAGATTATATGTCGTTTACATTAATTACCTGTCGGATTACCATGGAAATGGCGGCCATGTGGCAATTATAAACACTGGTAAAGTTTCAAAATAATCGAAACTAGATAATATTAGCACATTTTAACAACTGCAGTTACTAAATAAACTAAAGTTATGGGTGAATAACTACTTTAAATTGTTCTGTGACAATGTTCTGCTGACCTATAGCAACACGGCAAATAAGACATACTCAATTCGCAGTGAACATTTACACTTTCTGGGTACTTCCTCTTCTTCTTCGATCGCTCCATATCGACCAATTGCTAACTAACCTTCGTGATTTGTGTGTGATCTGAGCCTAAGAGAAAATGTACGTAGTGTCAGTTATGCGCCTACAAGTAGACCAGCACATCCGATTTCTGCTTTTTATTTGCTAGGGTAGCTTCCCTAGGCCCCTACCTCAGTCGCTCTTACGACATGCCTTGTAGATCGCAGTGTTACTATTCTTGCTCCCCTTGCGAGCCCTGGAAACTCACGGGCGTTCCTTGTTACTACAATTATTATTTAAAAATAATAGTTTGTAATAACTAAATTTTCTTTAGTCTGTCACATATAATTATGATATTGCTATGTATGTGAAAAATATCAAATTGCTATCTCGAATGGTTATTGAGAGTTTAAGACGGAACATTTCCTATATGAATTAAAACTGAAATTGCGAGAAAACTTCAATGAAAATGTAAGTTTTCGAAATGTGAACACAGCTTTAACTTACTAAAGAACTTACGCATTCATCGCTTGTAAAACTGACAGGACATACATTGTGTATAGTTATATGTGTTAAATCCATCTGCGATATAGGCCGTCTCCATATTTCTCAGTTCTCTCATTCTCCTGCTGTCTCCATTTCAGTTTCTCATTCTCCTGATCATTGTAGCGTTTTTCTCATTTCTGATCATTGTAGGGTTTTCTCATTCTCCTGATCATTGTAGCAGTTTTTTATCTGATCATTGTAGCGTTTTCTCATTCTCCTGATCATTGTAGCGTTTTCTCATTCTCCTGATCATTGTAGCGTTTTCTCATTCTCCTGATCATTGTAGCGTTTTTCTCATTCTCCTGATCATTGTAGCGTTTTTCTCATTCTCCTGATCATTGTAGCGTTTTTCTCATGTATACACTTCCAGATCAGGGATCTCTGGATACATATTACGATCGCTACACGCTGGGAACGAACCAAGTATGTTTGAACGAGAGGCCAGCGCCTTACCTTCACACTCCCATCATAGAGACCCTTTCACTATAACAAATTATAGACCCCAAGAACTGGGCAGATTACGCTCATCAGCCCGGGAGGGCAGGTCATCTACGGTCCTGCCCTGAACGACAATAGCAACCTGCTGCCTTGTGGGTTTTGGCTGGGGACAGCAAAAGGCTAGCGGAGAGCGAACCGTACACAAACGCTGGTTGAAACGAACACACCACCGAAAGATAAGCACTTGAGCTCCAATTGATACTGAAGGCTGTGCACGTACATCCCATTCTCATGTTTGGCTGTTTATATATCACAATAGAATGATAAAAACGGCCTAAGAACGATCGCGAGAGAGAGAAACCCCCAAAAAGTAACAACCAATTACAGTTTGACATGCTAGAAACATTTGACATGTTAGAAAACATTTGACATGCTTAGAAACATTTGACATGTAAACATTTGACAGGGAAACATTTAAATGCTTAGAAACATTCGACATGCTTAGAAAACATTTGAATTCAGCTCAGCAACTTCCAAACATAATCGAGCTGCAAATGTATTTAAATACTTTGAATAAAAGTTACCAGTCATGCAATTCATCAAAGAACAACAGATTAAATGGTTTTGACACCTGACAAGAATGCTACTGGTATCGCCTACCACAGAGAGCCACACAGAAAAAATATAAGAGTACAAAGCAAGAGGAAGACCACGCAAACGATGGAGCGACGGTATCAAGAACAACTTAAATAAAATGAATATCAGCTTACAAAGTGCTTTAAAACAAGTGACACACAAGATCACTACGGTTTCCCCCTCCCACCCCAACACATCTATAAAAAGTAAATGGGGAAGATAAGAAGAGAAGAATACACTTTACAACGGTGCATAATTCAATATGATTTACTTTGTGTGTTACTTATCACCAGGAACTAAACACGATTCCAGACATTCTTCTAAAAATATCATTAATGTATTAGAGGATATTGGGTATCAAAACCAATTTTGAAGCTCAATTTTTAATTCAGAAGTTAAAACTCTTTATACTTTTTGATTCTAGAGGTATAAAACTAACAGAATATAACAAACTTGATGAACTCGCTATTTTCAAGTAAGTTACTAAAGTTATCATCACAGTATTCCCAGAGTAACATAGTAGAGAAATGAATAATACATGTACACCAAGATACTAAGCCCAAGAGGAATAGAACACAAAAAATGAAAATTTTTCTGGAAAGTTTAGGGAAAACATAGAGATGGAGGCCTAGAAATACATGGATTTAGAGGCAGGTATTACCTATTTATGGAAATGCTGGAACTGCAGGAGATCGATAAAGACTTGGTTTGAACTATTTAAGAACCTATTCACCAACTGGGATTAAAAAGACACAAGAGAGAGAGAGAGAGAGAGAGAGAGAGAGAGAGAGAGAGAGAAAGATAGAGAAGACACTAGCAAGTGATTACGGTATGAACATATAGTAGAAAGTAAAGACAACATATGATATTTACAAGAAAGAACGCAAAAGCCCACATATGATATAAGAAAGAAAGCAAAATCCTACATATGATATTTACCAGAAAGAATGCAACATCCTATATATGATATTTACCAGAAAGAATGTAGCATCCTAAATATGATATTTACCAGAAGGAATGTAGCATCTTAAATATGATATTGACAAAAAGGAATGCAATTTACAGATTCCATGGTGAAGAATGGACAGGTAATATTTAAACATCGTTAATAAATATGGAAAAATAAAAATAATAGATTGTGAGACAAATGACATTTCAGTTTTCTATTGAACACATAGGAAGATAAGAAGTATGCAGAAAATATTGCGTAGTAAACGACATAATACAATTAGCATTAAGACTCTAGTATTTACGTGTGTATGTATATATATATATACACCTGTGTGTGTATGTATGTACGCACACACGCTCACGTGTCCATGTGTTCGCATTACTCAGGGAAAGTGTATAAGGTCTTAGATATCAAAATCTTCTTTCCCCGCTTGCTGATTACGCCACCTGTATAGTATCAACAAACTGGAATCCAGAAATCGTTCTTGCAGATTCCAGAATTTGCTGTTCTGTAGAGAAACATGACTCGCGCACTCTTCGAGGCACTTATTCTAAACAACGATTATAGACTGTATTTTATCTATGCTTATCACTCTGTTCATGTAACTCAAATTGTAAAAATAAAAAAAGTTTCGCATTTGGTAGCACACAAAGAGCTATGGCGCAGGATTCTCGCTATGTTATACACTATATTATTTGTGGCCCGATGTGTAAACAATATAAAGATACCGTACAGGTTAAGCAACCAAATTGTAGCACTTTTATATTTGTGTTATTATAACGAATGCTGTTATGTGAATGCATTTGAAAATAGATGTGTGACGAAAAAATGAATATAAAATGCAACGAATTCAGAAGTGATGAAATCAGAGAAATGTATGGTTAACCCTAGTAACAACTGTTATAAGAAGGAGAAGATGGAGATATGTTGGGCATATCTTGAGAAGAAATGTATGGTTAACCCTAGTAACAACTGTTATAAGAAGGAGAAGATGGAGATATGTTGGGCATATCTTGAGAAGAAATGATTAACGAATAAAAAAAAAGAATCATTGAATTGGGACCCAATGGGTTCAAGAAAGAGAGGACGACATAGGGAGACCCTGAAACGAACTTTGCTGAGATAGGCAAGAAATATCGGTCTTAGTTCCATGGAGATTGAGCGAGTTGTCCAGGATAGAGATGTAGAGAAATTGCTTGCTGGCCTTATGTAACGTTTAACTGCACGACAGGAATTATTATTATTTATTATTATTGTAACGAAACAGTGTCCAAATACCTTGGTTTTACAGAACTTTTCGGGGGTCTATGTTTTGCCCATTTGAGAACCACAGCTCTAGTAATCTTTGATATTTACAACCTGCATCAACATAGGTAGGTCACTAACACTTGGCTCTGTAGCATGTCGGCTGTAGACAACAAATCATAGAACAGAAGGCAAGACTAAACTTTAGTCTGACAGAAACAATATACCTACTGGCTGGATGGGTAAGCGCGAGGAAGCTGTAAATACCTGGATTATCCTTGCGTTTGATAGCGACCATCCGGCATGCAATGAATACGCTCTTGTTACGTACAATAGGAACAATGGATATTCACTAAGATCTTGGTAGATCGTTTTGTAAAAGTTTATTGTTCTTTCAAAGATTCATGCCTGTTGGTAGTTTCTGGTAGGTACTTATAATTTGCATTGCTGCATGCTGTTGATATTGCCAAGCATGACATACAGATAATAGTTATATTACAAATTAATTAACAAACTTTTAAATGCTAATGTTATGAATGGAAGTATGTTTAATACTAGATCAGAACATATACCATCTTGACATTCAAGACTGAATTTACTATATCACAAACATTTTTTCCCTCTGTTGGTACATTTTAACTAACTCTTGTTTGAATATTTTGATGTTTTCTTGAAGCTATCTTAATTTTATATGCAACATATGCAGGATATGCAACAAGTCTTTGTCAGTTGAAGTCAGAATGCGAATTATTTAGTGCTACATAGAACTAATACTGACATAAGGATGCGAGTCATGAGCAATAAACAAACAGATCGAAAAATCTCTGGAGGTCACAGAGATGTTATTTTACAGAAGAATAATGAGAATTTCATGGACTGCTAAAATGACTAATGTTGAGGTGTTGAATGATGTCAAAACACAGAGAAAGCTTTATCAATATAAGAAAAAGGCAGTCATCATTTTCGGACATGTGATGAGGAGGGGAGGTTTAGAACACATTGTAAAAACTGGTAAAATCGAGGGTAGGCAAGACAGAGGAAGACAGAGAGAGAAAATTTTGGAAAGCCTGACTTCGTGGCACGGTAGAGCGTCAACATCTGAATTGATAGCAAACACCAAAGATAGAGATTTGTGGAGATCCATGATCGCCTACGTATGTCGGTACGGCACGTGGTGATGATGATCTTGATTTTACTATTATCTTGTTCTCTTGCACTCAACTGTTTCTATAATATTGTATTTGTTTATTTGTTGTCTTTGTAAATATTTCTTCACTAAATTGTTTAAAGACTACATTATTATATTTTCTGTTTATTGCTTGATTATGTGTCATCTCCACAACATAGATCGGTTTCAATGGATTTCCAACCCTTCCTGTTCACTGCCATAATGATACGTTTAACTAATCTTTTTTTTTGGTATCTATATCTTCATTATTGTACTTCGCAATTACATCGTTGCTCTACTTTTGGTAGCTTAAGCCACACCCACATTAGTCTGCGTAAATCTCGTCTTCATTCTTGTATGTGAAATATTCAAGACTTCAGTTTGGTCTCTAGCTGCGTGATCACGAGCAGGAAGAGCTGCCTGAATTATGTTTGCAGTACAATATGGGTTAATGTATTGTCTTATGTATGTTGAAATCTTCAAGACTTGAGTTTTGGTCTCTAGCTGCGTGATCACGAGCAGGAAGAGATGCGCACAATTATGTCTGCAGTACAATATGGGGTAATAGTATTGTCTTATGTATCGTCTTCAACTTCTTACAACTTATGTACATACACCACTTTACATACATGCACCATATACATAATACACACATGCAAGATACACACATGCACGATACACACATGCACGATACACACATGCACGATACGCACATGCAAGATACACACATGCAAGATACACACATGCAAGATTACACATGCATACACACATGCACGATACACACATATACACATGCAAGATACACACATGCAAGATACACACATGCAAGATACACACATGCACGATACACACACATGCACAATACATATACACACACTTATCTACTTTGCCATTAAAAATAAAACTCATTTTAATTTCAGCCATTGACTTCTTGTTTCATCATTATGCTTTCAAGTCGTACAACTTCTTCATTATAGTGAGACTGCCTTCATCATCATCATCATCCTCATCATCCTCATCATCATCCTCATCATCATCATTGACAGTTCTTGTTGCACACAAGAACACATTCATCATCATCATCATCATGTGCCGTGCCGGCTGGGGTAGGCGATCATGGATCTCCACAAATCTCTATCTTTGGTGTCTGCTATCAATTCAGATGTTAACGTTCTACTGTGCCATGAAGTAGTAGATAAGAACACATTAGGCAAAGATAAAACGTATTCACACATTTTGATTTCACACCTATAATCTTAATGAGTAATTATTTAAAAAATGTCTCTATTTCTGTGGCTGTTTGCGGTATTGGATCGTCGATTCAATCCCAACACCTCTCAGTTGTGTTTTACAACATACGAGAGAAGACAGTGTTTCCATTCTTCAATACAACTGAAACCACACACGGTGTAAAACAACCTTATTTATCATCAACATTTGTCTTTATCGCAGTTATAAGTAATCGCCTTTATTTATTGTCTCTTATCCCTAAACATGAAAGCAATGAGTGGACTAGTTTAATTGATGTGGTCGTTGCTGATTTTGAAATGGCATTTGCTAGCATGCACAGTGAGTCTTTATGGAAGATACACCGTCATTATTTAATACCAATACTAATGGTCTATTGTATGTTGTGTTTTCCCAAGTGTATGATAGAATTGGTTGTCCACTCTTGCCGTTAAGCGTAGGGTGGGAGCTTTAATTTTCGTCCAAGGGCCAGATGAATCAGCCTTGTGTTATATCAGTGTTTATTTAGTGTGGTCTTGATATTGTCTATCCATCTTTTCTTGGTCTTACCTTGTCTCCAGAACCTGGTCTCTTTTTATTGTATGCTGTTATTGTTGTTGTTGTTTGTATTCCATTCTCATTAAATGTCCAAACCACTGCTTTTGTTGTATTCGGTGCACGAAGTTATGCCCACTCTGCTTCTGATGTCCTCATTTCGTAGTCTATCTTTCCTGGTGACCCCACTGCCTTCCTCAAGCATTTCATTTCACACGTGGTTAGTGTATGTAAGGTATTAGATGCGGATTTTCAGTGTCAAGTAGTTTGCAATAACCATCTTACAGAGTGCTACAATGTCAAAACATGAGTTAGACAATGGTGTATTCCTTCTCCATTCTTGTCTAACGTGGTCATAGACTGAATGATGAGAGAAACCATACATGATATCAGCAGAAACATTCGATGGCCACTTACCTCAGTAATAGAAGATTTGGATTATACAGAGGGTATAAATCTTTTGGCCAGCGTATACGAGGCTGCTCAATCGAAAATAGATAAACTTTACATAATAGCTTAAACAATAGGACTTTAAGTTCGTATTGCAAAAACGAAATTAAGGAGGAAAAAGATAAAAAAAAATATAAGACGCAATTATGTTACAAAATGAAATCACAGAGGAAGTACATGATTTTATATACCTGGGAAGTACATTATCAAAGAAAGGTGATTCGGAAAAAAAATTAATTGAAAAAATAAAGAAATCCAGTTAAACATTTTTTTTTGTGATCAACAATATCTGGAGAAAACCAAAGAATGAAATCTTGAAAAAAAACTTAAAATATATATAAACAGTGTTATTATACAGTAGTGAGTGCAGGGGAAAAAAACCCAACATTATACAGAAGTTGGAGATATTCCAAAATAAATGTTTTAGAAGAATCTAGCAAATGTTCTGGATAAATACAATAGCAAATGGAGAGCTTTATAATAAAACAAACAGTATCGTTGGAGACCATTGAAAACGAAGAAAGAAGTAGATTTAGATTGTATGTCGGTTTGTCAGTAGACGCATGGGTACTTTGTGTTAAGAAGTCAGTACTTATACATGATCATTCTTGGATGAAGAACTGACTGGTACAGAAAGCATGGACGTTCAAAGAAAACACGGAGAAGAACTATGGAGAGTTGAAAGATTGTGGCCTGACATAAAATACATAAGAAAAGAAACAGAAGGGCAACAATGGAAATCTCTTGCAGAAACCTTACGAATCACACATGGTACACAGAGTATATAGATAAATATACATAAAACCTTAAACATGATCTCTCTAAATAATCATTTTCAATTAAACACCTTCATGACATTAGTGTTGTATTACAGTCATCATTAATATATTAATTAATATAGGAATTAAAAAAAGATATCTCCTAACGATATATATTATAGAACATATAATTATTTATTGAAATTTGCTTGAAATTAGATCTGAAAACTATGCTTTTTGTGTGTGAGAATATTGTAAGAATATTCTTGTTCCAAAAGAAATAGAAATGAGACACCGGATGAAGAAATCGTGTCACGGAATGTAAAGTGAGGAAGACCCGATGAGGGTAATTAGAAAAAAAGACATATGAAATATGGTGCAAATAATACTTTGTGAGGGAGAAGAATGAAGAATAAAGATGGAAGGATAAACTCAAAGTTATGACGTTTAATTAACATCTGAACGTTTCAGTGGAAGTGAATAAATAAGAAAAAAAAAGAGACGATATCCAGAGAGGATGAGAAAGCTCATAGAAGTAGTAGACATTCAGTTAAATATTGACTGATTGATATGAATATCATCATTGCACTTCGGTGAGTAACCATGTTTGCTCTGATCTTATATTTACACAGGCAGATCTCAGCGGCAGTGCACGAACTTAGAAGGTTATGAAAATAATTTGTAGGGTTTTATTTTTTTTTATCTTTCTAATAATGTTTTCCCAGTCAGCGGTTTTTCAACCTGATCTTCTCAATTTCGAACTGTCAGGGGTTCTTTTACATGCTCAATTTGAACACGGACCTACGTTTTATCGCCCATCTCCGATCCGGACTATGAGCTTGATCTTAACTAAACTGGGATCAAGGTTCTCAGAAAAAATATCCAGATTGCTATACAAGGAAACGAACCGAGTACCTTTGTATCGAGAGGCGAGCGCCTAAACTCTACTCCACAGAGATGATCAAAAGTAAATATACAGACAGTTGATGTTAATATATCAGACAACATCAATATTATGTAATAATGATGAGTACTACTTTTTGTAATATAATCTTACAATTAATTATAATTAATTACTTAAAGAAATAATCATTACTGAGTAAATATAATTTATATGGCTGGGAATTTAATGATCTCTTAGTAATTAGCTATATCTCAACAGGTAATGAATGACGTTCGAAATGTTTTCGTATGTCACTTGACACTTTAGCTTATGTTGGTGCAGTGACCCTATCATCAGATATGCTGATGTTTATACAAGAGGTTGTAAAATGTTGTATAGTTTGTCTGACTTTAGTGTGTAATGATGTACTTGCTCAATGTGCAAGGATGTCGATAGATAAAACAGAACTCAATTATAATAATACATTTCAAAAGCAACATGTAGTTTCTTACAGTATTTGGGTTTATTTATGTTTGTCTTTTTATCTTGTTTCTTCTATGGTTTCCAGCATTATTTGTTTGCGGGAATTTGTTTCAAATTCAGATTAAAATTGGCTGAATAGTCCCTGACAGCACACATTCACAACACAATATGTTGCCACTTCCTTTATACGTTAAATTATCACTCTTCTCACCCGAGTGGTTACCGGGGCCCAAATTTGGGGTGTAAAGAATAGAACCACTGTTACCTGGCACGCATGTCGTAAGAGGCGCCTAAGGAGGTTTGGTTGAAATCGGATGCATGTGTCCTAAATGTGTAGACGTCTATGCGTTTAGGTGCCTACTAAACCTATGTGCAACGTATACACGTTCTTGTCAAAGATGAAACATATCACAAAGAGTGATTAAAGTTGGTCGTAAAGAACGAACGCAAAGAAGAAGAAGAAGATCACTCTTCAAAACTGGTTAAATGTATTTATTGTTTATAATTTATTTTTATTTAAAAAAAAAAGATCTAATCTAATCTACTCTAATCTGATGTAACATAATATAATCTAATTTAATCTACCGTACTATACTATACTCTTACTCTACTATATTCTACTTTGTTCCTTCCACTCTATTCTATTCTACTCTACACTAATCTAATTTCTTCAATCTTATCTACCTATCTATTCCTGTTGTACCTTTAATGTACCAGGGTTTGCGAGGAGCATTGGCAAGTGCCCTCGAGTACTCCTCGTACGTTGTGTTTCCTAACGTCTCTTATATTTCTAAGGTTCACCAATTTGCGCTGTCGCCCTTTGACATTGAAACCATTATATCTGAATAGTAATGTTTGTTGTGGTGTACTTACTTACTGTTAAGCAATAATTGTGATACAAGGCCGAACCGTTTCGTTTGTTGTTTCTCAACTCTTTCACTCGGCAATTTTGTTTTTACTTTCAGACGCACTTATATTGCACTGTATACTCAATTAGCCAGTGTACTGTCTTTGGGGCATCTTTAAATATACAGTCAGCCAGTATATTGGCTCAAAAGAGCGAAGGGGTTAATATACTCTAGGACTCGTCTTGTTCCTACCAAGCCTCTAATAGTCTTGTTCCTACCAAGCCTCTAATAGTCTTGTTCCTACCAAGCCTCTAATAGTCTTGTTCCTACCAAGCCTCTAATAGTCTTGCTCCTACCAAGCCTCTAATAGTCTTGTTCCTACCAAGCGTCTAATATTCTTGCTCCTACCAAGCCTCTAATAGTCTTGTTCCTACCAAGCCTCTAATAGTCTTGTTCCTACCAAGGCTCTAATAGTCTTGTTCCTACCAAGGCTCTAATAGTCTTGTTCCTACCAAGCCTCTAATAGTCTTGTTCCTACCAAGCTTCTAATAGTCTAGTTCCTACCAAGCCTCTAATAGTCTTGTTCCTACCAAGCTTCTAATAACTTTGTTCCTACCAAGTCTCTAATAGTCTAGTTCCTACCAAGCCTCTAATAGTCTTGTTCATACCAAGCCTCTAATAGTCTTGCTCCTACCAAGTCTCTAATAGTCTTGTTCCTACCAAGCCTCTAATAGTCTTGTTCCTACCAAGCTTCTAATAGTCTTGTTAATACCAAGCCTTTAATAGTCTAGTTCCTACCAAGCCTCTAATAGTCTTGTTCCTACCAAGCCTCTAATAGTCTTGTTCCTACCAAGCCTCTAATAGTCTTGTTCCTACCAAGCTCTAATAGCCTTGTTCCTACCAAGCTCTAATAGTCTTGTTTCTACCAAGCCTCTAATAGTCTAGTTCCTACCAAGCTTCTAATAGTCTTGTTCCTACCAAGCCTCTAATAGTCTTGTTCCTACCAAGCTTCTTATAATCTTGTTCCTACCAAGCTTCTAATAGTCTTGTTCCTACCGAGCCTCTAATAGTCTTGTTCCTACCAAGCCTCTAATAGTCTTGTTCCTACCAAGCCTCTAATAGTCTTGTTCCTACCAAGCATCTAATAGTCTTGTTCCTACCAAGCCTCTAATAGTCTTGTTCCTACCAAGCATCTGATAGTCTTGTTCATACCAAGCATCTAATAGTCTTGTTCCTACCAAGCATCTAATAGTCTTGTTCCTACCAAGCCTCTAATAGTCTTGTTTCTACCAAGCATCTAATAGTCTTGTTCATACCAAGCATCTAATAGTCTTGTTCATACCAAGCATCTAATAGTCTTGTTCCTACCAAGCATCTAATAGTCTTGTTCCTACCAAGCATCTAATAGTCTTGTTTTCCTTTCATATCTCGGCTTACAATACTTTTCTATTAATCACATCTGTGTTCATGTATTAGCAATAAGTGTTGATATACGTCTCATCTAAATGTTGAGAAATGTCTGTAATCAAGTCAGCAATTACTGCCTCGTGGTACTTCCTGTTTCAAACAGACCCGGATGTGACGAGTGACGAATAGCTTATGTTAAAAAAGCCGTCCACCATGTCTGGTCAAAGATAAATATTTAGTAATGGCACAAAATCCAGAATGAAAGAGAAGCTTCCAGAAAGCATATGTTTTGTGTTGAACATAGTAGGGAATCAATAAACACCCCTACCCACAGCTAGCCCATTAATCACTTCCGGTTCACCTCTATTCTAAACCCTAACAAGGGTCATATCTAGCACAGAAACAATCTCACCAGGTAACATATAAACAGCTTGTTTATCAACAGATGCCTGGACGGCTTCGACATTTCAAACTCGCACCGTAATCCAGTTGACATTCTTTTTCTGTGATCTTTGTTGGCTTTTCATTGTATGTCAAATAAAGCAGCACGTTTCACCACACCATCTGTGCTAGAGCAGAGGTTCTCATAATAAGTAAACTGAACCTCTTAATATAGATAGTGGGCGTCTGTAACTTATGCGGTAGTCAGCTCGATCACAACCCAAGCTTACGTGGTTCAAACTCCGTGGCAGGCAGTTTGGAAGCAAATTAGTTTCCATGGGATTTTTACGAAAGGTAAAAATAGGCATCATTGTTCAGAAAGCATTGGCAAGCTACTGAACGTATATGTGGTGTCTAGAAAATCAACGACTCGTTTACAGTGGTTGATTGTTACGTCATGTAAAGGATATGCCACAATTTTCGATATGTCTGCGTCTGTAGCTTAGTGTTAGTGAGCTCGATCACAACTCAAGAGTACATGGTTCAAACAATGCGGTGGGCGGTTTGGGATCAAATATGTTCCCGTGGATTTTAACGAATGGTAAACGTAGACATAACCGTTCAGAAAGCAATGGGAACCTACTGAACGTATAAGTGGTGCCTAGAAAAACCAACGACTCGTTTACTATGGTTAATAACAACGTCCTGTTCAGGATATGTCATGATTTTCATTTGTCATATATTAGCAGCCATGACGGTATCATGCTTGTATGATCCGATTATGAACTAAGGAGCTCAAGCTTAATGCAATACTCCCGGCATGTGGCTCGATTAGTTTTATTTTTGATAAAGATGTCTCTTTCTTCGACAAGTTACCGGTCTGACTTACTTCATTACCTGGTGCCCTGTGTATCCTCTGCTTAGATCTCCTTCATATTTCTTGCTTCTGTATCCTCTGAAAAGATCTCCTTCATACTGCTTGCTTGTGTATCCTCTGATAAGATCTCCTTCATACTGCTTGCTTGTGTATCCTCTGATAAGATCTCCTTCATACTGCTTGCTAGTTTTCAGATTACAGTTCTGTGGAGAAGAGAATATGTCAGTTCTTACATATAGATTTGAATAATGAACAATCAACAACTGACTAGTAAATTATTAGTGAGTGCTGAGATGTGGTTTTATAAAAGAATGATGCCAGCCTGCCCAGCGTGTTCGTAGCGCGTTGGACGACGGGTGACAAGCTCCCTGTGAGTGCGGGTTCCATTCCGCGGGCTGGCAGAAAAGACACTGATTCTCCAGATTTATGGTGTTCGTGACACCGAACCGAAGGGTTACGATGTCCATGGCACCGAGAAGAAGAACTGAAAGCTCAAGTGCTTCTGGATCGAAAAAAAAGAATAGAAGAATGATGAGGCTATTATGGACAGAGCAGAGAAAGATTACAAATGATAATGTTCTCAAAAAAGCAGACGAGAAAAGATCGCTTATGAAACGCTTCAGAAAGAAATCAAGGATATTCTTTGGATTTGTTATGAGTAGAGAGATGCTTTGATACCTTTTGATTATCGCAAGATAAAGGAAAACAAAAATCGAGTCCAAAAGACAGACAGAATCAAGATGTTAACGTCATAACACTGCGAAACATCAGAACCATAGCTAGAAGAGACAGAGAGTTGTAGATGAACATAATAACATAACTAGAAGAGACAGAGAGTTGTAGATGAACATAATAACATAACTAGAAGAGACAGAGAGATGTAGATGAACATAATAACATAACTAGAAGAGACAGAGAGTTGTAGATGAACATAATAACATAACTAGAAGAGACAGAGAGTTGTAGATGAACATAATAACATAACTAGAAGAGACAGAGAGTTGTAGATGAACATAATAACATAACTAGAAGAGACAGAGAGTGTAGAGAACATAATAACATAACTAGAAGAGACAGAGGTTGTAGATGAACATAATAACATAACTAGAAGAGACAGAGAGTTGTAGATGAACATAATAACATAGCTAGAAGAGACAGAGATGGATGACATAATAACAACTAAAAGACAGAGAGTTGTGATGAATAATAACTACTAGAAGAGACAGAGTAGATGAACATATAACATACTAGAAGAGACAGAGAGATGTAGATGAACATATACAACTAGAAGAGACAGAGTTGTAATAACAAAAATAACTAGAGAGAAGAGATGTAGATGAACATAAGACATACTAGAAGAGAAGAGATGTAGATGAACATAATAACAACTAAAAGACAGAGACTTGTAGATGAACATAAACAACAGAGACAGAGAGTTGTAGATGAACATAATAACATAACTAAGAGACAGAGTTGTAGATGAACATAAACATACGCCTGTTGGTATGTCATTTGATGCTAATGATCTGCATTTGTAGACTATTTAGGTGCTCTACACATATTTCTCAATATCATAGTCTCACAATTATGATACGTATGTCCACTGTTGATTACGTATTTGTGTTTCATCTCTTTCTCTTGATACTTTATCCCAGTGGCGGCTCGTCATTAAGGATCGTCAAAAAAAATTATCACGAGCCGCCACTGCTTTATCAATTGGCTCACAATTCGAACTGTGTTTCTAGACTAAATGCCAAGCTTTCAATGCGTGTTTCTAAATTTACTGCCAAGTCTTCAATGTGTTTATCTTTTTTCAAAAAGTTTTCGGTTCCAAGGTCTTAAGGTTCAATTATCAAGGTTTTCCAAAACACGATTTAAAGGATTCTTGTGCTGATTTTATTAATAAACAAACGTGTTACATTTCTTCTCCGTCTATGATAATTCTTTAGTTCTATTCTTGTGTCAATTATGAAGTCATTTTAGTTTTTTCTTGAAAATTTGTTTACATAATCTAACAGATTTCAAATAAAAATGTGTTTTGTTATTGAATGATTTACAACATGACATTGATATTTCTATGTGAGTGTAGAAAGTGTAACGATAGCATGGAATTGCGAGCATATAATGATTGTATTTCGAGGACAGCACGTATGTGTTTCCTTTCACATCTCGTTTATCCCTTTTGTCTCTTTAATTTGCTGTATTAAATTTCACCATTTAGTTTCATTTATTATTTTATTTGTGAAACTTTCTCTAGTTTGTATCTTCTCGTTCTCGGGGTGTTTTTTTTCTCATCCTTTCTCTTATATATTGTTTCTGTATATGATCAATGTTTGTGTGTATCAGACGTACAGAGTTCTCAGGACATTATGTGTTTCGTTCGTTGTACATATATGGATAGAGAACGTACGTTGTATTCATGTTGTGTATATTATGTTTTGCTCTGCTTAGCCATATGATATTTCTCAATAGCATTGTGAAGTAATTTCTTTGAGAACTAGTGTTTGTCTATGGCGAGTATAGATATGATTTTGTTAATGTGTTTAAGGTTATTACTACATTACTACAACACCCAAAGATCAAGATGGAAGTGAAAAGACAGATGATAAAAGTATTTTCCTACCAACACTTTGTTACCAGTGCCAAACTTGGTCTCTAACAGAAACAAATCACAGAACGCTCACCACGTGTGAAATGAAATGCTTGAGGAAGGCAGTGGGAGTCACCAGGAAAGACAATGAAATGAGGACATCAGAAGAAGAGTGGGCATAACTTCATGCACCGAATACATTGAAAGACAACAGATGCAGTGATTTGACATTTAATGAGAATGAAATACAACCAACCACCAATAACAGCATACAATAAAAGTACTAGAGCCAAGGGAAGACCAAGAAAAAGATGGATAGACAATATCAAGACCACACTATATAAACACGGATACAACACAACAAGGGCGACTCATCTGGCCCTAGAACGCAAATTAAATCTCCCATCCCTACGCTTAACGGCAAGAGTGGACAGCCAACTACATCTTCCACCTGGGAATAGACAATAGTTTAAAGTTATTATCGGATGAAGCAGTGCTCTACAACGTTTTGTTATATTGGGGTGAATCTGTCCAATGCCTCTCAAGGCGCCGGCGCCGTGTGGCAATCGTAATAATAATACTAATAAAAAAATATTACTAGTAACAATTTAAAAAAAAAATAATAACATATCAAAACTTAATCCTGACTAATCGTTTAATAAAAAAAAACAAAAAACTTATTGTACTTACGAAAAACCGAAGCATGCTGTTATTTTGAAATACATTTTTTTTCTTGAAATTATGATTAGCGTTATAGAAGGGGAGTAAAATTGATCGTCAGGGATGTATTTCAAGGGCGTCAAAAACGTCCGCTATCACCACTTTGGACAGAGCTTTACTGAAACCATTATCTCAAATAACTTTCTATATACTTCTTTTTTGTTATGTTTATTTGTTTATAGTGGATTAAAGCCTTGTTAAGTCGAGACGTGATACTTTGAACCCGGAACAATGTGGGCACGATGGGAATTGACGGAAATAGTGAGGCTGTCACCAGGACGGAGCGTGCACGCATGCGAGCGATGCACGAGTGGGCCCACAGGCGGGCAGAAAAGCATGACACGGCAGGCACGACAGGCGCGGCTGGCACGGCAAGCACGGTGGGCACGGCAGGTGCGGCAAGCAAGAGGGTGTACGGACACCCGAATATGCAGACAAAACTGGAAAACCCAGCAGAGGAGAAGCCAGTGCGCGTATCCGCTCTCATGGAACTACTGCTGCCTTGTAGTTTGATTGGGGACAATCAAGCTTAGCGGAGCAAACCGTACACACAATTGGACGGGCGGCAAACCAAGGAGTCCACAAAACGACCGGTTCACTGGGCAGATGGCGCTCATAAGCCCGGGAGGGCAGGCCATCTAAGGATCGCTGCCCTAAAAGAAAATAGCAACCTGCTGACTTGTAGGTTTGGCTGGGGACAGCAAAGGGCTAACGGAGAGCGAACCCAGTAAACGCTGGGTGAAACCGAACACACTACCGAAGGATAAGCCCCTGAGCTCCAATAGGTACTAAAGGTTGTGCACGTACATGCGTTCTTGATGTATGGCTGTTTATACATCACATTAGAATGATAAAAACGACATAAGAAAGATCGCAAGAGAGTGAGAGAGAACCCAGAACAATGTTTTTCTAATATATTAGATTGTGATGCCAATAAACATAAACAGGGAAAATATAACTTTTCACGTAGAACATCTGAGATAACTATTACAGACAATTTTATCTTTTATCCCTCGTGTTCTGGCCTTTACTATTTCTAAATCTGAACTTCCAAAGAATATCCCTTCATGATAGCTCATGATTACGCTACTCATGCATTACTTTTTATTAGTCACATGTGTCTAGGAGAATAAAACTGGAAGAAAATAGCTTGACCAAGCGGAATAGAAGACCCGACTGTTTGTGACTGCGGCGCGCCATTTTATGATGACTTAAGAAATGTGTGTGCGTGTCAATGCGTTGGTGTGTGCGTATTCAAATGTGTACCAATGTGTTTATGTGTTTTATGTATGTATATTAGTGTGCATGTGTGAGAGTGTACGTGAGAAGGATTTTGTTGGTTCCTGCAGTACTTATATTTGTAGTACGGAACTATGGTAATGTTTGGAAAGATACACTTAATTTCATGAGAAAAAGAGACGACGATTCACAACATCACCCTGTGACCCTCCTTCACATGTATCTTCTTCTTCGGCGATCTCTGGTCATGCGCTTAATTTACTTTGGACCACAAACTGGGCAGTCAGCTTTAGATTTGACAAATTTCACCAATGCTTAGTTTTCAGGTTGACTGGGTGTGATCACATGCTGTTTTTGAACTCATTCAGGAGAGAACAGTCTTGCAGGACATGCTCCGGTGTCTGTCCCATATGTTGGCACTGACATATAGATGTTTAACTTATTCCTAGTCTGTGGAAGTGTCTGGTGAGTCTGCAGTGTCCGGTTGTGTCTCATCCAGATGTGCCGGGAAGCGGTGTGGGGAATTTCAGTTTTCTATCCTGTGATGCACCTGTTGTTGTTAGTCTTTGATGTCGCATGATATCTGTGATATTATCTATCCATCGAGTTCTTGGTCTTCCACTGGATCTACGTCAAGTTTGCCGGTTGTTATAAGTGCTAGAATGTAATAGATCTGATTGTATTCTCATTAGGTGACCGAACCAATTTATTTGTTGTCTTCAAATATGTTGGATGAATGATGTGATTCCAACAACATTTCTAATGTTCTCATTTCTGTCTATCCTGTCTTGTAATATTGACAACTTTTCTTAAACTGTTCATTTCACATGTTGTGATCTTTCTTTCTTGGAATTTAGTTCCGGAGCATGTTTGACATTGATAACAGATTCCGGTACGTAATTGAAATATAATGATCTGGTCTTTTCATCACGTATTTGATAATGATCACTTGAAATGAGATTATACATGTTTTTTAAAAATTGATTTTACAATTGGGTAAGTTCCTTGAAGCGAACACATTGCACGATGCATTCATTCCAAAATCCAATGTAGAATTGGTTGCTTAAGATCTTCTTCTTCTTTGCGTTCGTTCTTGACGACCAATTTTAATCACTCTTTGTGATATGTTTGATCTTTGCCAAGATCTTGTATACGTTGCAAATTGGTTTGGTAGGCCACTAAACACATAGACCTCTAACACGTTTAGAACAAACCTGCATCCGATTTCAGCCAAACCTCCATAGCCGCCTCTTACGACATGCATGGCAGGTAACAGTGGTTCTATTCTTTACACCCCAAAATTGGGCCCCGGTAACCACTGGGCGGTTGCTTGAGATAAAACTCAGCATGTGACTCCACTGATTATCTCAATAGGAAATGGGGATTAACATTATTCCCATTGCAACACACTAAGGACGTCTTAACAGGGGATGGTTGTATGTATAATTAGTAGCCATTGTTTGTAAAATAAATGGTTACAGAGTATATCACTCATTATACGCGAGGTAGCCGGTTTCTATCAATGAAACAACTGATGTAGTAACCTCAAGCTTATATCCAAGTGAAAACAAAGAAAAGAATTTAAACTATTATTTATTATATCACTAACTGTCACTACCGCATGTAATACTGCATTTTTGGGCGATATAGGACAAGGAAGACACATCAGTGGAGTTTAATGACAACATGGCTAGTGCATTAGCCGGACAACTGTTCAAATAGGATTTTTCTTTATGCCCCTAACATAAAAACTCAGGATTGAACCCGAGTCTTCGCATGTGAGTTCTCGCTCTAATCCATTCGACTAATCAATTCGGACGGACGCTCCACTCATACTACTACTACTACTACTACTACTACCACTACTACTACTACTACTACTACTACTACTACTACTACTACCACTACTACTACTACTACTACTACTACTACTACTACTACCACTACTACTACTAAATTGAGTAGATTTGTCAGTAAGAAATATGTATTTGTATTTCTTTCATATCTTCATCTACATGACAAGTGAGGGTTAATTATAAATTTTATTTTTTTGGACAAGCCTGAGACAATAATAAAAAAAAGAAGATTTTGCAATGGTCAATGCGCAAGGTCACTAAAATGGATATTTCTCATGTGAATTTTTCTGGTTTTTTTTTGGTGACATTTGTCGCTAGTCCATCGTCACATGTTCGGTCACTCTAAAATCACGACATTGTTTCGGTCAATAATTATCTTGTGTGATTTATAATCCTCCCCTCACACCCTTATCAAGACAGGCGGCTATATCAAAGTGTTATCCCATGCCGTACCCATGTACTGCATACTCATGCTGATCACTGTTTTATGAAAAACATATTATCGTCCGAGTGGCTACCGGGGCCCAAATTGGGGTGTAAAGAATAGAACCACTGTTACCTGCCACGCATGTCGTAAGAGGCGACTAAGGAGTTTGATGGTGGGGCTAACTACCAAACACCGTAAAAAACACTAGATGGCTACAGAACGGAGAGCGAACCGAGTAAACGCTTTCTGCAACCGGACACATCGCCGAAGAATAAGCACCAGAGCTCAAAATGGTGCTGAAGATGTGACGTAAAACACACCAATGCTAAGGCTCCATGTTCAGATTACCACATGAATATTATAATTTATGGGGAGATCTGGTACATCGGTCTGGGCGGTGATCGAGAGAGAGAAAACATATTATCATCCATCTCAAAGAATTATTTTTGTTTATTATAAACAAATTAGCTGATATAAATAAATTCACCTAAACAAAATCCCATATACACCAGTAGTGTTATAATTATAATTAATCATTTAATCATGTTTCTGTTATGCACTATTAAATAACTGATACGGCAATTTATTGTTAGCATTATGCTGGCATTGTTCTCTCCTACTATAAATGATTTATCAAATTTCAATTTAGAAGACGCCTTTGCGTGTTGCAGTCCTTTGTTGTTGTTTTGTCTGCAGACAAATTCTATTATACATTTGTCTACCCAGCCTTCTGTAATTTGATATTTCTGCTCACGCAAAGTTATTCATTTGAACTGTTAAACTTCGACTTGATAGTAAATATTCTCAGCTTATGTTTTGTTCATATCCAGCTTATAAATCTAAAGCAACATTCAACATTTTCTTTGATCAATAAAATTGCTTGTTTTAACATAAAATAAAATATGAAGCATAAAGGTTGTAATATCTTTTATCTTGCGATGGATTTCAGGTAATAATATCCGCCATTTTTCTGTCACTTTTCGTTGTATTCTCATTTTGTTGAGACATCATTTCGTTACATTTGTAGTGTAACTCTCAATTTCTCACCTTGTTTTCTATTCTTTGCTTGATAAAGGCCATTTGGTCGAAACGTCGCTGCATTTTGTTTTTGTACTTTGTAAAACTACTGTACCTCGTTTGTACATATTTCGTCTATGCTATACAAAATACATTAATGTTGTTAACTATACTTGCTGTTCCAAACCATAATTTTGCATCAAGTCTTTCACTTTGATTTGGTTGTTATTTGTTTGTGTGCAGACCAACAAAAATTCGTTTTTGATTGATCACCAATATAGTTATGCTTTATTACTGTCTTGTAATTATTTTGCAAATTTAAAATTGCCAATTTGTTGTTGCGTTACCTGCATGATATATAGCAATCATCTCTTGTATTATGGAAATTATTAGTTTTTCGAATTATTTTATGGCAGAATTAATGAAGTGCTATCCTTTAAATTTCATATTCTTCATCTCTCCACATCCAATATTTAGTTATATATTTTTTCTTTAGGCTCTTCATTATCTTCACTCTAAACTCTGTCTATATTTCACCATTACTGCAGTTTTAGGAGCGTATGGTGGAATGGATTAGAGCGCGGCTACCGCGCGAGACCGGGTTAATCACGTTAAAGCCAATGATTTTTTTCTGCTGCGGCATAAATGAAAATCCTAACCCGAACAACATCTCGGTGACTGCACTAGCATTGCGGTCATTAAATTCCCCAGGCTCTCGTCCAATCTGTCCTACATCGCCCTAAAAAGACGTACTATAGGCAGTAACGACAGTTTTTTTGTTTGTTTTTTTTGAAACTGCGATCTTTACAATTTCATTTGCACATTATGTATTTCTGTAGTCAGGTGTCAGTAAAGGTCTATTAACGTTTATGGATGCAACCTTCTCTGATCCTTTCTACTATTAGTTTATTGTTTGTGTTACTTACAAAGAGTTTTACATTGAAGAAGTGTACTTTATTGTATATTATTCTTGTCTAAATAAGACATTGTGGCCTAGGGGATAGTGACTCGGTCTATTAACACCGATGTTCTGAGTTCGAATCACGCTGCGGACAGTTTGGTTGCAAATTGTTTCGCGTGGATATTTACAAAAGGACGATGGCACCACCCGTTCAGAAAGAATGGCAAACTACTGAACGTAATAATGCCTAGAAAAATCACAAACAGCATTTAAAAGCTGGGGTTGATTCGTAACGTCTTGTAAAGGATATGCAATTAACTTAAACTAAAAACATAATCATGCCAGCAAGTGTGTTTGTTACTATTGTTAAATGTATACAGTTTTCTATATCTTTACTTGTTTAGTTTGTTTACTAACGAAAACAACTTGGATCATAGTATAAACAGGAAGTAAATTTAATTAACTCTTACTTAGTGTATGTATTACTCATTTTATTTATACTGAAAAAAACCCACTCTAATCAAAGCAGCTCTAGGTGTATCTGTGTGTGCTTCACAGTTGTTGTATAGTAAATTTAGTTGTAACTTGTGTGTGCTTCTCTGTTGTTGTATAGTAAATTTAGTTGTGTCTCGTGTGTGCTTCTCTGTTGTTGTATAGTAAATTTAGTTGTGTCTCGTGTGTGCTTCTCTGTTGTTGTATAGTAAATTTAGAGTGTGTCTTGTGTGTGCTTCTCTGCTGTTGTATAGTAAATTTAGTTGTGTCTCGTGTGTGCTTCTCTGTTGTTGTATAGTAAATTTAGAGTGTGTCTTGTGTGTGCTTCTCTGCTGTTGTATAGTAAATTTAGAGTGTGTCTGTTGCAGTATATTAGATGTAGGTGTCTCGATTGTATTCTTCACTGTTGTATATTAGCTGTACGCGTGTCAAGTGTCTATGCTTAGCTGCTGTTATATAGTGGTATATAGATGTATCATGTCTCCACGTTGATGCTGTTGTATAGTGTTGACCACCTCACCCATTGCATGCCGTTGAGCAAAGACAAATACAGACCTAATACAGTTTTATCGAGTACATCAAATATTATGAAAACCGGTACTTTACTTGTTATACAGGGTGTTCAATATAAAAGCGACCCGAGTGACAAATCAGAAGTTGCCATTTATTTATTGCGTTGTGTCTATTTATTAATTTTAACCAGTTCTGACTAGCTCGTCCTACGTCACATTTGTTCATCTCCCTTTCCCGCACTACAATTACACACAATTACACAACCTTGACCTATACTACGTCATAACTGAACCTTATTTTCATAAACATATGCCAGATTAGCTCCCTTCACGACGACGCTTCCTTAACGACGAGGACGCTTTTATCTTGAACACCCTGTAGTACAGAAACAACGCTGAAGAAACTACACGTTTTGTATTGTTTACTAAATAATGCACAACTAGGTGTAGTTATTATATAGTTATGCAATGACTTAAATCACTTGTGTTTTCAATTAGTTAAAATAAAGGTATTTGTTTGATATGATATAACCTTTGCGTGGATGTATTATATTTAATATTTTTTTTTCGAAATGAAATAATTTGTTTTTCTCTGTATTTCGTTTATTTCCGTGTGATGTTCATACATGCTGTTTGCCTCTGGCTGATCTTAGAGATTAGAGTATTGCTCCATTCGTTATCCTTCAAGATTTCCGGATTTAATTTTACTGAGAATTCTAAGTGTATGTTAACCAGATCAAACATGTAGGACACAGCAACATTAATCTTGCAACCTATAGTCTGTCCATTAATTCGTGAGCACGTTTGAAATTGATTTTCGAAAACTACCTGTTGGATCTCAGTGATTTTTGCATGCAGCCTTAGAATATCCATGACGCTAAAATAAAGCTAACCAGTAGTCCATAGATGCTACGGATTTTGCACATCGGCGAATTCCTTTGATCTTTTATGACAATTGCAACATAGGGGCTCAAATTTTAGATTTTACAGTATCCCTAGAATTTGTCCATGTCAATTCTATTCATAGGTGTATCTCCATATTAACTTGATAGGTCAAGTAATTAAGTGTGTTGCCCTTTATGTGCAATCGTGAACTTGGATACAATATGCAACAGTTAGTCCTCCCTTCGGTCACCATTAGACCCCAGGGTGTCTTAACTTCACCCCAAATTGTATGATGGTAGACGCATTTGGATATGGAAATGTATACGTTGCTATTTCTCAGTCTGTAATCAAAATATGATTTGTATCATCCCGAATCTGACGATTCCATGAGGTTGATAATTGTTACTGGCTGGACAAATTGTAATCCATCTCGGTGCCAGTACTCGTCTTCCTCTCGGAGCACATGTTCAACACACTTCTTCCAGAACTGCATGTCTATCATTGAGAAGGACTCACGTGTCAGAACTTCAACATCACACATTTTAAACGTCCTGTTCTGTTCGGCAACTTGCTCTTTTACTTTAGCCCAGACAAGCTCTATCGGATTGAGCATGATATGGAGGTAGTCGCAAAGACGTGTGGCCGTATTCCGCAATGATTTTGTCAATATGAAACACCTTTGTCTTATTTGTCATCCTCACCAGGTGCAACAACTCGGGTTTCAAATATGTATCATCGAAGCTGACATTTTCCTTAGCAAGCCAAGTCCTAATTTGATCTTTTGTATTTGATGCAGTTGGTACTTTGTCTTCCGCTGATACTGCGTTGTGATAGGATGCATTATCCATTACCAAGCATGATGGTCTGTTTAGAATTGGAAGTAGATCTTTCTCCATCCAGTGCCTGAAAATATGTCCATTCATTTCTGTGTGGTAGTCCCTACCGTCGGTACTTTTGATTGGAAAATAAGTCCAGCGTCATGGACAAGACCTTCTTCACTGCTTCCTGCATGTGTTAGTATAATACGCTGGCCTTTGCTGCTTGGTATTTTCTTTTCTGTTCACCGTCTACTGATTGTCATTTTTTAGCATTGGTGTGGTGAGCATTGACCCAGGATTCGTCCAAATATACAATATCATAGCCTTGCCTGCCGCTCACGGATCTGCCTCAGGTATTTACTTCGGGCAGCAATTAAATGTGGCTTTTCACAAATAATATTCCTGCCGCCTATAGTTTTTCTGAAGGTGAAGCGGCGGCTCTTACAATTTTCCATAGAGTACTTTTAGAAATGTCTATGCTGCAATCTGATTGCAGTTTTAATTTCAGTTTCCTGAGAGTAACAAGTTGATTTGTCGCAAACATTTTCAAGAGCTCCCGTCTTATGACATCTATGTCAAAGTCGTCAATTGTTCTTTTCCGTCCTTGCTTGACATTAGTGCACTTTGTGTCCTGTTTAATCCATCGGGAAAAGGATTCTCTATTCAGACCAAGCGCCAGTTGCGCTCGTTTCTCAGGGTTATGAATATCGCAATATAGATGACCTCTCTTAGATTCCTTACGGAAGTGTTGGTATAGTAAAACTGTAACCTTCTGCATTGTTATAAATGTGCACTTCAGACTCATTATGAATGTGATATCAATGTCAGTTTTGATAAGCCAACAAATATGATACAATAGCTTCATACAAATAGCGAGATACGCCTATAACTATACAACGGTATCCCAATTATAACGTCATATGCTTTCCGCGTTCAAAGTCGACTGGGTTAGGTGCACGGGATTTCGTGAAATTGTTGTATACTCACGATATTTCTATGTTACCATAATGTATTTTTAGAACAACGCGTCTGTGTACCGTAGATCTGTTACTATTGTGTACAATCCAGTGAGGTTGATTTTAATATAACCTGAAGAAGAAATATTTCAAACTACATCAAATTTTCTTGGAAAAAATATTTCTCTAGCGTCATGGATATTCTAAGGCTGCTTGCAAAAATCACTGAGATCCAACAGGTAGTTTTCGAGAAAATCAATTTCAAACGTGCTCACGAATTAATGGACAGACTATAGTTCTTTTGTTGTATGTTATTACTGTAAACATGTGCTATTGTCCAGTTCTTCAAACACATTTCTAAAAATATGTTTGCGTTAGTTTATCTAATTGCATTTTGCTTTGAACAACAATTAAAAGGTTTAAAGCGAATGATTTACTTAACTGCATCGGGTTTGACCCCATATGGCTTGTTCTCTCTCCGCAGAAATGACACGCCATCTGCCGAGAGTATTGCATAAAGTGGGAACTCCGTAGTTCCGGCAACAATCCTAGCGGTCTCTGGAAAAAATGCAGCCGTGAACAGAACGACGCGGTCCGGATTCCAACTCACGATCCTCGACTCGCAAGGCAAGTGTTTAACCATTTAGCCACAGAGATCCGTTCAACACGATATTAGCAAGAGAGCAAACTTCCACTTGATGTCTACACCGTGACAGCTATGTAATTATATAGTTTATACAGGGGTTAGTGACTCGGTCTATTAACCCGACGTTCTGAGTTCGAATCACGCTGCGGACAGTTTGCTTGCAAATCGTTTCCGTTGATTTTAACAAAAGGACGATGGCGCCACTCGTTCAGAAAGCAATGGCAAACTACTGAACGTATAAGTGGTGCCTAAAATCAACAACTCGTTTACTGTGGTTGATGGCTACGTCCTTTGGGATATGCCACGATTTTCATTTCATACATATAATAAGGGGCATGTTGCAGCTTCTTGGTAGGTACGGTGATCAGGTACTCCACAATAAGAAGTCAGTCATATATTATATTATATTTCTCTCGGACCGTTATACGCTATATAAGCAAGCAATTTTTCCATACCTCTCTACCACGGGCAACTCGTTCAATTTCTTCTGTGGAATTGAGCCTGATATTTCCGTCTTTATTAGTTAAGATTAAGTTTGTTTCGTGGTTTCTATAACGCATGCTTTCTTCATTTAACCCTTTGTCTTTAACTTCCTTCAACTTCAGTGGGCTTATAGAAAAACTGGATATAATTATGGGAAAAGACTTTTTCAAAGACCTCAGCGGAACTAAATTTCGCCTACGTACTGGACACTGGAGACTCAAAATTCACTTTCACAAACTAGGAATAAATGAAACATATTTCTGCCAGTCTCAACAGGTGGGACAGACACCGAAGCATGTCCTGCAAGGCAATCCTCTCCTGGATGAGATGTGAAGCAGCATGTGGCCACCCACAGTCGATCTAAAAACTAAGTTCGTGAAACCTGGCAGACCTGAAGCTGACTGCCCAATTTCTGGTCTACAGTGGATTAAGCGCATGACCAGTGATCATAGAAGAAAAAGAAGACTTTGAGTAACACATTATTCACACTAGAATGTCAATAAATCACAGATAGAATAATATATTATTTATAAAAGAAGATCAATGTTAAACATCTGTAATAACGTTGTGTAATAACAGAAGATCAATGATAAACATCTGTAATAACGTTTGGTATTTTTTATAAACCCTTCTACATACCTCGAGATATAATGAGTAATACTGTATTAAGCTCTATTATTTAATTGACCGTCGGCACACGATGGGTGATGTGGTCAACATGTCGCCGGCCGTCTTTAATTTCCAATGCTTTTCCTAGTACCCAATTGAGGTTGGGTTGACTTGAGAGCTGTTACAGTCGGAAAAATATTCCGCGACAACTTTGGAATTGAACCCAGACCACTCGTCTTGTTCACTAACAAGTTCACTAACAACTACGCTACTACGGCTCTGGACGTTGTATAATAATTATTTTAATAATAACATTACCAACCCTCTATCATACCTTTCTCTATCTGTTAGGAGGACTTGTGGTAAAATAGTACCTGCAACTACAAGACACTCCGTCTACCTAGTGACTGTGAGTTAAGACTAGTTGTCCACACATATACACACCTTCCATCAGGAGTCTTACTGTGTAGACAACGTTCTTGCTAAAAGATAAACAATACAGCAGAGTACATCTGGCTGACATACATGTTTTATGGAATCTGGTTAATGATTTACTAAGCCGTTCCATTAACCTGGCATTCCAATTTGAAATCTTCTGCCCTTGGGCGATCTGGCCTTCATTTCACAACTATGTGTGCGTGGCTAAATTATTTTCCATTATTTCGTTTTCTCCATTCAACAATAATAAATATCTTATTTTTCTGTCATTTTAAACATCTAGAATTTCTTTGTTAATTTCTTTGTGTAGATTTCCATTGTGTATATTTTTATTTTTTCCAATCCTTTTTTCCTAACGGCGTCAGGATAAGAAGAGATTTACGGAACATGATGTTGTGTGAGCTTCATAAATAGTGTCTTTCGTCGCCTCTGTTATCTCTGTGGTCCACCTTTTGCATCACCGGCCGTTTGCTTTGTATCCATTATTGGAGCAGCATTGCTCTTTGACATGCACTGTTGGTAATCTGCTTATGTAAAGTAAAAAAGGAACCCTTTCATACCTCGTGGTATACAGGTCAATACAGTGTCAGGCCTGTATTTTTCATAGACCGTCGGCACACAATGGGTGATGTGGTCAGCATCACGCCGGCCGCCTTTACTTCCCAGCGCATGTCTGGTACCCAGTTGAGGCTGGATCGACCTGAGAGCCGTCGTGGTCGGGAAAAATTCCTCTCGCATTGCGGGAGCTGAACCCAGACCACCAGCCTTGCGAAGCGAGTTCACTAACAACTACGCTACAGCGCTCTCATCTGCTTATGTGGTCGAACCAATTATATTGTTGTTTTTTGATGAAGTTCAACATTGATATTGTACCCACTTTTTCCCTGATGTCTTCATTTTTAGAGTTCACTTTATTGTACCCCTTTTCCGTGTCCTTCATTTGTCAGACTAGTCTTCTTCTATCATTTGATGTCATTCGGTTGAAACTATCATCTCTGTCATGACTAATTTTGGGAGAAAAATTGTGTTGAACATTGCTCTTTTTGTGTTCATAGTGACATGTTTGCATTTAAAATTGTGTACACATTTGTATTTCATATTTTCATATCATTTTACTCGTCTTTATGTAGCACAATACGCTTCTTCTTCGACCCTTCATATTGACACTTGTTAACAATTTCTTTGTGATTTGTATATAATCTGAGACTAAGTGCGATTGTATGTTGTACCAGTTATGCACCTATAAGTATTTCAAAACATCCGATTTCCCAACGCTTTTTACTTAACTAGGAAAGCTTTTCATAGGCATCTCTACACCTCAGTCGCCTCTTACGACATGCTCTGTAGCTCACAGTGTTACTAATATGTGCTCCTTTGAAGTCCCGTCAACACACGTACGATCACAATAAACTAACAATGAATCTCTCACATATTTTGCAATCATAAAATCAATCAAATGAAATTGCTAATGTTTTCCTCCGCTGGAGATCGTGATTTTATTTGTGATTTACTATCAGCCATGACAGTAAACCGTCTGTATATAATGAAATAACATACCTGTTTATCTGATGTGAAATCTGAATGTAAATTATATTCAATAAACTCAATAGAATTTGTTATCAGCGGTATCCTAGATCAGGTGTGTAATGGAAACATTATCCAGCGTTACTAATGGATTCATTCTTTCTTTGTATTTGTGTTCTTGTTTGAATGTTTCTTTTTTAAGACATCATCATCATCATCATCATCATCATTATCATCATCATCATCATCATCATCAAATAGCTTGTTCTTTCTGGAACCTGGCTCCCATGACAGCAGTCCCTGTTGTATTTCTGTTCTGTGCAAGTTGACCGGCGTCAGCAGCTGTTTTAATCAATACATGAACACAATATAAAGAAAATATAGATTGGCTGGCTTGGCTACAATATCAGAGGGAGCTGCCATGGATCGAAATGACATTATTCACACATTGAGAGAGTCTTTCCGAACAGAGGAGTTTCAGGGCTGTGAATCCCACTCGCTGACCAGATTGAGAGAGATGGGTGTCAATATTGGTGCAGCCCGAAAAGAACGACTGGACGCTGCTGGATTTGTTGAGGCGGAGATCGGAGCACCTATGAACATGCCCAGAGTGCTATGATGATAGTTCTCATCTAACGGATAACTGATAAAGAAAAACATCGTATGTTACATGCCGTAGAAGTCTAACGAAGGTGTAACGTACTTACGTTCTCGGAGCAAACCAATAAAATATAACTCGTAGTTAACTTGTTTAATAAAACGAATACAAAAAGAACAATAAATAAAAACAATGCTAGCAGTCCAAGTGAAGCCCCCACAAAAATAAGTATGTTTTGTGCTGAGAAAGTAAAAATAATATTTGTGTGTGTGTGTGTGTTATTGTAAAAATATAAACATACTGTTATATTTATTATATCTCTATACAACACCGCCCATTACAAATGACATCATTGAATGTATAACACAGGAGCCGCTTTGTAAAGCTATACTTAAAGCGTCGTCGACCTCGTATCAAATAATAATATTTTACAGTTAGAATGACATTTTACAGTTACAGTGACTATTTATTTCAGATCTGTGTTCATCATTAAATTTAACACTGTATTATGTCCTTTGTCAATTATAATATTGTCCAACCATTACAATCGCACTTTATGTGATTTTCCGTACCAAGTATTTGCGTGAGTTGTTTTTTTTTCTCTTCTAATTGATTAATTTGCTTGTTAGTAGTTTTTTGTAATACTTTGTGTCATTTTTCTTTAGTGCATCTCTGATATAGTCAAGTTTCTTTTGCTGTCCTTTATATATTTATTGGTTCCATATGTGTTCTCATCATAACACTGCTGGCATATGATATTGTTATCATCCTCAGTCCATGTTGCACCCAAGGGCACATATGACAATGTTTTCTGCTGATACCTAATCATATACATGTCTGTAACCTCTGCTGCAAACGTCCTCCTTCATGTGCGCTTAGACCTCCCATTTCCCGCTGTTAATGTGGTGCCCACTTCATTGTATGCCTTGATCACCTTTCTGTTTCTGTTCCGAGGACATATCCAGTGGCATCGTCATCGTCTCTTTTGTACTTATTTTGTCATGTCTTCCATATCAGTTAGTTCATGAAGTGTTTTCTCTTCGTTTTCTTCTCTCTATCACCCGCTATTAATTCAGGCGTAAAGTTATGATGCCTGGTATTGCGCTTCTGACTGATTTTTGCGTGGGCCTATATTACCATTTTACAGGCATCTCTCAACCATATGGACAGCCTCGCCGACTTCCGAGGTACTTGCAGCTTAGATCCTTTAAGAGTGATCGTTGCAGGAGACCTAATGTCCTTGTAATTCTTTCTCGGGCAGAGTTAGTTTTAGTGAGGGCATATCGTGTGCCTTCTCTAACGGCTTTCCTGCCCTTGGTGAGATGTTCCATACACACGTAAGATACCACTCCTTAATGATCTTTTAGTGTCGTAAATTAGCTTAGATCTACGCCAAGAGCATTAGCTTACATGCGTGACTGGGTGAGGTGCTAAGGTAAAGACCCGAACGATCTCGACACTTCTCGGCTAGTCACAGAAAGTATCACCTTTTGTGTTGCTTTGTCAAACAAACGATCATATGTTAGTATCATGTTTTAGCCTTTATGTGATCTAGTTGGTATACATTATTGTTGTGATGCATTATCTGTGTAGGATGATCTAGTGACATTTGACTTATCTGTAGGATGATAGTCCTAAGTATTGCCGTTAGCCAATGCTTGGGATGTACCAGTCACTTTGCATTATCGGCTATACTTTTTTTTATCCACGTTGAGTTTGTTCCTGAGTAGGAGTATTCTCAGCCGCTTCGGGGCGCGTGTCGTTACTTGGCAATTTGCAAGGAGTTTGCCCCGTATTTTACCTGTCTCCGGGAAACACTGATCTGGGGTTCACACAGATATTCTAGAGGGTCGTTTCAATCGGCGCTATCAACGCAACTGAGGTTTTGCGCTCGCCGCTATCACCCACCTCAGTTCTTTCAGGGATGTTAGTTGTTATTGCAACAGTACCCTGCCCGATTGCCCAGGAGGGCAGTTTCATTAGGCACTGAACGCAAGTTTGGATTTGCGCTTGTTCAACCCTTCCCACTAGTTCTTCCGGGGATGTTAGTTGTTTGGAGTATTTGCCCGATTGTCCTAGGAGGCGTTCGTTATGCTCTGCGCAATGTAAATACCAACGTTACTTCGGCTACTTTACCATTTTCTCCGCTTTGCCTCATGTACGTTTCCGCATACCTTCCATGTAGCGTCATGAGGCTGCTGACGAACTTTGATTCGTTGCACCTCTTATTGATTCTGCCTGAGCGACATTTTTGGTCTCTTCTCCTGGGCAGTTGCCTCTTTCAATTTGGATGCACCTCTCATCCCTTCGTGTGCAGCCTTTCCCATCGGACGGAAGCTGCTACTTTGTGTTCACCTCTACCGTCGCATTTCCGTACCCAGGAACTGCTCTGACACAGAGCTTGCCTCGTGCACCGAGTTTTTGCTCCACTTGTCAGTTTTGGGATGCACCTCTCATTCCTTTAATTCGGTCATTTACTCCAGGGGGAGTTAGCATTTTGATCTCGGTCGCCTGTCTGTTCCTACCTTTTTTAGCTTGGGCAATTTTTATCGGAAATCTGCTAGGAGATACGTGAGTTATTCAGCGATTTTCGGCCTTCAAAAGAATCGAGAGATCAACATGCATAGTACGGAAACAATCGAGTGATGCTCGGAGAACAAGGGTCGTAACTCCCAAGTACTAACATACCGGAATTGCGTGTCATAACGCGTCTATAGAGACTGGAAGTTTTATCGGTCGCATAAATACATCTAAATATTTTTGTGAATACTAAACAGAATAATTACTGTATGTTTATTTTCTTCTGCCCTGGTATAAGGTGTGCGGCCACACCTAGCACGCATGGAGACTACGCCCCTGGTTATATGGATTATTTTGAAAAAAAAGTATGTATAGCTAGTTTTCTGTGAGAAAAATTGTTTATTATCTTGAACATATTTTTCTGTAACAAGTATATGCTCTGTGTAACGTGATTCTGTTATGTAATGTCATCTGTAAGTTTAATTGTTCAGAAAGACATATCATAAGTCTGATGTTAATTGTAAACTTTAAAACTAAGGATATTTCGCTTTGTTATTTTATTTTCTCGAATCCGTTTATATCAATTTTGTTAAGTTTAGATGTTCAATTTGCATCATATGAAACAAGTACAAGAATTAAAGACAGGTTAGAAAGTAAAGATGGAAGACTCGACATGGTATAACACGTATAAAGACAACAGATTGACTTTATTGCACTGGTTGTCCCCATATTGACTGTTTCCATATTGCACTGATGTCCCCCATATTGACTGGTTGTCCCTCATATTGCACTGCTGATGTCCTCCCATATTGCACTGGATGCCCCATATTGCACTGGATGTCCCCCATATTGCACTGGTGTCCCCCATATTGCACTGGATGTCCCCCATATTGCACTGGTTGTCCCCCATATTGCACTGATGTCCCCCATATTGTACTGGTTGTCCCCCATATTGCACTGGATGTCCCCCATATTGCACTGGTTGTCCCCCATATTGCACTGGTTGTCCCCCCATATTGCACTGGATGTCCTCCCATATTGCACTGGATGTCCCCCATATTGCACTGGATGCCGCCCCCATATTGCACTGGATGTCCCCATATTGCACTGGTGTTCCCCAATATTGCACTGATGTCCCCCATATTGTATGTTTCCCCCATATGCACTATCATATTGCACTGGTTGTCCTCATATTGCACTGGTTGTCCCATATTACTGATGTCCCATATTACTGGATGTCCTCCATATTGCACTGATGCCGCCCCCATATTGCACTGATGTCCCATATTGCACTGGTTGTCCCATATTGCACTGGTTGTCCCATATTGCATGGCTACTCACCAAATGGCACTACCACCTGCCGAAAGTATAACATAAAGCACGAAATCCTTAGCTCGTGCAATAATTCTAGGCATATCCGGAAAAAGATTCACCCATGATCAAACAGAAAGGTCCAAATTCAAACCCACGATCCTAGAAACGCAAGGCAACTTAGCTACAAACCCCTAGTGCGTCCAAACGACAAATTCTGTCATATATCAACTAACATCATTACTCAGACATTCAACGTCTCCTGCCAGCTAAAGAACAAACATTTATAAGCATTGTCATTCATACTTTATGCTACCAGTGCTAAATATGAACAATAAATAAAGCAAAGGCAAACAAAGAAAAAAACCCACATAGGAAATGTGTTGTCTTCAAAAGGTCAACAGAAACGAAAGAAGAGACAGAGTCACAGATACCAGCATCAAGAGACAATTTTGAAACGAGATCCTCCATAAACAACATCGAAAAACACAATGAAATGATTTAATAATGCAGACACAATGCTGTTTATAAAGCCTTCCAACTGAGAACATCGGATGATAGTCGAGAGAAAAATCAAGGAAAAGAAGGATAGTTGTGGTTTCGGAATCTTAGTCCTCGACACTTAGCTACAACCAGGTAGCAGTGCTCGACACTTAGCTACAACCAGGTAACAGTGCTCGACACTTAGCTCCAACCAGGTAGCAGTCCACGACACTTAGCTACAACCAGGTAGCAGTCCTCGACACTTAGCTACAACCAGGTAGCAGTGCTCGACACTTAGCTACAACCAGGTAGCAGTGCTCGACACTTAGCTACAACCAGGTAGCAGTCCTCGACACTTAGCTACAACCAGGTAGCAGTGCTCGACACTTAGCTACAACCAGGTAGCAGTGCTCGACACTTAGCTACAGCCAGGTAGCAGTGCTCGACACTTAGCTACAACCAGGTAGCAGTCCTCGACACTTAGCTACAACCAGGTAGCAGTGCTCGACACTTAGCTACAACCAGGTACCAGTGCTCGACATTTAGCTCCAACCAGGTAGCAGTGCTCGACACTTAGCTACAACCAGGTAGCAGTGCTCGACACTTAGCTACAACCAGGTACCAGTCCTCGACACTTAGCTACAACCAGGTAGCAGTGTGACAACAAATGAAGAAGAGAAGCGTACATTAAATGTTGTGACCACGTCAACAATATTAATTAAAAATATTTTTTGCATGTGTGTTGTCAGGGCTCGCAAGGGGCAAATGACAGTAACACTGAGACCTACACGGCATTTCGTAAGAGTCGGCTGAGGTAGGGGCCTAGAAAAGCTACTCTAGTAAATAAAAAGCGTCGCAGAAATCGGATGTGCTGTTCTACTTTTAGGCGCATAACTGGCACAATGTACAATCGCTCTTAGGATCAGATCAGATGCAGATTAAAAACAGTGATTTAACAAGTGATCGATAAGGAGCGCTCGAAGAAAAAGAAGAAATATTTATTTGTGTGAATCAAAATATGATTTTATCGTATACATACAACGAATGACAACTTTCACTTGGTATGAAAACTCTCGTTGGTGTAAAATCTTGTTTGCATTTCCATGAACGTGGCTTTAGATTGGTAATGAACACTAATGAAAAGCTAGATAATCCCTGCCAAACAGATCTAGTTAGTCTACAAGTTTCTGTTAACGAATGACTTAACGAAACCCTGCTGCTTTCTTCGAAAGGAATTGAATTAAGCGACTGACTGACTTACCAAAACCAATCCACACATATATGCAGTGGCGGCTCCTCATTAAGGGCCAGTGGGGCCAGGCCCCATCAAAATAATGTGTAACGTGCATTTATTATGTAATAAATTAAAATATAATCTAATCCAAAACCATGATTTTCCCGAAAATTTGTGTCTGGCCCCACCAACAAAAAGAATCACGAGCCGCCACTGCATATATGCATACGTATATACATTCACATATACATTAACACACATGCACGCACGCACACACATACACGCACGTAAACACACGTTCATACGCACACATAAACAAACATAGATCTAAATGGACTAAAACCGAAGGATTGACTTCATTGCACCGAATTTTACCACATATGCTCGGTCCCTACCCGCAAAAATGGCACGCCCTCTTCCAAGAGTATTGGACAAAGCACGAACTGCCTAGCCCCGGCAACAATCCTACGGGTATCTGAAAATAAATACACTCGTGAACAGAACGTCGCGATCTGGACTCCAACCCACGGCCTTCAGAGCAAATGTAGGACTTAACCACGTAGCCACAGAGACCCTCTAAACATACATAGACACATACATACATACATAGACACATACATACATACATAGACACATACATACATACATAGACACATACATACATACATTAACACATGCGTATATACGTACGCACTCACACAGAAACACAGACATGTAAAACAAACATTGCTTCATCTACACTAAAACGCCAGACAGTAAAAGTAATGACATCAAGAAAGAATAGAAACTTATCAAAACTCGAATTATTGATGATTGTAAACACGTGTTTGACGTATCTCATTCCTTTTCGTTTTAGATTTCGAAACTCGAAACTCTTTTCTTTGTAAAATTAGATAACACGTGATGCTGTAATAGAACCGATTTGTTAGAGCTGATTTGTTTTATAGTCACGGAGTTAAACACTTTTATTGTATTTCATTTAATTATGCACATTTGCTGAGTTTATTTGTATATTTATTATTGAAAACAAGAATGAACTAATTGTTTTGTACAGGTCTAATTCCACTAAATCGGAGAGTTTATAAAGATGTGATAGGAAGAGTTGCTAGAATGTTTAGTTAGGTAATAATGAGTGGCTAGAATGTTTAGTTAGGTAATAATAAGTTGCTAGAATGTTTAGTTAGGTAATAATAAGTTGCTAGAATGTTTAGTTAGATAATAATGAGTGACTAGAATGTTTAGTTAGGTAATAATAAGTTGCTAGAATGTTTAGTTAGGTAATAATAAGTTGCTAGAATGTTTATTTAGATAATAGTAAGTTGCTAGAATGTTTAGTTAGATAATGATAAGTTGCTAGAATGTTTAGTTAGGTAATACTGAGTTGCTAGAATGTTTAGTTAGGTAATACTGAGTTGCTAGAATGTTTAGTTAGGTAATACTGAGTTGCTAGAATGTTTAGTTATGTAATACTGAGTTGCTAGAATGTTTAGTTAGATAATAATACGTTGCTAGAATGTTTAGTTAGATAATAATGACTTGCTAGAATCTATAGGTAGATAATAATGACTTGCTAGAATCTATAGGTAGATAATAATGACTTTGCTAGAATCTATAGGTAGATAATAATGACGATCTCCTGAAGATCAATTCTTCTGCTTCTTCGAACACTTCATATCGACCACTCGTTAAACCACTCTTTGTGAATCGTATGTAATCTAAGCCTAAGAGCGATTGTACGTTGTGCATGTTATGCTCCTATAAGTAGAAAATCAACATTCACATATCACCGTGGAGCTATTTACAACACATATACTACATAAAACCGAGTAGAAGTATAAGAGCTTCAAATCTCCCTGATTATCAAAGAAGAGAATGGATAGATCTGACATTATGACCACCCTCATAGAGTGGGGTAGCAAAGAGGACCAGCTCCATCCAGCTCTTCTTTATATTGTTCATCTCTGTTTCCAAATCCTCGTTTCTGGTATTTCTGAGCCGCCCCTTCTTTTGCTGTCCCTCGGGTTTCAGGAAACGACTCTTCTTGTTATATTCCCTAGATTTTCGCAAATTGTGTCCTATCCAGCACCATCATCTGTTTTTAACCTCTTGGTTCATTAGAATCTATCATGTTTTCTCTCCAAATGTTCCTTATTTGTGATCCTATCATACATCTCAGTCCTACTATTCTCAAGTCTTTGACTTATCATCTCATAGTTACTTATTTGTGACCCTATCATACCATCTCAGTCCCTCTATTCTGTCTTGTTCTCTCTATAAGTTCCTCATTTATGAGCCTATCATACCATCTCAGTCCCTCTATTCTGTCTTGTTCTCTCCATAAGTTCCTCATTTGTGACCTATCATACCATCTCAGTCCCTCTATTCTGTCTTGTTCTCTCCATAATTTCCTCATTTGTGACCCTATCATACCATCACAGTTCCTCTATTCTGTCTTGTTCTCTCTATAAGTTCCTCATTTATGAGCCTATCATACCATCTCAGTCCCTCTATTCTGTCTTGTTCTCTCCATAAGTTCCTCATTTGTGATCCTATCATACCATCACAGTTCCTCTATTCTGTCTTGTTCTCTCCATAAGTTCCTCATTTGTGATCCTATCATACCAACACAGTTCCTCTATTCTGCAGACAAAAGTTGATGAACGTTTGCAATTTATGTTATTATTTTAGCCCTTCCATGTCTGACCCATACGTCTTGACTTATAAATGAATGCAATTAGTAGCCATATTACCAAATTTATAAAAATAAGATAACAATAGTAAAAAAGACACCAACTGAAACTGAAATCCTTGTCTTTCACAATACATATAATATCAGCAGTATTTTACTAAAAATATACGTGACGTTGCTGTCTAGGAAGAAATCATTTAATCCTCTTTTAGTGTCACTATTTTATGGACATACTATCTAATCAGATCAAATCCAGCATTGGATTCAGTCATAACCGATAGGTTCCAGAATTTCAGGAGAGATGGAAATATACATACGGGTGAAGAAGAAGTTAGAGGAAGCATATAAGTATAGTTAGATAATTAAAAATACTTTAGTTACTGGTTTCGAAATCTCAGATCAGATTGTGTTTGAATTATCTATGAAGAAAGAGCATTTTGTGAAACTTGCAACATTATGATTTAGAACAACTGTAATAGTATTATCTATATAAGAAAATGTCAATATACTATGTATATATAAGAAAATGTCAATATACTATGTATCAAATGGGAAACAGCTACAAAGAAGGTAAGGTAGTTTTACAAAGTAAAAAATAAACAAGATGTAATAGCATATTGAATTGTAGGTTTCATATTTTTAATGGCAGTCGTTCATTCATTCATTCAATCCATTCGCTCATTCATTCGTTCGTTCAATTTTCCATTTATCCATCAATCCATCCATGAATCTATCCATCTATCCGTTCCATCCGTTTCATCCGTTCAATCCATCCATCCATCCATCCATCCATCCTTCCATTCCTCCATCCTCCTTCCTTCCTTCCTTCCTTCCTTCCTTCCTTCCTTCCTTCCTTCCTTCCTCCTCCTTCCTTCCTTCCTTCCTTCCTTCCTTCCTTCCTTCCTTCCTTCCTTCCTTCCTTCCTTCCCTTCCTTCCTTCCTCTCCTTCCTTCCTTCTCCTTCCTTCCTTCCTCTTCCTCTTCTTCCTTCCTTCCTTCCTTCCTTCCTTCCTTCCTTCCTTCCTTCCTTCCTTCCTTCCTTCCTTCCTCCTTCCTTCCTTCCTTCTTCCCTTCCTTCCTTCCTTCCTTCCTTCCTTCCTTCTACATTCTTCCTGCATTCATTCATTCCTTCCTTCCTTCCTGCCTCCTTCCTTCCTTCATCCCTCCTTCCTCCTTCCTTCCTTCTCCTTCCTTCCTTCCTTCCGTTCCTCCTCATTCATTCCGACTTCTTCCCATTCCTTCCTTCCTTCCTTCCTTCCTTCCTTCCATTCATCCCTCCTCCACCCCTCCCTCCTCTTCCTTCCGTCCTCCTTTCCTTCCCTCCTTCCGTTCCTTCCTTTCTTCCTTCCTTCTTTTTCCTTCTCCTCTCATTCCGTTCCTTCCTTCGTTCCTTCCTTTTCCTTCCTGTTCCATCCTCCCATCCGTTCCTACCTTCCTTCCTTTTTTCCTTTCCCCTTTCCTTCCGCGTCTTCTTCCATCCGTTCCTTCCTTCCTTCCTAGTCAGTATGGACATTAGAGATCATCATTAATAGACGAAGATGACGGTGGATTAAGAATGTATATCGTATGTCAGTATGGACATTGGCAGGACAGTACTCCGATGGACAGCGGATTGGAAAAGAAAACATGGACGTCCATAGGAAACGGGCAGAAGAATATTAGAAAGCGAGTGCGCCCGAGTGGTTACCGGGGCCCAAATTGGGGTGTAAAGAATAGAACCACTGTTATCTGCAACGCATGTTGTAAGAGGCGATTAAGGAGGTTGATGAGTGGGGTTAGCTAACCCACACCGTAAACAACACTAGATGGCTACAGAACGGAGAGCGAACTGAGTAAACACTGGCTAAAACCGGACACATCGCCGAAGGATAAGCACTAGACCTCCAAATGGGGCTGAAGATGTGACGTAAAACACATCAATGCTAAGGCTGCATGAATCAGATTTCCACATGAATAGAATTTATGGGAAATCTGGTACATCGGTCTGGGCGTGATCCGGAGAGAGAAAGAGAGAGAGAGAGAGAGAGAGAAAGCGCGAGTTGACAGATTGTGGCCCGACATGGGAATAAATGAGGGCGAAGAAAAAGGAGTCGTATTTGAATAATGTTGCAAGTCAGTAAGGAAAACAAGGACACAAAAGAAAAGTGAAATTTATAGTTGGAGATACGATGAATATTTAACATGTAGCAAACACAAGTGTATTTATTTCGATATCAAGTCAAAATTTGTGTAACGTTCGAATGGCATCTTCAACTTTGTATTTCCATGAATTTAGAATATCATAATAACCTTCTGCCTTGCAGGTAGGCTGGGACACCAAAGGCTGATGGAGAGCGAACCCAGTAAACGCTGGCTGAAATCGGACACGTCACCGAAGGATAAGCAACAGAGCTCCAAATGACGCTGAAAAATTGTTACGTAAAAATACGTTCTTAGGAAATACTGTTTATATATCACAATAAGAATGATAAAAATGGCCAAAAAGAACGATCGCGACAGAGAGAGAGAGAGAGAGAGAGAGAGAGAGAGAGAATGTCATAATACATCTTTCCTCTGTCATCTTAAACTTCTACTTTAGACGCATGTATAGACTTACTAGATCATTCTTTCACATTTCACTTTTCCTTTGAATTTCCAGACCTTCTTTCCCTATGCGTTGCACATAGAAGAAGTGTTTTAGCCAGTGCCTCTTCTACGGATTGTCATACATTTCTAATTTATTTCCATCTACGTCTTTTAATAATCATCTCCAATGATGCAAAGTTTGTTCTTTTTTTAAAAGTTCTTCTACTGCTATCATATTTTACACGAATATTTACAGGATTTTTCTTCAACATTAATTTTGGGCAATATCTACAACTGAGTGCCGTGGTAGCGTAGTTGTTAGTGAACTCGCTTCTCAAGGCTGGTGGTCTGGGTTCAACTCCCGTAGTGCGCATGGAATTTTTCCCAACCGCGACGGCTCTCAGGTTGACCCAGCCTCAACTGGGTACCAGACATGCTTTGGGAAAGTAATGGCGGCCGGCGTGATGCTGACCACATCACCCATCGTGTGCCGACGGTCAATGAAAAATATAGGCCTAAAACTGTTTTGCCCTATATACCACGAGGTATGAAAGGATTCATAAAAAAATACAAATATCTATAACTAATATATTGAAAAACCAATATTTTGTTAGTCTGCTTCATAACAATAAAATAACATTGAAATTTCACTTATGATTACCAGCTGCATCTGTTGTTGTTTATTCTCTTCCTAAACAGACAAATAGCTTCGTTAATTATCTGTACATACTAAGCATGTAATGTCCTTTATCTGGTACTGTTTCTTTCATGTCGAACAAATATTCCCACAATAAAAAGTCGTCTAAATCCATCCCTACACCGTTTCAAATCTGACATATTTCTATTGAGGAAAGGAGGGGGAGAAAGGGGAAGGAGAAACAAATAATATGCAACTATCCTTAAAATAAAAAAAAATATGGATTAGGTTGTAAAACTCTGGAAAAGTTCAAACATTTTAACGAATTATGTTCATAATTGCCGTAACGTAAGACGTGTCATTCATTTCCTGCGCTAAAATAGTTTCACATATTTCGCATATTATGGAGCATATTTAATCATGCATTTACATTTGGAGTTAAAGAAACAATATTTGCGACTACTAAGGCTGGAAGTGCTAGGAATAAACATTAGTTATTTCTTGAATCGTATACAATTTGCACGACAGAAATATTTACTGGTGGAGGTTTGCATTTTTAAAATGGTGATATTGATTACATTCCATGTTACAAAGCAATAAAGCAATACATTTTACATCCTTGTCCTGGCATGAGTCAGTTCTGGTAGACGTTCTACATAACCAATCGAACCTGGCACCAGGCTAAAGTACAACACAGTAGATGTGGTGCTATAAAGTTTATCTGTTTGAAAAATCTTACATGTAACCTGTATCTGTATAAATATGTGTCCTATTGGATAATATACATGCACTCTCTGTGACTTAAAGTAATACTTGCTAGACCTGAAGATAGAGAGTCAATATGTACAGGTCGATCACGACTGACGCCTAATGTAAAGGTGTAGTGACTCAAGACCTGTTGATCTCTTACCTTGAACATTGTTATACATTTCTAAAGTATAACAGAATTTAATATGATCAAAATGCTATATGATGCCAGGTAATGGTCACAGTGAACCATACCTTGGATGCTGTAACATTGAGTAAAACTTCTTATCACCTGGTGCCAGGGAATGGTAACAGTGGATATTACATTGGCTACTGTATCATTAAGTAGTACCAATAACCTCTTATCCTCTGGTGCTAGTGAAGTGTTGTAATTCCAACTGTTGTCCGGGATAGGTAGAACATGAAATAGACATCCCTTCTCTTCAATACTATGTACACCATAACTACTAAATGGCATTGAACTTAAGGATAAGATCCTAGGAACTATTAGATTATTAGAGAAGAATAACAGCTGATTACTTACAGGTTACTAACTTCTTTTATTGGAGTAAACGTTCAGTTTCAATCAGATACAGTTGATGTATCTGTTATGTCTATTGTATAAGAAGAGTCTCGCCGTTTGTTTTATATCCTATGCAGTGGCGGCTCGTCATTAAGGCCAGTGGGGCGGTCCCACAAAATAATGTATAAAGTGTATTTATAATTTTATAAATTAAAATATAGCAACCAAAACCATGATTTATCCGGAAAAAATGTCTGACCCCACCAACAAACATAATCACTAGCCGCCACTGATCCTATGCTTGATAAGGACGTTTAGGTCGAAACGTTGCTATATCTTGTTTTGTACTTTGTAAAACTACATTACTTCTTTTGTACGTGTTTCACTTTTATCTCTTTCCAAACTAATGTATTCAGTTACTCAATGATGTATGTATTCAGTTACTCAATGATGTATGCATTATTTATTGACTAGTTCACATCCTGATTCATTATTCCATTAATGTTCTGTTTAATATATGTATTCATGTTCTGTTTAATATATGTATGTATTCATGTTCTGTTTAATATATGTATTCATGTTCTGTTTAATATATGTATTCATGTTCTGTTTAATATATGTATGTATTCATGTTCTGTTTAATATATGTATTCATGTTCTGTTTAATATATATATATATATTCATGTTCTGTTTAATATATGTATTCATGTTCTGTTTAATATATGTATTCATGTTCTGTTTAATATATGTATTCATGTTCTGTTTAATATATGTATTCATGTTCTGTTTAATATATATATTCATGTTCTGTTTAATATATGTATTCATGTTCTGTTTAATATATATATTCATGTTCTGTTTAATATATGTATTCATGTTCTGTTTAATATATGTATTCATGTTCTGTTTAATATATGTATTCATGTTCAGTTTAATATATATATATATTCATGTTCAGTTTAATATATGTATTCATGTTCTGTTTAATATATGTATTTATGTTCTGTTTAATATATGTATTCATGTTCTGTTTAATATATATATTCATGTTCAGTTTAATATATGTATTCATGTTCTGTTTAATATATGTATTCATGTTCAGTTTAATATATGTATTCATGTTCTGTTTAATATATGTATTCATGTTCTGTTTAATATATGTATTCATGTTCAGTTTAATATATGTATTCATGTTCTGTTTAATATATGTATTCATGTTCAGTTTAATATATGTATTCATGTTCTGTTTAATATATGTATTCATGTTCTGACTAACGTATGTATTCATGCTCTATCTGTTTCTGATATATTTTCATTTTCTCTCTTAAATGTGCCGCCAATGCTATATTTCATGTATGGATTCAGCTCTGAAATATAAACCATGCATTTGTTTCTTGCTGTACATACGTTCGTTGGGACTATGTCTAAAATACATTGTTCTTGTATCTATCCAGATGTACACGGAACATACTAACTTGGATCTATCAAAGGAAGTCACAGTCTCACTGGTTGTTGCTAGGGAACAGAGAAACTATTAAGAAATAGGTAAGCAAGCCAGATTCTAAATAAATTAGACGTAACAATTATTATATCTCATTACAAAAATATCTATCAATCTAACTTCCCTGACCACCTGGTTAAGTTATATATTAACTATATATTATTTGACATTGTGTGTGTTTGTGAGCATGCAATCTTCAAGAACACTTGAGTCCACATTTCATTAGTAAAACCAAATTTAACTTTCGACGTGATGTTGACCAGATCACCCATCGTGTGCCGATGACAAATCTAGAACAAATACGGGTCCAGTACCGTATTCCCCTAGATACCACATGGTACAAAAGTGTCCCTTTACAACTTACTAACACTTAAGTTACATTCATGTTAGTATTTCTCATATATATTTTCTTACGCTTGAATATTTCATTTCAAAATATAACTGCGCATTTTAATCTCTTTCCTTCATGATTTGCTTTCTTATTGAAAATGCATACATCTAATCTCTATTTTATGTGGATGTGTTTCCATGATTTCTTCATATCATTCGATATTTCTATTTGATTGAACTAGCAATCTCTTGTTACATTTGTGTAAATTACTTGAACTTTCTGCTTTTCTCCTCGAATATAACTTATCTCAACCTGTATGTATACAATAAGAGAGTTGGAAAATGACTAAAGATATAGAAAGCAAGTTGAATGCATATGAAAATAGATGTCTGCGAAAAATAATGAATATAAAATGGAACGAATTCAGGAGAAGTGATGAAATCAGAGACATGTCTGGTCAACCACTAGTGACAACTGTTATAAGAAAGAGAAGATGGAGATATGTTGGGCACACTTGAGGAGAAATGATCAACGAATATCAAAGCAGGCATTGAAGTGGGATGCAAAGGGTTCAAGAAAGAGAGATCGACCTAAGGAGACCCTGAAGCGAACTTTGCTGAGAGAGGCAGGAAATATCGGTCTCAGTTCCATGGAGGAGATTGAGCGAGTTGCCCAGGATAGAGCGGTATGGAGAAATTACTTGCAGGCCCTATGTAACGTATAACGGTACGAGAGGAATTATTATTATTATTATATATACAATGTTGTTCTGTGAACTTTTGGAAGGGAAGAGGCAAAGTCAGATCACTGCACAGATATAAGGATGTTTACTAGGCATCAATGAAGAACTTTTCTAACGGTCCAAAATGGGAAAAACTAGCTAATGACCGAGTTGTGTGGAAAACATCATTACGCAGAGGCGTATACATTCTTCTCACATGCGCGTACACATTGTTTTTTTTTTTACTGTTTCTAGATTGTGTTTGTTTGAGAATCAAGTTTTATTCTTTTATTGTCATTCCTGTCATTTGCTTCCTACCAGAACCAGTTATAAATCCGAGATTATACAAACACATACATATGCATGTCAGTATTGATTATTGATTTTCAAGAGATCCACATCAATAGCATGCTCCTCAACTGATTTCATCTTTTGATGTTATCACAAAACATAGGGTATGTTTGTTGCTTTTATCTATAAATTATATTACTCATTGTGATGACATCTTTCTCTCTAAAATCAAAAACAATACACACTTACCGATAGTAAAGTAAAGTAAAGTAAAGTAAAGTAAAGTAAAGTAAAGTAAAGTAAAGTAAAGTAAAGTAAAGTAAAGTAAAGTAAAGTAAAGTATAGTAAAGTAAAGTAAAGTAATGTAAATCTTTACTCACTTTACTATATAAAGTATAGTAATGTAAATTAAACAAACCCTTTTAATACCTTAAGGTATATTGGGGAATACGGTGTAAGACCCGTAGGTTTTGAACAGTCGGCCCACAATGTGTGTTGTGGTCAACATCAAGCCGGTTGCCTTCTACACTTCTACACGTTTAGGATACATGCATCCGATTTCAGCCAAAGTTTCCATGTAATGGATAATGTCTCATTGTGGAATATTTACTTACTCACTCCTTTTCACTTCTCGTAGAGCATATTCTCAAGAGTTGTTTTCCCACATATCACGGTCTCTGGCCTTTTTCATTGTGACCTTCTTTGATAGTCCATCTCCCTCAGTTCCCCAAAAAAACAACAACACAACAACAACTAATTCTACAGTACATTTTAGGAAGCCTCCTTTTACGTTTCTTTTACTGGTTCCATTCAAGTCCTTGTTTAGGGACACTCTAATGTGTCTATCCCAGAGCATGCTGATGCATCGATACATTATCCTCTTGATCTGGGTCATCATGGGTTCCAGCCCTGTTTGTATCCGTAGGTTTGTGTTTGCCACTCTGTCATACCATTTCAGTCTGCGAATACGCAGACATTTATTAATAAAGTTCCAAATAATCTGATTTATATTTAACTTAGTGATCTACTGTTGAATACCAGGAAATAAAACAGCAGACGAAATGATCCAAGACAAGTTCTGCAAAGATCAAGCCGATGCACCAGTTCTATATTTCTTAAGAAAATGATCATTGAATCAATCAATATTTCATAAGTGAAGGATGATTGAATCAATCAAACATCCATCAATACTAGCACATGACTAATGCCAAAATATAAGTAGATTACAACACAGTTGTCATTCTGCAACACAGACTAAAACATAATCGACTTTGCAGACATATTTATGCAAGACTTTCAGTATTCTTCGTTCACTCTCAGACACTTGAATGTGTTCACAGAAATCAATGATCCTAATCGGGTTATCGAGATCTCCAAAATAGTTTGCTCAGCAATGGCACTGATGACGACCATTTTACTTTTCTCCGCTCATAATAAGAGAAATTTAATTGTAAACAAAATAATTTAAAAGTCATTTATTAGTAGTACCAGAATGACATCAGAAACACAAAACTTTAACTTGTTGGAAATATGATATCAAAGTCTGTCGTCTCCTGTCATCTGCGAAGTCTGAATATTACGACTTGTTATTTTCTGTTGAGTTAGTAATAGGTATCGTTTATAGCTTAAGCGGTAGTGCGCTCGAAAGCAACCCAAGCGTACCTGGTTCAAAATTCCCGGCGGGTAAGTTTGGAAGCAAACATTTTCCTTTGGATTTTTACGAATGATAAAAAAATAGACATCACCGTTCAGAAAGTAATGGCTAAATACAGAACGTATAAGTGGTGCCTAGTAAATCGACGACTCGATTACTGTTGTTGATGCTAAGTCATGTATGGATATGTCACGATTTTCATTTCAGTAATAGGTATCATTTGTCAGGTTGCTGTGATGTTCTAGCACTTCATCGTGTATTTTCTTGTGACAAGTTTCTTTCCTTCTTGATATTTGATGCTGACAATATGTTATAGTAGTTTTCCCCTATCCTTTCCAATCTGTACTCCTCATCCATACTTGGTATGTTGCAAAGGGATATGGAGATAGTGCGCTAGACAAAGGACTGTTTGTCTATTTACACGTTCACGCATCGCCGTGTGATGTCGGGATCTGGAAGGGGAGCAAAGAATTGACACACACCGATTTTCAAAGCAGGTCGTAAAAATCGATTGAAGTAGGAACCTAGGGAAGCTACCCTAGTAAATAAAAGCGTCGCAGAAATCGGATGTTCTGGTCTAATTGTAGGCGCATAACTGACACAACGCACAATCGCTCTTTGGCTCGGTTCACATACAAATCACAAAGAGTGATTAACAAATAGTCGATATGGGACTTTCGATGAAGAAGAAGAAGGACGTTCACATTTTCATATATTTTCTGTTGCAATTTTCAAAGGTACACGCTACTGATCTAAAGTTGCTAGAAAAGTTACCTGTTGCTAGTGATAAACTCTTTTTGTGTTTAATTAACTAGATTCAGAAAGATTCCACCTTCTCCATTTTCTATCGCATTAATTGCTGTTTCATCTGTGTATACTTGATTACAGATGCTGGTAATATAAGATTTCTCTGTATATTTTAAGGTTTTGGCTCGTCTTTGTGATTCGGTATAATTATTTTTCTCTCAATATCAGGAAGTTTGTTTTTTCCAGACTGAGAAATTGTATGCTGTGTGTTTGATCTACGTAGTTAATATAGTATTGTTTGTTATCTGTTCTCATCTTTCTTTTCATTGTTTCTCCAATGTTTCTACGCTTTAGAAGTCAACTTCCAAAGACATTTAATTCCGTATATATCAGGTGATCTATCACTCTTCTCAGCTTGTCAGAATCTTTATTTAACAACGTATCAGAGATTGGTAATTTAGCTATGTATACATTTGAATCACAATAGAGGGAAGAACAATACTAGAGGGCAGAGTCCCAGGACACAGAGGCAGAGGCAGACCAAGAAGAAGATGGCTACAAGATATTAAAGAAACCATGAACATGACCATCGACGAAGTGGGTGAACTGACAAGAGACAGAGTGAATTTCAGATGTGCTGCAAAGAGAGCAACGCCCTATAAAGGATACGCACCTTGATGATGATACATTTGAATATCTGGCTAATGCTACAAATAAATATGAGAACATTGAAGTATTTTGGACATATACAGAGACATGAAGGCCTGGAAAAGACCATAATGGAAGGAGACATCACAGCAAAGAGAAAAAGAGGAAGACCACCTGATGGTTTGAGCATGACAGCTGCAGAGGAGATCTGGTCTATGAGAGAGAGAAATTCCAATGGACTGTTAAGGTGGCAAAGTTCTACATAGAACAAGTTATTTGATGATGATACATATGGAAAGACACCCCAGCCCAAAGAGCACATCCAGGTATCCAGGTATATGATATTTACTGATGCAAACTCAATGGTCCAGTAAAATAACAATGACACGAAAACTACACAAACCTCTGTGAGAACTACACACACAGTGAAGTTCTCTCCACGGACAACATTGCAAATATAAGAGAATATTTCAAGCGAACGAATAAAAGGAAGTATTACTAATTTCCACCAATTACTTATCTCTAAATATATGGTCAAAAGTGTGATTAGGATCTTTTATATAACTGAACGTATTATCATTTATTGCGTGTGATTTCATCCACAACAAAGATGTCTGACTGATGCTTCAAATCGAAATCCAATTTTAGGTCGTCTTTTCTCAGCTCCACATGCGGTTCCACCAACATTAGATTTTCATTTGCGCTTTTCGTTATCTTGTCATAGTCCTATCCCCAGTTTTCAATCACACCACACACATGAACGTCACCCATGACAAAATTATGTTTGTTTGAGGTCATATCTAGATAAATTCTTATGTTATACTAGGCAGGTATGTCACACTATAGTCTGTCCATTAATTCGTGAGCACGTTTGAAATTGATTTTCTCGAAAACTACCTGTTGGATCTCAGTGATTTTTGCATGCAGCCTTAGAATATCCATGACGCTAAAATAAAGCTAACCAGTAGTTCATAGATGCTACAGATTTTGCACATCGGCGAATTCCTTTGATCTTTTATGACACTTGCAAATACGGGGGCTCAAATTTTAGATTTTACAGTAATCTCTAGAATGTGTCCATGTCAATTCTATTCATAGGTGTATCTCCATATTAACTTGATAGGTCAAGTAATTAATTGTGTTGCCCTTTATGTGCAATCGTGAACTTGGATACAATATGCAACAGTTAGTCCTCCCCTTCGGTTACCATTAGACCCCAGGGTGTCTTAACTTCACCACAAATTGTATGATGGTAGACGCATTTGGATATGGAAATGTATACGTTGCTATTTCTCAGTCTGTAATCAAAATATGATTTGTATCATCCGAATCTCACGATTCCATGAGGTTGATAATTGTTACTGGCTGGACAAATTGTAATCCATCTCGGTGCCAGTACTCGTCTTCCTCTCGGAGCACATGTTCAACACACTTCTTCCAGAACTGCATGTCTATCATTGAGAGGGACTCACGTGTCAGAACTTCAACATCACACATTTTAAACGTCCTGTTCTGTTCGGCAACTTGCCCTTTACTTTAGCCCAGACAAGCTCTATCGGATTGAGGTGAGCATGATATGTAGGTAGTCGCAAAGACGTGTGGCCGTATTCCGCAATGATTTTGTCAATATGAAACACCTTTGTCTTATTTGTCATCCTCACCAGGTGCAACAACTCGGGTTTCAAATATGTATCATCGAAGCTGACATTTTCCTTAGCAAGCCAAGTACTAATTTGATCTTTTGTATTTGATGCAGTTGGTACTTTGTCTTCCGCTGATACTGCGTTGTGATAGGATGCATTATCCATTACCAAGCATGATGGTCTGTTTAGAATTGAAAGTAGATCTTTCTCCATCCAGTGCCTGAAAATATGTCCATTCATTTCTGTGTGGTGTAGTCCCTACCGTCGGTACTTTTGATTGGAAAATAAGTCCAGCGTCATGGACAAAACCTTCTTCACTGCTTCCTGCATATAATACGCTGGCCTTTGCTGCTTGGTATTTTTCTTTTCTGTTCACCGTCTACTGATTGCCATTCTTTAGCATTGGTGTGGTGAGCATTGACCCAGGATTCGTCTAAATATACAATATCATAGCCTTGCCTCCGCCGCTCACGGATCTGCCTCAGGTATTTACTTCGGGCAGCAATTAAATGTGGCTTTTCACAAATAATATTCCTGCCGCCTATAGTTTTTCTGAAGGTGAAGCCGGCGGCTCTTACAATTTTCCATAGAGTACTTTTAGAAATGTCTATGCTGCAATCTGATTGCAGTTTTAATTTCAGTTTCCTGAGAGTAACAAGTTGATTTGTCGCAAACATTTTCAAGAGCTCCCGTCTTATGACATCTATGTCAAAGTCGTCAATTGTTCTTTTCCTTCCTTGCTTGACATTAGTGCACTTTGTGTCCTGTTTAATCCATCGGGAAAAGGAGTCTCTATTCAGACCAAGCGCCAGTTGCGTACGTTTCTCAGGGTTATGAATATCGCAATATAGATGACCTCTCTTAGATTTCCTACGGAAGTGTTGGTATAGTAAAACTGTAACCTTCTGCATTGTTATAAATGTGCACTTCAGACTCAATATGAATGTGATATCAATGTCAGTTTTGATAAGCCAACAAATATGATACAATAGCTTCATACAAATAGCGAGATACACCTATAACTATACAACGGTATCCCAATTATAACGTCATATGCTTTCCGCTTTCAAAGTCGACTGGTTAGGTGAACGGGAATTCCCGTGAAATTGTTGTTTACTCACGATATTTCAATGTTTCCATAATGTATTTTTAGAACAACGCGTCTGTGTACCGTAGATCTGTTACTATTGTGTACAATCCGGTGAGGTTGATTTTAATATAACCTGAAGAAGAAATATTTCAAACTACATCAAATTTTCTTGGACAAAAATATTTCTCTAGCGTCATGGATATTCTAAGGCTGCTTGCAAAAATCACTGAGATCCAACAGGTAGTTTTCGAGAAAATCAATTTCAAACGTGCTGACGAATTAATGGACAGACTATAATCTTCAATGTCTTGCTATAATAATCAAACAAAATGTCTCGTAACATTTTCAGACTTTAGTATATGAAATGTGTGTCACTTCACATTAACTATCCCTATTGTGTAGGAGATAGGAGGGTCAATTTCTTACCTCGTGTGTGGAATGTTGACTGTAAGACTGAACCCCCAAACCCTCCTGTGTCCCAGTCGATAATTGACGAACGGTTACGAATTACTCTAGTCCGTCACACCTTGCTATCTTTTTTCTTTTCTGCAATCCTATTTTGCCTCATAGGCTCAGGATAAGAAGATTTCTAGAACGGGCTTTTGTGTACGCTTCATAAACTGTCTTTCGTTGCCTCTGCTATCTCTGAGGACCAATGTTTTCGTGGACGGCTCTGCTTTGTATCCACTGTATCGGAGTAACATTGCTCTTTTAGGCGCACTGTCTTTTGGTAATCTGCTTATGTAACCGAGCCATTTAACTTGTTGTCTCTTGAAAAAGTTCAGTGCTGATTATGTGCCCTTTATTCCTGATGTGGAATAAATTCTAAATTCTAAACCGGTCTATTTTTGTTACTTAATTTCTTAATTTCTAAACCGGTCTATTTTTGTTACTCCCATCATTCTGCGTCGACACTTCATCTCTGTCATGACTAGTGTCTTTCTATCATTTGATGCCTGCGCCGAGATTTGGCACTGATAGCATAATTTCTTGCTATTTATTTATTTATTTATTTTTTCCGATCCAGAAGCACTTGAGCTTTTCAGCTCTTCGGCTCGGTGCCATGGACATCGTAACCCTTCGGTTCGGTGCCACGAACACCGTAAATCTGGAGAATCTTTGGCTTTTTCTGCCATCCCACGGAATTGAACCCGCACACAAAGAGGGATAGTCTCCCGTAGTCCAACGCGCTACGAACACGCTGGGCAGACGGGCAATTTCTTGCTATAATAACCAGTAATATTTGCGGCAGTCTTGTTCTATTTCCAAGGTTTGTGCTCATTATAACTTGTGAACATCTGATATGAGGTAAGTGACTGCGACACGTTGGTGAAGGTCTGTAATGTGGTCCTGGTGACTGATTTCGTGACGTTCAATATCTTTGCCCACCCTTGACCAATGTTAGTGTTCAGTTATGTTAAAGTCTGTCCATTAATTCGTGAGCACGTTTGAAATTGATTTTCTCGAAAACTACCTGTTGGATCTCAGTGATTTTTTGCAAGCAGCCTTAGAATATCCATGACGCTAGAGAAATATTTTTTTCCAAGAAAATTTGATGTAGTTTGAAATATTTCTTCTTCAGGTTATATTAAAATCAACCTCACCGGATTGTACACAATAGTAACAGATCTACGGTACACAGACGCGTTGTTCTAAAAATACATTATGGTAACATAGAAATATCGTGAGTATACAACAATTTCACGAAATCCCGTGCACCTAACCCAGTCGACTTTGAAAGCGGAAAGCATATGACGTTATAATTGGGATACCGTTGTATAGTTATAGGCGTATCTCGCTATTTGTATGAAGCTATTGTATCATATTTGTTGGCTTATCAAAACTGACATTGATATCACATTCATAATGAGTCTGAAGTGCACATTTATAACAATGCAGAAGGTTACAGTTTTACTGTACCAACACTTCCGTAGGGAATCTAAGAGAGGTCATCTATATTGCGATATTCATAACCCTGAGAAACGAACGCAACTGGCGCTTGGTCTGAATAGAGAATCCTTTTCCCGATGGATTAAACAGGACACAAAGTGCACTAATGTCAAGCAAGGACGGAAAAGAACAATTGACGACTTTGACATAGATGTCATAAGACGGGAGCTCTTGAAAATGTTTGCGACAAATCAACTTGTTACTCTCAGGAAACTGAAATTAAAACTGCAATCAGATTGCAGCATAGACATTTCTAAAAGTACTCTATGGAAAATTGTAAGAGCCGCCGGCTTCACCTTCAGAAAACTATAGGCGGCAGGAATATTATTTGTGAAAACCACATTTAATTGCTGCCCGAAGTAAATACCTGAGGCAGATCCGTGAGCGGCGGAGGCAAGGCTATGATATTGTATATTTGGACGAATCTGGGTCAATGCTCACCACACCAATGCTAAAGAATGGCAATCAGTAGACGGTGAACAGAAAAGAAAATACCAAGCAGCAAAGGCCAGCGTATTATACTAACACATGCAGGAAGCAGTGAAGAAGGTCTTGTCCATGACGCTGGACTTATTTTCCAATCAAAAAGTACGACGGTAGGGATTACCACACAGAAATGAATGGACATATTTTCAGGCACTGGATGGAGAAAGATCTACTTCCAATTCTAAACAGACCATCATGCTTGGTAATGGATAATGCATCCTATCACAACGCAGTATCAGCGGAAGACAAAGTACCAACTACATCAAATACAAAAGATCAAATTAGGACTTGGCTTGCTAAGGAAAATGTCAGCTTCGATGATACATATTTGAAACCCGAGTTGTTGCACCTGGTGAGGATGACAAATAAGACAAAGGTGTTTCATATTGACAAAATCATTGCGGAATACGGCCACACGTCTTTGCGACTACCTCCATATCATGCTCACCTCAATCCGATAGAGCTTGTCTGGGTTAAAGTAAAAGGGCAAGTTGCCGAACAGAACAGGACGTTTAAAATGTGTTATGTTGAAGTTCTGACACGTGAGTCCCTCTCAATGATAGACATGCAGTTCTGGAAGAAGTGTGTTGAACATGTGCTCCGAGAGGAAGACGAGTACTGGCACCGAGATGGATTACAATTTGTCCAGCCAGTAACAATTATCAACCTCATGGAATCATCAGATTCGGGATGATACAAATCATATTTTGATTACAGACTGAGAAATAGCAACGTATACATTTCCATATCCAAATGCGTCTACCATCATACAATTTGTGGTGAAGTTAAGACACCCTGGGGTTTAATGGTGACCGAAGGGGAGGACTAACTGTTGCATATTGTATCCAAGTTCACGATTGCACATAAAGGGCAACACAATTAATTACTTGACCAATCAAGTTAATATGGAGATACACCTATGAATAGAATTGACATGGACAAATTCTAAGGATTACTGTAAAATCTAAAATTTGAGCCCCGTATTTGCAATTGTCATAAAAGATCAAAGGAATTCGCCGATGTGCAAAATTCGTAGCATCTATGAACTACTGGTTAGCTTTATTTTAGCGTCATGGATATTCTAAGGCTGCAGGCAAAAAATCACTGAGATCCAACAGGTAGTTTTCGAGAAAATCAATTTCAAACGTGCTCACGAATTAATGGACAGACTATAGCTCCAATACCTGGTTTAGAAAAAAAAGTGCACGATCTTGTGCTGACCCATGGATCACAAACAATAACACACTAATCCGTCTTATCTAAGTTTTTTTGGAGACTGGTTCAGATACACCACAAGTAATTTAACCAGTCTCTCTCAAACATTTGAGAAGCATTTGAAAGAGAAATAAACTAGTACGATTTGAAGAGGATCACATGTAATCAACAAAGTGAGGAAACGAACATCTAATACTGGAAGCAGATACATAAAGATAACAAGTGTAAACAATATGATATAAACAGTGAACAATAAAAATGATTAGTACGGAACGAGGAGGGAGATAAAGAGCAAAGTAGCAAGTTAGAATAGCAAGACACTCGCTTTTGTACTATGAGGTCTATTGGAGAATACTGTATTAGGTCGAATGTTTTCTGTTTGATGTGGTCAGCTTAGCCAGCAGTCGTTACTTCATTATGTTTCTTTGGCACTAAAGTTAGGATGGCTTGATCTGACAATCAAATTGTGGGAAAAAAATTATCCTTTAGTGTGTTATCCTTGTGCCAGTTAGCTACGAATCTAGTGCCCTAACCATTAAACAGGTGTAACAAAATACACAAAGGAATACGTAAGAAGAAAAAAGAGAGAATGAACAAGCAGCTAATAGTTCGTGAATCTGTTGGAATCTTCTAATTGAACAAACTAACAACCGATCCAAGTGCCAGCTAGGGGTATGTAGCAAATGTTACCAAGAGGCCCTAGGTTTTGTATTAAAAAAAAATAAAACACAACTTTTACAAGCAAACTTTTCTCGATTTAACGTGAGCAAATTTAGAGATAACACTAGACAAATCAATTTCTCTAAGTAAATTACATTCAATGTTCATTAAGGTGAGGTTATTTAGACGATCTAGTTCAATCATGTTTCTTAACTCACTTTTTATATGCTTTAATGTCGAAAAAGAACGTTCTAGAATTTCGATCCATAAAATGGTCATTATTCCCGTTTCCAACTTACTCAGCTTCGAAACTAGTCCGTACTCCTGATTACGACACTCTACCTTTTGATCCATGTTATCTGAGATGTCAAAATAAAACTTTGATAGTTTTACAAGCTAAACATGTTCTGCTTTGGCGTGGGCCTCGAGAAACTCGGTGCCCGTAGCATTGACTACTTCTGCTATAGAGCGAATCCGGCACTGACCGATCCATAATTGAGGGCATCACACTGTTGAAGTTATACTTCTTTCTCTTCTTTTAGTTAATCCTGTTTTGCCGCACAGCGTCAGGTTAAGAAGTAATTTCTAGAACAGGCTTTTGTATGCTCTTTATAAATAGTGTTTTTCGTCACCTCTATTATCTCTGAGATCCACCTTTTGCGTGGATGACCTTTTGCTTTGTATCCACTGTATCGTAGTAACATTACTCTTTGAGGCGCACTGTCTGTTGGTAATATGCTTATGTGGCCGAACCATTTAATTTGTTGCTTCTTGATAAAGTTCAGTACTGATGTTGTACCCACTTTTTCCTGATGTCTTCATTTTTAAACCGGTCTCTTCTTGTTACTCCAGCATTCTGTTTAGACATCTCATCTCTGTTGTGACTAGTTTTCTTTTATCGTTTAATGTCAGCGTCCAGGTTTGGCAATGATAGCATAATGTGGGGAGAAAGATTGTGTTGAGCAATGCTCTTTTATGCTCATGGTGACAGTTTTGCATTTAAAAATTGGCACCATTTGTCTTAGTATTTGATTTGCTTTGTTACATCTATATTAGATTTCGTTAGTTATTATTCCATTTGTAGAAACAAATTCTCCCTAGGTATGATAAGTTTTTGACTTATTTGAATGGGCGTTTGTCGATGGAGATTTTGGTGGTGAATGTAATTACTTTGGTAGGTTATGGGTCTTCATTTCTATTTGTGGATATTGAAGAGTTGACTGAAATATTCTTGCCGTCTCTTAATGATAAGTTTGATAAGTTCTTTTCCATTTTCGTTATTTATGATTTATATTAGGTCACAGTTCTTTTTTTTTTATAGTTTGTACCTTCTTATAGAATTTCCTTGTTGATTCTGTGTAGTCTGTGCTCAAACTTTCTCTGTACGTTTTCCATGCTTCTATTTTGGTGTTTTCTATTATTGTTTTCTTGTTTTGTAAATCCAAATAGTGTTGCTCTTTTTTTGCTTCTTGCACATTTAAAAAATATTTTTCTGTCTTTTTTTTTGGTCAGTTTTTTTTCACTTTAATTCTTTCAAATTAATTATAAATGCTTAAAATTTACTTCTGTTGAGAAATCAAAAAGTTACATGTAAATGTGCGGTTCTTGATTTCGAAAAAATACCTGCAACGTTTCGACTAAAAGGCCTTTAAAGTTAAGAAATTCACTTCTTACACTGCACACTACATATAGAATCAGACAATACATTCCTAACAGCCCTAAAAATAAAATAAATATGTGAATAAAAACGAATAACGAAATGAATGCAAAAACAATGAAAATAAATATAAAAATAAAAGTGGAAAAAAGAAGATAAACAATAAAAAACAAATATATATATATAACATATATACATATAAAATACACACATACAGAAAATAAAGCATGAGAAGAGAAAGTATTAAGAAACTGTGTATTGTTATTGTTTTTATATTTTGTAAAACTACATTACTATGTTTTTTACATGTTTCACCATTGCTACATAGTTTTACTGCAGACTTCCCTTATATTGATTTAGAAGCGATATAAGGCACCAACGATTATGCTTGGAGGCTTACATGAACTATTTTTCTCTCTTTAAAATAACTATATATATCTACATATTTAAACAATTCCTGTTTTTGTCTTCATATTTTGTTGCCACACGTTTACCTGGTTGTTGCCTATTGTCGTGGTTTTCTGTTTTTGTCTTACGCTGATCTAGTGGCTTCAGTGATAGTTAAATTTGCTTTTTGTCTTACGCTGATCTAGTGGCTTCAGTGATAGTTAGATTTGCTTTTTGTCTTACGCTGATCTAGTGGCTTCAGTGATAGTTAAATTTGCTTTTTGTCTTACGCTGATCTAGTGGCTTCAGTGATAGTTAAATTTGCTTTTTGTCTTACGCTGATCTAGTGGCTTCAGTGATAGTTAAATTTGCTTTTTGTCTTACGCTGATCTAGTGGCTTCAGTGATAGTTAAATTTGCTTTTTGTCTTACGCTGATCTAGTGGCTTCAGTGATAGTTAAATTTGCTTTTTGTCTTACGCTGATCTAGTGGCTTCAGTGATAGTTAAATTTGCTTTTTGTCTTACGCTGATCTAGTGGCTTCAGTGATAGTTAAATTTGCTTTTTGTCTTACGCTGATCTAGTGGCTTCAGTGATAGTTAAATTTGCTTTTTGACAGGAATTTCCCCATAGGGTATGTTCTCAGTGCAAAATAATTTTGTTATGTTCAAAAATAAATGTGATTGTCAAACACTGGATAAGGTGGAAATTTGCTTATCACAACCGTGGCTTTTATCTACGGGCAGCTTTAAGTGACAGTTGGAGACTAAGACCACTTCGAAACAAAATATAAAATCAATTTCTCGGAGATTTTCCAAGAAGAAAAGTTAGATCTACTAAATGCCAATATCTGTACCATAAAATTTTGTTTTAAAACATGTCTTGGATGCTGAATAATGAAAGTTGATGGTCGGCATCATGCTGGCAATGTTCGTTAGATAAATATATATCAAATGTTTTGGATATGTGGAAACAACTGTTGATAAATAAGAAATTGGGGTAGATAAATCGTAGATATAGCTCTAGAGGTGTGTAAGCAGTCAGAACCTTGCAGCAAGATTCCTTATCATTTGAAAGTGAGGTGGTCAGATCACTCTTCTTTAACACCCTTATCAAACTCAGACAATTAGGCATCCACTTACACAGGTAAATTTATTGTAACGTGTCTGAGCAAGTGAAGAATTTCAGGTTCATTTATATAAACAGGTAAGAAGATAAAAAGATAAAAAGAAGATAAGAAAATATTTAGATAGATTGAAATGCTGACTAATGGACAGATAAAAATATAATTGTAAGACAGTAAAGTGTCTGTAGTGAGAGCGAACTTGTACATTAGCAGATATATTTGCGAGATCTCAGTGGCTAAATTGTTAAGTGTTTTGCTTTGCGTTCTTAAGATCGTGGTTCAAGTCGCACAGTGCAGTTTTGTTCACCAGTGAGTTTTTTTTGCGTATATCCCTGGTATTATTGGGCAGTCAACTTCAGGTCTGTCAGGTTTCCACAAAGCTTAGTTTTCAGGTCGACTGGGTATGGCCATATGTTGCTAATCAACTTACACAGGAGAGGACAGTCTTGTATCACATGTTCCGGTGTCTGTTCTGCCCGCTGACACTGGCAGAGAGCTGTTTGACTTATTTCTAGATTATATCAAACAACTAACATGTAGTGTTTATTCTCTCTCCAAATGTCAAACATTGTCCATGACAAGAGCACTATAAAGTAAGGTCTCAACATGTGCGATGAGATGTTTCAGAACAAGCAAAGATCTCAACATGTGCGATCTCAACATGTGCGATCTCAACATGTGCGATCTCAACATGTGCGATCCCAACATGTGCGATCTCACATGTGCGATTCAACATGTGCGATCTCAACATGCGATCTCAACATGTGCGATCTCAACATGCGATCTCAACATGTGCGATCTCAACATATGTGATGAGATGTTTCAGAACAAGCAAAGATCTCAACATGTGCGATCTCAACATGTGCGATCTCACATGCGATCTCAACATATGTGATGAGATGTTTCAGAACAAGCAAAGATCTCAACATGTGCGATCTCAACATGTGCGATCTCAACATATGCGATGAGATGTTTCAGAAAAAGCAAAGATCTCAACATGTGCGATCTCAACATGTGCGATCTCAACATATGCGATGAGATGTTTCAGAAAAAGCAAAGATCTCAACATGTGCGATCTCAACATGTGCGATCTCAACATATGTGATGAGATGTTTCAGAACAAGCAAAGATTCACCATATGGATCTCAACATGTGCGATCTCAACATATGTGATGAGATGTTTCAGAACAAGCAAAGATCTCAACATGTGCGATCTCAACATGTGCGATCTCAACATGTGCGATCTCAACATATGCGATGAGATGTTTCAGAAAAAGATAATATTGTCATAAGAAATGACCTAATAAAAACAGTAGCACTGTAAACAATGCAAGAACAATATCTAGCATCAAATACAAATGATATTGGCATCTTACGAGAATGTATCTAATCTTTTATTTTATCTACATACAAGAGCATAAGCTCTGGCGCATGAACAAGAGGAAGATTAAGAAGCAGGTGAAGAGCCACTATCGCAGAATTGTCACTAAAACATCATGGTACTCACAATAACAACTGCAACACATCTAGCCCTTGACAGACAACTTTAGTTCTCCACGACACTTTCAATGTGGATCATCTTCTTCTTCTTCTTCTTTGAACACTTCATATCGATCACTTGTTAACCCACTCTGTGTGATTTGTATGTGATCTGAGTCTAAGAGCGATTGTACGTTGTTCCAGTTATGCGCCTACAAGTAGCCCAGCACATCCGATTTCTACAACGCGTTTGATTGAATAAGGTATCTTCTCTAAGCCCCTACCCCAGTCGCCTCTTACGACATGCCTTGTAGGTCGCCGAGGTACTATTCTTGCTTTCCTTACGGGCCCAGTTACCACACGGACGATATATGGATCAGAAAAGGGTTCACTGTTTCCGGTTGGGCCAACTACTCTTTAACTTACTGACATCGATTTCAGTTACACATGTTTCTTTCTGTTACTTGTTCATCTTCAACACTGGATCTACGTGTTATCGTCAGTTTCCGATAGGACTAGGCACTCGATAGCGTCTAGATTAAAATTTAGTATAACATAAAAAAATTAAACAATTCAAATCGTTCTACACAAATAGTCTGGCAAGACATATCTTGTGAAACAAATAGTCTGGCAAGACATATCTTGTGAAACAAATAGTCTGGCAAGACATATCTTGTGAAACAAATAGTCTGCAACACATACCTTGTTAAACAAACAGTCTTGCAAACATATCTTGTTAAACAAACAATCTTGCAACACATATCTTGTTAAACAAACAGTCTTGCAACATATATCTTGTTAAACAAACAATCTTGCAACACATGTATTGTTAAACCAACAGTCTACTAACACTACATTGTGATTATTAAAAGCGTACATGTGTAAGCTGTCATTAAGGAAGTCAAATGCTTCGTTAATTATGCAAACATGCCAGTCTCCAATGTATTCACTGTATTGATTAATTGACGCTGTGTTAATTATCTACTTTGTTGATGCTGTCTAGGGCTTAGAGACGAGTGGTACATTCGAGTAATCGTTACGCATTGCATTATGTTTATCCATGAGCGGTATCTCAGAACTTAATTACAAAATGCATTTGTGAAATTATAAATATATCTAGTTTCAAATGAGATTTTGGTGTGAAATTTTTCTGACAGTAACAGCTCTCAGATCGGCCCAAGTTTAATTGTGCATCAGAGAAACACACAGAAGTGCTTGTTATTTTTCTTCTTATTTTGTCTTCTTGCTGCTACTGGGTTGTTGGCCACTGTCGTGGTTTTCTGTTTTTGTCTTGCGCTGTTCTGGTGGCTTGGGTGATTGTTATTGTTGCTCTTTGACAGTTTTCTGCTATACCACCTAACTATCTTTTTCGTGGTCTTCCTCTCGTCCTCTTTCCTGATGTTCTGTTGTAGAAGACTATGTAGAGTTTGGATACATTCTCATTAAGTGGACAAACCACTTCATTCTTTGCTTCTCAGCGCTTGTAAATTTACGTAATTGTTGCGTTTAATTACTCAATGATCTAGCATACAATATGACGATGGTGGACTTTGTGGAAGTATATATATGTTAAAACCAACTTAACTAACTCGATAAAACAACACGCAGAGAATTGTAAATGGTGGTGTAGACCTATACATTTCCTCAGAATAAACTATCTTAATTTCATGATTTTAGACTTTGCGGTTCTCAAGTTTTTTATGAGACTGGCACAACGGTACCATTGTTATATACAAGATAATAACATTGTGTTAGTCACGAGAAGCAATGGATGCAGTTCTATGAGGAATATATATATAAATCATCATCTTTGACTTATTTGTCTCAGAAGATAATAAGTTTTGCGTCACATAATTTCTTCTGTTCTGAAACACAACATCTGTTGTGGATGTAATCACGGACATGTGGTATATTTTCTCAGTATGATGCAAGTCTTCGCAATACCGCCCCTGAAATATTTTTGCTTAAAAACCTGTAGTTGTAATTTTTATTTTGCTGCTTATGCCGGCCTCCTTACGGCCCGCCTGATGCGGCCTCCTCTCTGTATCATATCACGGCCCTGGATGTAATGTCATATTCTAGAGTGCAATCCTTACCACAGGTGCTGCAGGTGAAATTGAAGACTGGAGCTGATACATAGAATAGGATATCTGCCTCTACACTCTCTTTTGCATCCTAATGAAGTTTTCCTCTTTAATTTTGAGCCATCCCTCATTTCCACTCACGGCAGGCGCCTGTATTCGGCAAACCGCTCAAAATTTTCTTTATTTATGCTGCATGAAGTTAGATCACGCTTGCAGGTGTTCAAGCGAAGCGTAGTAATGGGCGTCCATGCTGTCTAGTACCAGTTGCGAGCTGACCCTACAGAAGGTCCTTTGGGATTCAACCATCGCTCATAAGTAAAAAGTAAAGGAACCCTTTCATACCTCGTGGTATATAGGTCAATACAGTGTTAGGCCTGTATTTTTCATTGACCGTCGGCACACGATGAGTGATGTGGTCAGCATCACGCCGGCAGCCTTTACTTTCCCAGAGAATGTCTGGTACCCAGTTGAGGCTGGGTCGATCTGAGAGCCGTCACGGTCGGGAAAAATTCCATGCGCACTACGGGAGTTGAACCCAGACCACCAGCCTTGCGAAGCGAGTTCCCAAACCATCGCTCATGCGGCACACGTATCCCAGTCACATATACATAGGACATACAAGCAGGTGTATGTGGCAGGTCTGACTGGTTACCTTTCTGATTATTTGATAGTTTGAATTTTGTGTATAATGAAGCGCCATTTTCTTTTTTTTTATAGTTCTTGATTCCTCTATTCCTAATACCATTACTTTGTGTGTGGTTTGTGTTTGTCACTTACGCTAAGTTAGACATTGAATCTATAAATTGATTGATTAGTTGATTGATAAGATCATCATCGTTTATCTTCGGTAAATAACAATGTGTCCTTTGATTTCTTTCTTTTTTTCCCCAGAGGAATTCTCAGCGGCAGTGTATGAACTCCGTAGCACCTGTGAGGTTTCGCGATGTAATTGTGAATATGGTGAAACATTTTTTAAAGTATCTTATTTCAATATTTTAAAATGATTTATGCCATAGTCGCGGAGTTGCAGCCTCTACTTAGCGATAACGTTTATTTTATGTGAACAGCTTGATCACGGGATATACCTTCTATCGCCTGTCTCCGATATGAACAGGAACTAGATCTTACCTACAGTGAGATCAGGCACCTCCTGAAATTTTCCTGATCTCTCCACGAGGAAACTAACAAACCAGCTTTGGAGCAATCATCTATCTAAAGGAAAACTATCAAAACAAGAAGTAAAATAGTTTTACAAAAGTATAAAACGACTCTTCAAACAAAAGGCATTTAGCAATCAAAGAATACAAGACAACAAGGACACGATTATTCTATTTTCAAACTTACTAACTGCAGGCAATTGAAACACAGATAAAAAAAAATATCGCGTTAAAAATGTACTAGTATAACAAGGGGAAGAATTTTGTATGATTCGAAATTTTATTTATAGTTGATTGTTCCCCTTGGATAACGCTGTTTATTACATGTGAGGTTAGTTAGTTAGTCTTTCCTCTTGGGCCTGTGGGCGGCACAGAGGTCATAGCTCTCCATGTCTCGCGGTTCGTTGCTATTTGCTTTAAGTCTTTAATGTTTACTAGGCCCATCGTTGATCCTTCTCTGGTGATGGTTCTACGCAGAGTCTCTCTTGGTCTTCCTCGTTTTCTTTCCCTCTGGTGTCCATATGAGGGATTGGTAAGGAGTCTTCTCTCATCCATTCTAAGTGTGTGGGGTGGAATGTACTAAATAATCAAACAAAATAACTCTTTCCCCTTTTCTGTATGTATGTGTCATTTTCTTATCTTTCATTCATTCTGACTGTTCAAAGGTTTAATCATTTTTTTACTACAAACCGCCTGTATTTTGCCGGATTCTCAAGGGAAGCAAAGAATAGTAACACTGCGACCTGCAAGGCATGTCGTGAGAGGCGATTAAGATAGGGCCATAGAGAAGCTACATTAGTAAATAAAAAGCGTCGTAGAAATCTGATGTCCTGGCCTACTTGTAGGCGCATAACTGGAACAACGCACAATCGCTCTTAAGCTCAAATCACATACACGTCACAAAGAGTGGTTAACAAGTGGTCGATATGGAGCGTTTGAAGAATAAGAATTGACTACAAACACAATACCTCAAATAATTATGTATATCATTAAAGTGAGCAATTTTTTGTGTATATAAGATCGAGTGAGTCAAGCAGTGTACTGGGAATGTAATTATACAGTAGTACAGTAGTGAGCGATAAAATATATTGTTCACAATATCATATATAATCAGGATACGTTACAAAATAAATGCTTAAGAAGAATCGTGCAACTATTCTGACGAAATACATTATCAAAAAAGCGTTTAAAACGAGCAAACTCTGCATCATTAGAGACCAGCATTAAATGACAAAGATGGAGGTGGATTTGCCATGAATTCTGTATGCCAGTAGAGAGATTGGCTATGACAACTATCTGATGGACAACGAATGGGAAAATAAGACATGCGTGTCCAAATGGAACATACAGAAGAACTGTGGAATGATAATTGAAATATTGTGGAAAACAATTAGTAGAAAGGCAATTAGTAGAACGGTAACAATAGAAATCTCTTGTATAAGACTTATGTATCAAACTGGTCAGCAAAAAGAATAAAGATATATAATGTATCGACAATAACCATTTAAGTAAAAATTAAGGAACCCTTTCATACCTCGTGGTATATAAGTCAAAACAGTGTTACGCCTGTATTTTTCATTGACCGTCGGCACACGATGGGTGATGTGGTCAGCATGTCTGGTACCCAGTTGAGGCTGGGTCGATCTGAGAGCCGTCGCGGTCGGGAAAAATTCCACGCACATTGCGGGAGCTGAACCAGACCACCAGTCTTGCGAAGCGAGTTCACTAACAACTACGCTACAGCGGCTCTCAATAACCATATGGCATGTAGTCAATAATGGATAATAAATAAACTCACTTCTCACTTCAGGAGAACTCGGTTCGCTTCCCACGTGGTCTGGGTATTGTACACAAATCTATGATTGTAATTAGATCAGATTTAGTATCTAATCTTGTAGATAAAACATGGAATGTAGGTACAAGTTATGCAAGTAAAATTGCACAAAACAGAAGAAAATACACAAGGGTTTGTTGGTAAGCATCTCTGCTAGAAAAAATGATTAAGAACAATTAAAACCACTCATTCATGTTCTCTCTCTCTCTCTCTCTCTCGATCACACTTAGACTGATGTACCAGATTTTCCCATAAATCACATTCATGTGGAAACCTGATTCATGCAGCTTTAGCATGAGAGGGTTTCGTCACAACTTCAGCGCCATTTAGAGCTCTGGTGCTTATCCTTCTGTGATGTGTCCAGTTTCAGCCAGCGTTTACTGGGTTCGCTCTCCGTCAGCCTTTGGATGTCCCCAGCCGACCTGCAAGGCAGCAAGTTATTCATGCTCACCTTTCTCAAAGCTACGATGATGACTCTTGCAGGTGCAACAGAGTTCGTGCTTTGTAACTGATTTCTTCATGTTGCAAGAAAGAGATCGAAGCAAACATGGTTGTTCACCGAAGTGCAATAATAATGATCCTATCAAACAATAAATCAATCAAATAATGAGTTATTTGTTACTGAACTGACGTCGCAGTACTCCGAGTGGACCCATAGCTGCTCAGTCTTCCCCAACAAATATCAAATAGGTATGCATACTGGTGGTTCCTGTAGCTCGCTAGTTAACCACTCATCTCTCTTCCCATCAAGCATCCAACTCTACTTGTACAACGGATAATTTCAAACTTTTAAATAACTGGATTGATAAATAATGAATTAATGAACAGAAAGAAACCATATCGACTACACTTTCACTTGGTTCATACATAATTCCAATGTAAATATAAGAGAACAAATGTTTTCAAATATAAAGTTTATTTTGTAAGTAAACATTGGACATATAATTCACAGTTCAAAGCATTCATCAATGGCGGCTTTAGAGAAATCAGACCATCTAACATTGTTAACAAGCCAAAAATAGCAAATCGTGTATAGTAGTAATCTCTTTAATCCTGAACATTAATTATATCTGACACAATGTAAATCTAACTCTGTAAATGAAATAGAATATGATTCCAAATTCTGATACGCCATTAGGTCACAGAAATCTTCAAAAGTCCACTATGTTGAACTGTACCAACGATTAAACAGGCCATATGATTACCAATAGCGGTGTCGAGTGACATGACATTTTTGAAACAGTTAAGATTGATTGATTTTACAATCATCATTGCACTCCGGCAAATAATCATGTGTGCTCCTAACTCATTCGTACACATGAAGTTCTCATTGATAGTACGCAAACTCTATAGTAACGTCGAGAACAGAAGTTCTCATTGATAGTACGCAACTCTAGTCGTCAGGATCCAGATTTCATTGAAGATGGTGGAAATTTGTAAGAATTATATTTTTATATTTATTTTATGAATTTGCCTGGACAGCGGCTTTGCATCCTACTCTTATTGAATATGAACTGCCAAGGGTTCTTTTACATGCTCAACTTGAACATGTATCTCCGTTCTATCGTCCTTCCCTGATAGGACTGGAATCTCGATCTCCCCTACATTGGAATAGGGGATCTCTGGAGAAATACCCCGATCGCTCTACATTGAAAACGAACCGACTACAGTTGAAACGAATGGCGAGTACTGTACCTCTACGACTCTAATGCTAGGTTCTCTGGGAAAAAATACACTTGTGAAAACAACGTCATGGTCCTGATCGGAAGACAAGACAACTGTTTGACTACTTGCTGGGTTTTATTTATGCTTTATCCTGACCACACGCTTATGTCAGTAATTTGTGTTAGTTTGGCTCTACCAGTTTTGAGAGTCTGTCTCCGGTTATATTTGTCCCTGGCGAGTTTCTCCCAGACTTGTGTCTAGATGTCAAGCGCCATCTAGTCAACCTTACAAGCGCCAGCTTTAGCTTCCTCTATTGTATGGACACCGTGAGGTGAAGTTGTAGGACTCTCTAGAGAGAGTTCTTTTTAGGCAAGAGATTATCGAAGATATAGAATCCCAAAGAACATTCTATATGGTCAACTCACAACTGGTACTAGACAGCCCATTATTACTCTTCTTTGACACCTGCAATGCGGCATAGACAAAGAACATTGAGAGCGGTTGGCAAAAGACAGACAAGAATGGCTAGCGGCAGTGAGGGTGGCTCAAAAGTAAAGAAGAAAACACCATCACATATAGAGGCAAAAGAGAACGCGGAGGCAGAGAGACATCATATGTATCAGCTCCAGTCTCCAGCTTTACCTGCGGCAACTGTTGCAAGGATTGCCGCTTCAGAATAGGCCATTACAGCCAGAAGAAGCGTTGTGATTTAGCGCAGAACATACTATGTGACTCAACACCTATTGTCTCCTGAGGCAAAGACGCCAATAATGATGATGATGATGATATGGAGGATATCTGTTGTCTAGGCAGCAGTCTTCTCAGTGGTTAGTGTACTTTCACAGGCCGACGTAGCTCAGTGGTTAGTGTACATGACTCCTAGAAAGTTGACGTCGGTTCGATCATCCTGTGATGAATTTTTTCTACAAGTCTCGAAGATCGACACATCATCAATTGGAAACTAGAGCAGCTTCAGTAAAACGTCCTAAGTTGCAGATCAAGTGATAAAAACATATAACAGGTTGACATAACTTTTACTTGATGATGATGATGAATGTGAATTTCTTGTGGATATATGAATCACCGTACTTTACTTTATTGATGGTCACGACGGGCTGGATGATAACACAAAAAACCACAAGCAGGGTAAAGTGAAACAAGCAATTATACCATATTCAACACTGTACACAATTGTGTTTACTTTCCATTGAAAGTAGTCTTTGATTGATATAAATTGCAAATAAAACAATGCTGAGCGAAGCAATCAGTCAGTGTCACTTAAACGATACTTGAGTACGGAATGAGTTAATTTGTAACGTACAATAAGCGTCTGATTTTCTGAACATTATGTAAAAATCTGTAGTTTAGGGAAAGATGATCATTTCAACAATTTTGAAATCGGTGGTCTCTTCCTGATCTCCTTCTCTTCGTTTCACCAATATCCCTACTCCACCACTGAAATCTTATAATACTTACCTTAAGGCAATAACTATCGGACTAAATTCCATGCAAGAAATTGAGCTGTTAACCAGGACGCGCAGTATGGAGAAATTACTTGCAGGCCCTATGTAACGTATAGCTTAAAACAAGAATATATATATAATGAATATATATATGATTATATATTTAATATATATATATGTGGATATATTTATAAGTATATACGTTATGTCAGATCTCAATTCTTGTATTTATTTTATTTTCGATACAAATTCGAAATAATTCTCCTCAATGTTTATTGCATGTAGTCTTGTGTGTGGATATATGTATAAACAATTCTTCTGTATTGAAGTTCTATTTATATTCCCCTCCCATTTATATTGCTGTTTTCTTCATTTTATCGTATACTAACATACATGTTAACATATATCAATCTACAGTTGAATTTATACTAACATACAGTTTATCTGATTCCAATACGCAGCTTATACTAACATACAACTGACTTTACCTTGAACAAATGTCTCATTGTTTAAACACTAGATTAGACGGTGGTAATGATCACGTTGAAATGTTTCATTGTAAACAAGATGTTTATAAAAAAATGTGTACTGAATGACTGGTGATAGAATGATGTTGTAGATAGGCATTATCGACTATCGAAGTCGGAATTGTGTTTTATAAATATGTGTTCACATTTGTCAACTATTTGCTAGAACAGTTTAGACAGTATTTTTTCTATATATTTCGTTTACAAGAGTATCGTTTGAGCGCGCAAGCATGGCTATATGTTTCCTTTATAATAGTATCGTTTGAGCGCATGTGATCAATAGCTTAACCTGAACAGAAATTTGCCACCCCAACAATCCCTCGGAATTTTTCTTTCTCATAGGCCAGATGTCTCGTCTCTGTAGCCGACATGCTGAAATCACCAGTTACACCCTGAATACATCTCCGTGGTGTTCTTCTGATGCTCTTTGCAGGGTTGCCTCCTCCAATAATGATCTTCTCGGCTCTTCTTGTCTTTCTATGTCCAAAATACTTAATCTTCTCATTCCTATTTGTAACATTTGTAGCCAGTTTTCTTTATTTTTGAGTTACTTCTGGATATATATATATAATGTTCACTTCTATCTCCATTGTATGTTTTGTAACACTTTTATTCAAAAGCGTATATAGTTTTCCACTGCCTTGTTAAATATCCATGCTTCACACCCATACGTTTCCACTGGTAATATACATGCTCTTAGTATTCTGATCTTTGTTTTCCTATCAGTTCCATTCCATACTGCATTTAATTATCTAATTTTGTGTAAGAGTTTGTATGTTCTTCATCCAATTTCTATCTCTTGTAAGCAGTGAACCGAGATATTCAAAACTGTCTACATTCAATATTTTTTGTCTCCAGTGACAACATTATCCGTTGTTGTGTTTGTTTTATTAGTTGTCAGAGCATGACTATATATTCCATTTACAAAAGTATCGCCTGAACGCGTGTGAGTATAGCTTAGTGCATAGGTTCCCAAAGTGGGCGGAGCCTTCATGGGGAGTTTGATGACAATAGGTAGTGGGTTCAGAAGCATTTGGAGAGGGGAGGGTTCAGGTGATTAGGGGTCTGTGGCTCCTTATAAAAACATTAATAATATGTATTTTAAAATAAATTATTTTCGTAATTTTGCGATTAAATAACTGGTGTTCATGATAAAGCACACGATGTCCACTACTTTTTCAATAAGTTAGCGGCATAAGCAGTAATGTATCATTAGTTGCTATTTAAGTTAATTGCATATCCTTTAAAACACTTTACGAATCAGCTCCAGCTTTTTAATGCTGTTTGTGATTTTCTAGGCATTATTACATTCAGTAGTTTGCCATTGCTTTCTGAACGGATGGTGCTTTTGTAAAAATCCACGTGAAACAATTTGCAACCAAGCTGTCCGCAGCGTGATTCGAGCTCAGAATGTTGGGGTTAATAGATCGAGTATCTATCCCCTAAGCCACAGACGCCACGTAGTTGTTATTTAAGTTGAAAATATAAACTGCTTGAACGAGGAAAATTGTTATAATAGTGGGCGGAGAGGATCGGGGAGAGGCGTTACAAAATGTATGTCTCGCAAAGTGGGCGGTGGCAAGAAACAGTTTGGGAATCTATGGCTTAGTGGGTAAATGTTTTATGTGTTTATGTATAGTTGTAATATTGAAACAGAGAGACAACATGCATGGAGCGTAAAGGTAAATTGAGAAAGATTGAAACAACTGCTAAGTTATGTATATCTTGGACATGTAATAACAGAACACGACAAGTGTGAAAAGGAAGTATTAGAAATGTAATACGAGAAGTCAATAAGTAAGCCACAAATGGCTGTAGAAAAATAACTAAACATGATAACAACTTGAAACCGGTTTATTTTTATACATACATTGTTCCTTTATTTCTCAACATAATTTCCACCAACATTGATGCACTTATTCCATCGTTTTATCAATCCTCCCAAACCGGCTGCATAGAACCACGTTTTCACTTCACATTCAACTTCGGCGTCATTCACGAAATGTCTCCCGCCAAGGTGGGTTTTCAGTGGACCAAAGAGGGGGAAATCGCTAGGGGCTAAATCGGGACTGTAAGGTGGATGTTCCAGAACTTCCCACTTTAGTTGGTTAATTTTCTTCTGAGTTAATCGTGCCGTATGTGGTCTGGCATTGTCATGAAGAAGCAACACTCCTCTAGTCAGCAACCCTGGACGTTTTTTCGAATTGCATCATGATGCATCGATAGAACTTCACAGTACGATTCGGAATTCACATTGTCACCTTTCTTCATGAAATTGGTTAAAGCACTCCTTGACAATCCCAGAACACCGTCAACATAACCTTCCCTGCTGATGGCGTAACCTTGAATTTTTGGACACAAGGTGAAGACAGATGTTTCCACTGCATTGAAGCACGCTTTGATTCGGGCTGGTAGTGATGCACCCATGATTCATCCCCAGTAACAATCCTGTTCAGCATCTCTTCTCCTTCATCTTCGTATCGACAGAGATGATGCAAGGACAGGCCAAATTGGTTCATTCTGTGTTCCTCTTTAAATTGTCTGGGTACCCACCTTGAGCACACTTTCTTAAATTTCAATCGATCATGCATTTTGCTGTATGCTGAGCCATGTGAGCACCCTATTACAGATGCTACACAGTCTATCGTTACTCGTCTGTCACCTCTAATCATCTCCTCCACCCACTGCACTGATGCTTCTGTTGCAATCTCAGCAGGACGACCAGATCGGATTTCATCAACAATTTTAGAGCGTCCTTGAGAAAATTTTCTACCCAACTATGCACCGTTTTACGGGACAAACATTTGTCAGCATAAACAGGAAGCATTTCCTTATGAATGCTCTTTGCAGGCAGTCCTTTTGCCACAAAAAACGCACAACAGCACGTTGCTCTTTGGTTGTACTCTCCGAAAGTACAGTCGCCATTTTGTTTATGCGCTGCGCATGCGCATGAGACACATAGTGCCACTTGGCGAACGGGAATATAAAGTTGGATGTGGCTGTCACCTAATGACACTTTTAGAAAACACCAATTACATTTACCTACCATCTCACATAACTTTGTGGCTTACTTATTGACTTCCCTCGTACTATCAGAATAGTATAGCACTAAAATAAGAGTTTCAAATCAAAGGATTGACTTCATTGCACAGGGGTTTCAACCATATGACTCGGTTTTTCTCCGTAGGAATATCTCGAGAGTATTGAAAAGCACGATCATCGTAACTCCAGAAACAATCATTTGGATCAATCATGTGCCGTCTCTGTATCGAAGATTAGTGATAATGACTCTCTAACAAGCTCTGTCCTGTGACCTGACAGTGTACTCTGCTAGACTTTTGTCTGTTCACCTGCTGGTATTTTCCTCACAATTGTGTCCCTGTTGTTATAAACATCGTTTACGAAATAATCTATCGTTCACCGAGTGCGCCATAATTTTGTTTAATAACACTGATAACATTGTTTAATGATGTGGACAGACAGGACAGAAGAATAGGTCATATTTCATGGACTGAAAATAATCAGATAAACAAAGAAGCTCGAGAAAAACTAGAAGTGAAGAAAGAATTACTGCACAAAATAAAAATCAAACATAAATTATCGCGGACACATAAAGAGATATAATACGTTTCGGTATAAGACTGTAGTTTAAATCGTTCAAACACTCATTGAGACTAGGGAGAACTAAAAACATAATGTTACATGCCATATGATGTGTGTTTTCTTATGTAGTTGAAGGGTGATGAGTAAGAGGAAGACCGAGAAACAAGTAGGAGGAAAACATCAGGAGATAGATAAATCACAGATTGTAGTGCAACTAAATGGCAAGATAGTGTTAGCCGTCCTTTACAGCCAACTTTCGATGCAGAGATATAACTTGATAACGATGATGATAAATATATGGTATTACACAACTACTTTCGTGTTTTCACACTCAGTGACTCCATGAGCATGATTCGTAAAATCGAATCAGTTATAGCGAGACGTAACTGGGTGGAGGTACTGGTACAGACAATGATCAGAGAAATCATCTTCATTTTTGTCCCTGGGCTCGCAGAAGTTAAGGGTAATGAACGAGCTGATAGATTGGCTGCCTTTGCTACAATATCAGAGGGAGCTGCCATGGATCGAAATGACATTCTTCACGCATTGAGAGAGTCTTTCCGAACAGAGGAATTTCAGGGCTGTAAATCCCACTCGCTGACCAGATTGAGAAAGATGGGTGTCAATATTGGTGCAGTCAGAAAAGAACGATGAAATATGCCGAAGAAATATGCAAAGAGATTGATTAATCAACATCGAACTGGCGTGTTGGGTCCTGGACGCTGCTGAATTTGCTGACGCGAGATCGGAGCACCTATGGACATATCTGGAGTGCTATGATGATAGTCCTGATATAATTGATAACTGATGTGGTATTACATTTGTATACAAACATTCTACAATCTTATATATGTTATGTTACCACAAAGAAGACCATCGTAGCAAATACTTGTATCTCATTATGTCGTTATTCTGTATAACCACACTTTACTATTATATTCCACATATTCTTATGTTATCTCTCACATTACGACATCAATATTATCAACAAGAAGAACAATTCTAATTTCGTAATACATCAAAACAAAGACGTTCTATCACGTTATATCTCACGAAACCAATGGTTCTCAACTTAAATAGTCACATCGCCCATTTTCAACAGATAATATTCTTTAGTAGTACGGATTCGCGTAATGCATAAGCGTTCGCATATCGACTCGGACGTAGAGGGTTGTAGACTCAACCCCACACTCGACGTTCTACGCGTGAGGAAAGGAATTGGTCCTTCTACCTTCTGCACACTAGGAACTAGAAAGGTGAAGTGACTTCATAACTTTAGGTCTGAAAAGGCCTCGGGAAATTAAAAGAAATATGTATATAAAACGTTCCTCACTACTTCCATTCTTTTAATACCACCCTGCTCTTTCTCGTGTACACACACACACACACACACGCACACACACACACAGATAAATATTACAAAATTGTTTACTTACTAATGAATTTTAATTAGACCCTTTTTTTGGTGTGATTTTCAGTTTGGTCACATCTGGTACCGAGTTGAATTCTCAAGCCTCATCTGTTACAAAAATCTGCAGTCAGTTTTTGTTGTTATTGCAGCCACATCACTACATCACTGAACCGTTTCTTCCCCAAATGTGACTTTGGTGATGATACAATTAGCAATTGAATTTCTTGTCATAAAACGGGAAATGCAAGTCTGTGCTGAGTACCAAACTTTTCGTACTGTGTAGCTGCTGAATTGTGTTTTTTGTTTGAAAGTAACTTTGTAGATCAACTAATTCTTCTAATAAAAGTTGACTTAACAGATTCCATGTCGATTCAAATGGATTAGTTACTCAATCATAATTAGGAAAAGTTTTCAAATCTAATGCTCGTATCAATTGTAACAACGTGCAACTGACTACAATAAACATCTAAATCTAAATTTTGTAAGCCTGTCCCCACTTAACTGTTGTAAACATGGAGCCTGCAAAAGTTCTCTACCACTAAGATTTTTAAATATAATATCAATTTGTTGATATATATACCAAGCTAATTCATTACACTTTAATCAGACCCATATCGTTCTCATGCAGATTAACAAAGACCATATTTAACTTTATTTTGTATTAAAAGTGTATTAAAAGCCACAATTGTCATTTCCAAGTGCACTCGGTTTGTTCATAGTGGTGTGTTCGGTGTACTTTTCCAGAGATTTTTGATCTCAGTGCAGATGACATCGAGTTCCCATTGAAGACGTGCTGGTTATACAAAGTTGGTCGTTTTTAGGTGGAGCACGTAAAAAAACCCCAACAGTTCAAAATCGAGAATAGCATACTGGAAATTCGTATTCCTGGCAAAATTCATGAGAAAGATTTAAAAATAAAATTCCTACAAAAAAGTTTCACCATCTTCTAAATTACACCGGGATCCTCGCCGGGCTACGGAGTTCATGCACTGCTTCTGAGATCTTCCTATTAGGAAAGAGATCGGGGCGCACATGGTTACTCCCCGAAGTGCAATGATGTTGGTCCTATCAGTCACAAAGATCATAGCCCAGATTGTTTTTTTCCAGCGTTATCACTGAGCAAAAGACCAGACTTCAATTTCTGTAGCATCAACCACACGAAAGATAGACGGGATTGTAATATTAGATTCTGCGAGCAATGTTTTCTGAGTACGCAGTGCTTTGAAAGTGGACAGAGTAAGGAAGGGCCTACTGTCTCCTAACAATCACAACATTCCGGAGTAATGCTTTTTAGATGAAATCGTTCAAACACTCAATGAAACTATGGACAAATGAAAACATTATGTTACATACAATACAATGTGTGTATTGTTAAGTAATTGTTTCATATATACAAATACAATATACATCGATGTTTCAACATTATACAATCCGAACATTTTCTTACGTAATTGTTTTTATTAATTGTTTTTTACTTTGTAAAACTACATCACTCTGTTATGTGTTTCGACATTGCTACATACTTGTACTGTAGTCTTCCCTTATAACGAGAAGTATTTCAAAGTGTGTTTTACAAATATTTATGAAATGCTAAAAAAAGGGATCTAAAGAGGAAGTAAAGACTTCATTGCAACGGACTTTTACCCCATATGGCTCCGTCTCTGTCGGCAGAGATGACACGCCACTTGCCGAGAGTGTTGCAAAAAGTGCGAACTCCGTAGTTCAGGCAACCATCCTAGGAATCTGAGGAAAATAATGGCACATTTGTTGACTCGGTTCAGATTCAAACCTACAACCTTCAACAGGACAGGCAAACGTGTGAACCCACTTCGTCATTGAGACACCTATGTATGAAAGTAGCGAATACTAATTGTAGCAACACCATCAGAATGACCAATAGACATCCGCGTCCCGTTGAGAAACACTGGACTAAACGAAAACAAAAAGCGATTATTCATTGCGTGTCTATTATTCTTAAACTCCTTTATCGTAATAGTTTCTTTTTTCGTCTGTTGCGGATTGTAATTTTCTAAATACGGATTTCATCGACCGACAGAGCAGCTTATTTCTTGCTATCTGTACCGTACACAACAACCAGAACAAACTACTCTGCAAGTGCGACTGATAAGGGTTAGAAAACAAAGAAAAGAAAATAGTAGAAGGAGAAGGAGGGAAACAAATGCATAGAAGAAAATCTGACTTGCTTCAATGATTGGATTTAGTCGCATGTAGGCTGATCGATGATGTGACAGTTATGTTAGGCTAGGATTTACTGTCATTCAGGTGTCTCACGATGTGTAGTTTACACCAGCTCTGTATCAACTGTTACGTGTCCCTAAGCTAGATTCATATGTTGTGGTGTATCTATGCAATCATGATTGTGTGAATGTAGTGACTATGAAAGATTCCAGTGATTGTTTATTCAGATGATTTATTTTCTTTCTCATTCAACTATTTGGAATTCAACAAATAATCAATAATGAGATCAGGTACGTTATTTTCTTATCTAGTCCTTACTATTTTCATTTTAGTTAACCTATTATTTAATCTACATTTTCTGTATTATTTTTCCCCCGTGTTGTGCCGGTTTCCACAAGGAAGCAAAGAATATACCACTGTGAACTACAAGGCTTGTTGTAAGAGGTGACTGATGTAGGACCTAGGGAAGCTACCTAGTAAATGAAAACCATTGCAGAAATCCGATGTGCTGACCTGACTTGTATGCATAACTGGCACAACGTAAAATCGCTCTTAGGCTCAGATCACATACAATCACACTGACGGTTAACAAAGGGTCGATATGAAGTGCTCGTAGAAGAAGATGTATTATTTGTTCTCGTTCAATTCTTTGATTCTATCTCTCAATCAGATAGAATTGGTTCTATCTCTCAAGCAGATAGAATTGGTTCTATCTCTCAAGCAGATAGAATTGGTTCTATCTCTCAAGCAGATATAATTGGTTCTATCTCTCAAGCAGATAGAATTGGTTCTATCTCTCAAGCAGATAGAATTGGTTCTATCTCTCAAGCAGATATAATTGATTCTATCTCTCAAGCAGATATAATTGGTTCTATCTCTCAAGCAGATATAATTGATTCTATCTCTCAAGCAGATAGAATTGGTTCTATCTCTCAAGCAGATATAATTGATTCTATCTCTCAAGCAGATAGAATTGGTTCTATCTCTGAAGCAGATAGAATTGGTTCTATCTCTCAAGCAGATAGAATTGGTTCTATCTCTGAAGCAGATAGAATTGGTTCTATCTCTCAAGCAGATAGAATTGGTTCTATCTCTCAAGCAGATAGAATTGGTTCTATCTCTCAATCAGATAGAATTGGTTCTATCTCTCAAGCAGATAGAATTGGTTCTATCTCTCAAGCAGATAGAATTGGTTCTATCTCTCAAGCAGATAGAATTGGTTCTATCTCTCAAGCAGATAGAATTGGTTCTATCTCTCAAGCAGATAGAATTGGTTCTATCTCTCAAGCAGATAGAATTGGTTCTATCTCTCAATCAGATATATTTGATTCTATCTCTCAAGCAGATAGAATTGGTTCTATCTCTCAAGCAGATAGAATTGGTTCTATCTCTCAATCAGATAGAATTGGTTCTATCTCTCAAGCAGATAGAATTGGTTCTATCTCTCAAGCAGATATAATTGGTTCTATCTCTCAAGCAGATAGAATTGGTTCTATCTCTCAAGCAGATATAATTGGTTCTATCTCTCAAGCAGATAGAATTGGTTCTATCTCTCAAGCAGATATAATTGGTTCTATCTCTCAAGCAGATATAATTGGTTCTATCTCTCAAGCAGATATAATTGGTTCTATCTCTCAAGCAGATAGAATTGGTTCTATCTCTCAATCAGATATAATTGGTTCTATCTCTCAAGCAGATAGAATTGGTTCTATCTCTCAATCAGATAGAATTGGTTCTATCTCTCAAGCAGATAGAATTGGTTCTATCTCTCAAGCAGATATAATTGGATTTTATCTCTCGTCAATATATTGGTTCTATCTCTCAATCAGATATAATTGGTTCTATCTCTCAATCAGATAGAATTGGTTCTATCTCTCAAGCAGATGTAATTGGTTCTATCTCTCAAGCAGATAGAATTGGTTCTATCTCTCAAGCAGATAGAATTGGTTCTATCTCTCAAGCAGATATAATTGGTTCTATCTATCAAGCAGATAGAATACAGGTAAGTTAGGTATCACCCGTCGTTCTATTGAAAAATAAGTCGTTTGTTATTCTAACTGAATCCTTTCTACATTATGAATTATTCAGTAGCAATCTTAATTATTTTATATTGATCTGTTCTTCAACACTCTTCAGGATTCGTCTCCAGGATTTATTTTGGTAACAATCAAGATAATTTATTTATGCTTTGAAACTTACATGTTTAAAAAAAACCATGAATAGTATCTTATCAACATAATACGATATCCTAACACTTTTTCGACCCATTTCTTCTTCTTTTTTCTTCACCATTCACCGCATAGGGGGCATTTGGGGCATAGGGGGCATAGGGGCATAGGGAGGCATAGGTCCAGAACAAAGGTCTTCTAAGCTCTCCTATCCAAGGTTATCTTATCCAGATGTCTCCACTCTCATCCAATTTTCTAGTACTCCATATCCATTTGTCCTATACTCTGTACTCGACAAGTACTGAGACATCGGTTTACGTTTAGAATAGGATAATATTCATCATATGTTTTGTACGCCCGTGTGTAGACGGAACTTGCAAGGGGAGCAAAGAATAGTAATACTACAACTTACAAGTCATGTCTAAAGAGGCAACTGAGGTAGGGGTCTAGGGAAGCTATCCTAGTAAATAAAATGAGTAGCAGAAATGGGATGTGCTGGCCTAGTTGTTTGCGCATAACTATCACAACGTACACTTACCTCGGATCAGATCACATTCAAATCACAAAGAGTGGTTTAACAAGTGGTCGATATGGAGAGTTTGAAGAAGAAGAAGATATGCATGCTAGAGAACATGATCATTATTACAATTGTCTTAACAGAGAGAAGAATCCAACATAAATTATGCTTCGTTACATCGGTGGCGTCTGTGACATAAAGGATAGTGGCTCGGTCTATTAACCTCGACGTTCTGAATTCGAATCACACTGCGGATAATTTGGTTGCAAATTGTTTCGCGTGGATTTTTACAAAAGACGATGACACCACCCGTTCAGAAAGCAATGGCAAACTACTGAACGTAATAATGCCTAGAAAATCACAACAAGTTAAAAGCTCGGTTGATTCAAAAGTCCTTAAAGGATATGCAACTAACTTTTTTACATTGAATACTTTAGCACTAATCAATTATTTATGTATGATACGTTTTATTGACTAATGTCTCGAACTTTAGATAAGACGTCTGTGTATAACTTTCAAAATATGTACATTTTTGTCTCAGCATGTTTATGGGTGTATCTCTCTCAGAGTATATAAATGGCATTTTTCGTCATTACAGACGGTCAATTGGCAAGTGTTTTACTGTGACAACTTCTGAGATTTTCGTTTTTCTCTCTTGTCGTTCAGCTCATACATAAGTCTCTTCTCAAAAGACTCTGCGCCCTTTCGCAATTTGCTCTTTCCATTCAATCAACCTATGTCATCAGCTAGTTTTTCCATGTGCTGAGACCCAGGGCCGTGCGGTATATTTTCTCAATATGATGCAAGTATTCGAAATGCCGTCCCTTAAAATTTTTCTTTAAAATAACCTTCAATTGTAATATTGATTTAGCTGCTTTTGCCGCACCCTTTACGGTGCCGCCTGATGCGACCGCCTCTCTGCATCATAGCACGATACGGCGCTGCTGGGACCTATAGAAAAGTTTTTCATTGAGCTTTGCAGACATCTTTATATCTGAGCAGTGGTCTGCCTTGGTGCCTCTTCCTCTCCGAAAGTTCACAGAACAACATTTGTTTTGGTATGCAAGTTTCCATTTTTCTCACGTGTCCCAACCATCTTAGTCGTCTACAACTGAGCATGCCCATGATGGAAGGCAGGTTTGCATCTATATATATATATGTGTGTGAACATGTTTATGGGTATATCTGGAGTTTATCTTTTTTTTCTATAGACAACCACATATGCACGTGAGGGGTAGTTGTCGCTGTTACTTCTCTCCGGTTGTGTCTATAGGTCAAATTCATCTTCTTCTTTTCTTCTTCCAGCGCTTCATATCTAGCACTTGTTAAACCATTCTTTGTGATTTGTATGTGATCCAACCCTTAGAGCAATTGTACGTTGTGCCAGTTGTGCGTCTACAAGTAGGATAGCGCATCCGATTTCTGCAGCGCTTTTTATGTACTAGGGTGCCCTCCTGCCAGCTGTTCGTACGCGCTGGAAGACGGGTCAAGCCGCCGTGAGTGCAGGTTCAATTCCGCGGGCTGGCAGAGAAGCCTCAGGTTCTCCCGATTTACAGTGTTTGTGGCACTGAATCGAATATTTACCATGTCCATGGCACCGAGCCGAAGAGCTGAAAGCTCAATGTTTCTGGAGTTTTACAAAACTTACTTTCCTAGGCCCTTACCACAGCCGCCTCTTACGACATGGCCTGTCGCAGTGCTACTATTCTTTGCTCCCCTTGTGAGACCCGACAACACACAGTCGATTCATTTTCTAAATTGTTATAATATTTGTATCAACTATTTAAACACTAATTTAAAGACACAAATTATATTATCTTTTCAATTACTATCAATCGATTTTTCTCAATTGTTATAATATTTGTATCATTATAAACAGAAGGCTCTATAGATTTTCTAATTTCTCTTCCAATTATTTTATACGATTTTCTAAATTGTTACTAATATTTAGTATCAATTTTATAATTACTTCGAAGGCCATATTTATCTTCTCAATTAACGATTTTCTAAATTGTTATAATATTTGTATCACTTATAAACAGAAGGCCATATTTATCTTCTCAATTACTCTTGATTTTATTTGAACTACTCAATTATAGTAGTTGTATAAAATTGATTCTTAAATTTTCCTGCTTTTCCATTACTCTTGAACAAAAAAATAGTTATCATCACCAAATAATTGAATGTTTTAAAGTTGCATAATAATTATTATCTGTTTACATGTTACTAAATTTGAAACTAGATAATTTGTTCGAATTAACAATTTATTCAATACATTTTTAAATCATTCAATATTTACTTAATGCTTTTCAATATTTGATCTAGTTCAACATTTTTTAATATATTCACTTTTAGTATCCATTTAAGATTCGTGTGACCAACATCTAATTATTCTCACAGTTCTGCTCATGTTTTTGTTTAACTTCCAACTGTCAAAACAAAATCATTGAATAGGATGTACTTTCACCACTCGAGATATTATTAGAAACAATAGTTTAAGATATAAATAGAAACACAAGTGTAAAACTCCATATTTTCCGAAAATAGAAACATGACCATCATGATCGATTGTAGCGCCATCAACACAATTCTTTTCTAAATTTCTTGTGTTAAAATGAACATTCACTGCGTTCAGAGTGTGTTTATACAGCTTTGTTCTCGTAACATGCTCAGTGTATGCGGACTTTTACCTGTTAAAGTCTAACATTGGCTAGTAAAAATTGAACGGATTTGTAGATCGATACATCTTTCCCGTCACAAGAATAAGTTGATCTAATATGCTGATCTGAATGATGCATCTCTGAAAGCTAGGATATATGTATAAATACGATGCGTAAAAAAACAACCTAAACGTCGTTTTTTATTTGAAAATTGTAATTTCCATCACAATTTACAGAAAATAAAGAATAAATGAAGTAAATGTTCGCATGAAAAAATGAAACGAAAAACTAAATTTATTCCATGTGTTTTGAATAGTTAAGTAATTTTGATCCGATTTTTAAATTGATATTCCATGTTTACAAACAGAGCTAGTACAATATTTCTTCGTCGACCTCTGCCATGATCAATGACATAAGGTAAAGGATGATATATCATATTTGACTGACTGATAACTCGGCAAAGAAAGAACGTAACTAGTTGAAAATAGTCTAGCTGACATACACATTTCTGCACGATTCAACTGGCTATATTTTATGACTCCAGAATGTAACGTTCTCATGGGTTTCCTGTGACGCACAAACAGGCAATCAGTTTTTTAATTCAGATTTTTTCAAACATATTTTGATACTCATTTTACACTGTTAGAATTGTTAACAAACTCACAGTAGTGTACCAGAAACTCACAATCTACGCCTATCACTAACCTGCAGTATTGTATCATAAACTCACAATCTACGCCTATCATTGACCTGCAATATTGTAACATAAATTCACAATCTACACCTATCATTGACCTGCAGTATTGTATCATAAACTCACAATCGGGGTCAAAGGCTCATGAGGTCATGGTGGTAACATGAGCCAGGGTTAGCGAGGGGCGCGCTAACCAAGACCCTGCCTCCGACCTCCACGTGGTGACCCTGGAAACTGACTTAGGTTCCGGTTCTGCAGGATTGAGAGTCTGGGCGTAGAGAGCAAGGGTCATGGGGATTGAGGCGAAAAGGGCTATCTACCACTCTGGTCAAAGTTGCCAGAAAAGCTGGAAGCCCAGCCGAGGCCTAACGCAGTTTTCAATCGCCGGCCCGCGGTCAGCCGTTGAAGCGGAAAAGGGGTTGCCACAACCCATATGTGCAAAACGACAGCTGGAATGCGCCCAGAGCTGTGTAAGCCCAGGCACGATCACTCGCGGCAGGAGCTACCTGTTGCGCTGGGACCGAGTATTGGATTGTGGACAATCAAGAGAATAGCGGAGCAAACCTCAAACAAACCTGAAGGGTGGTAAACCGAACTGGTGTTCATTAAAACGACAGGTTTGCTGGGAAGATGGCGCTCATAAGCCCGGGAGGGCAGGCCGTCTAAGGGTCGCTGCCCTGAAAGAAATATCAGCCCACTGCCTTGTGGGTTTGGCTGGGGACAGTCAAAGACTAGCGGAAGAAGCGAATCCGCACACAATAGCTGGCTGAAATCGAACACCACACCGAAGGATAAGCAACTGTGCTCAAATAGGTGCTGAAGGTTGGTGCACGTACATTACGTTCTGATGTTTGGCTGTTTATATATCACAAAGAGAATGATTAAAACAGGTTTAGAACGATCGAAGAAGAATAAACTCACAATCTACACCTATCACTGACCAGCAGTATTGTACCATAAACTCACAATCTACGTTGACCTGCAGTATTGTACCATAAACTCACAATCTACGTTGACCTGCAGTATTGTACCATAAACTCACAATCTACATCTATCACTGACCTGCAGTATTGTACCATAAACTCACAATCTACGCGCTGCCACTCATTGACGTGTTTATTTATATAAAAGACCAATCTGTAGGCTACCGATAACAATAAAAATGTATTGAACACAAAAAAAAAATAAACACATTTTTATTTGATAATCCTGATAACCTCTGAAATGAATGTCCAATCAAAATTTGGGAACATTTCTCGATGAATTAACTAACAGTTTCCAGCATGCTCTACCACAAGCTGAAATTAAGTTTACAAAGTATCGATCATCTATTGATAAATGTAACTTTGCAAATTGGATTTTATAAGCTGCACTCAGTTGGTGAGTCAATATTTGAAATCAAACTCAATTTTGGATCGAAGTTTGACTAGCAAATACTGCAAAAAGCAGGTCAGATTTACACAAAGAATTGACTTTGTGATAAAGATATACATGTTCTTCTCTGATAAAGACAATATTTCGTTTGCAAAGATCATCATCAAGTCATCACAACAAACTGTGAATATAATAATATAAGTTCAACCAGAGTCAGTATTAATTGGACTTCAATGATATGTGACTTATCGTAAATAAGAAATTGGTATTGGAAAGGAACATTGACAAAACTTATAACAGCTTTAACTAACAGATGATGAAGTATTTATTGAACATCATGTTACATAAATATTTCAATATTCTAACATGCACAATATAAGAACAAAATATAAGAACAAAATAAGAACAAATATAGAACAAAATATAAGAACAAAATATAAGAACAAAAATAAGAACAAAATATAATAACATCATATAAGAACATAATATAAAACAAATATAAGAACAAAATATAAGAACAAAATATAAGAACAAAATATCAGAACAAAATATAAGAACAAAATATAAGAACAAATATAAGAACAAAATATAAGAACAAAATATAAGAACAAAATATAAGAACAAAATATAAGAACAAAATATAAGAACAAAATATAAGAACAAAATATAAGAACAAAATATAAGAACAAAATATAAGAACAAAATATAAGAACAAAAAACTAGAATTCTGTTAATTAAAGATTCCAGTCAAGCATGGTAGTAATGCTATTGATTACCGTTAGTGACTTAAGTAGTTCTTCCAAATCCTGAAACTATAAAATAACAATTATGAGTATTGATTGAGATTTGAAATAGATTTGTATCCATATATAGACTGCATAAACTATTAAGCAACTAAAGAATTTATTTCAACAGCAATCAGCTAATGTTGCAATTGCAATTAATAATTTAATCAAATGATTAGGTTTGTAATGTGCGAAGCATATATATGTGCGAAGTATATCATCATCAAATAGCTTGTCCTGAGCAGAACTTTGCCACCCCAACAGTCCTACGGAATTTTTTCTCTCATAGGTCAGATGTCCCGCCTCTGCAGATGTCATGTTCAAACCATCATTTACATCGTGAATCCATCTTCTCCTTAGTCTTCTTCTTCTTCTCTTTGCCGGTATGCCTCCTTCCATGATGGTCTTCCAGCCCTTCATGTCTTTTTATATGTCCAAAATATCTCAATTTTCTCTTTTTTATTTGTAACATCAGCCAGTTTTCTTTGATTTTGAGTTCTTTCTGGATAGATCTATTTGTTCTCTTCTCTGTTCAAGATATAGAACGACTCTTCTGTAACAAGTATATTCAAAAGCACATATATGTTTTTTCCACTGCTTTATTAAATGTCAATGCTTCACACCCATACGTTGACACTGGGAATATGCATGCTCTTAGTATTCTGATCTTTGTTTTCTTATCAGTTCCGTTCCATACTGTTTTGAGCTGTTTAATTTATTGTAAAGCCATGTTTGTTCTTCTTTTAATTTCCATCATCCCATTTCCATCTGTTGTTAGCAGTGAACCAAGATATTCAAAACTGTTCACATTTTCTACTTTCTCTCCATTGATAAAAATATCATTTATCATGTTCGTTTAACATATAAACCATACTAATTATACATGGCCTTTTTCATCTTCACAGACGATCAATTTTCAAGTGGTGTTACTGTGACAACTTCTGAGTTTGTGCATGTCCCACTTGTCCTTCCAGTTCATCACCAGTTCTAATTTAAAGTCTTGCACCTTTTCGTAGTGTTGTTCTCCACATAAGTCGGTCATCAGCTAGTTTTTCTTATTTTTTGGAACCAATATAAATGTTCTTCTTTGAACCCTTGCAGATATCCTTATATCTAATCAGTAGTCTGTCTTGGTGCTTCTTCCCTTTCAAAAGTTCACAGAACAACACCTATTGATATGGGCAGATATTTTCCATTCCTGTCACATGTTCTAGCCATCCTAGTCTTCGACTGCTGTGAGCATTACCATGATGGACGGCAAGTTTGCACGTTGTAGCACTTCATAGTTGGTTATCTTGTCGTATCACCAGTTGTTTATAATCGTGCGGAGACATCAAAGTGGAAAGATGTTGAGACTCTTCTCATGCCGCGAGTAGGCTGTACATGTTGTATAGTAAAGAGCTAATTACGCATGCTCAATAGATTTGAATCTTTATCTGCAATGTTTATTTTGTGTTGTCCCAAGCTCTCTTTGAAAATTTGCCGAATGCAGTAGCCGCTCTAAAACACACACACGCATGCACGCACTCGCTCACTCACTCACTCACTCACACACACACATACACGCATATATATATATATATATATATATATATATATATATATATATATATATATATATATAAAGTGTTGTTCAATATCTTCACTGCAAATGTAGCCAAAATTCATCAACCAAGGTTGATTCGGACATTGACCGTAGCAGATAACTTATTATATCTTAATATATAGGACTGGAACAGACAGACGACCGCAACAAATGATTGTAGACATTCAGGAAACATTGCATACCATCTAAATTTTTTGTAGAGATACTCTATCTCTCGGGGTAACCCTGAAAGAAGTCGCGTGTGGTGTTGTGCTCTTTAAATAATTCCATAGTCAGAGCTTATCTACCCTTTGTCACCTTTGATGGCCAAGCCATTGAGCATTATGACAGACTTCGGTATCTTCTAGTGGAATAAACTATGATTGCAGTCTAGCTTTTAAACAGCATGTTGAACAAACGATACAGTGTTACACGCGTAATCTTGGAGTTCGTAAGGTTATGGGAGCGCACACATAAGCAAAGACTGATTGTCCTTCTGTTTTATCAACTGGCTATGCCCTTTGTAGATTACTGGTTTGTATCCTCATGATATCACGGTCACAATATGAACGACTAGAACGTATTCAGAATGAAGGCATGCGACTAGTAGATAGTTGCACTTGAGATAAAAAGAAATTATAAAGAATTAGTTAACAGAATCAACCCCACTGCATTCCTGGCAGACCTCTTGTTTCTCAATATATTTTTTTTTATTGAATATCAAAGTGTATGCGGCTGATAGTTTCTATTGTTTATTGATTATACATACCTTTCATCCATTCCTCCTATGGATTACTATATACGCATATTGCATATATGTCAAATTTCGGTAATCATTGTCAAATGATACAAAGGGAGTTAAATGTGTTTATAACACATAATATTTCCAGTACTTGTTTCTTCTTGTCCCCCTTAAATATTTGTGAAACATTGCAGTATTACATTTACTATAATAGTAGTTATTTTACTGTTTCCTCCATGATTGCTCATATCATCGTGTTACTTTTTACTTCTTTTAATTTTAATTTATTCTCTGCCATAGAATATAAAAGCAAACATGTCCCTTTATTCAACGAAGCATAAAAATGGAATTTCTAAATATCAAACATGTCATGCTAATATAAGCTCATTAAAGTGAAGCATTCTAATGTTGAAAGCACCCTCTAGCAACATTACCCTAATCAACTGCTCGATTCTATGCTTTTTTTGGCTAAGATTAAAGTGTATGTAGTGCGCTCCTGATCGCGGCCAAGTGATGGGGGCCTTCATAGAGCCAATAGGCATCTAAATAAAATATTTTAAAATTCCGAACAGCCCTCGTTCGAAAAAATGACGATGCTCGAAGTTTACACGTTCAACCGTACTGGGTGCACTCGTTGTGGCACTTCTGAGTAAAGATCAAGTCAAAGAATAAAAATCAACTGCTCGCGGGTGCGGTGAGCAGGTGGTGGACTTTGTGGAAATGTAAATGTCCAATGTGTCATGATGTCAATCGGAAAACATAACATTGAAAATTACCAGTAACAAGTGTTGCACCAGCTGAAGTTGCCGACATTGGATCTGCTCAACTAACTGTGCTCAGCGGTAGCAATCACCACCTCCGTGGACGCTGTTCCCTGCCATATGTTAGTAAAGTAAAAAAGCATAGAATCCTTTTTATATCATCGTATAATACGGTGTTAGGTTTGTATTTTTTATTGAACGTCGGCACACGATGGATGATGTGGTCAACATCATACAAGCGTCTTGACTTCCCAGTGTTTTTTCTGGTACCCAATTGAGACTGGGTCGACATGAGAGCCGTTACAGTCGGAAAAAATTCCACGCCATGATGTTAGACAGTCCAGTATCTTCTCTCTCTGTCATCCTCAATATATCTTCCCAGTAAGTTCGTCCTTTTCTTACAATATGTTGCTGTAAGATATGCCTTTGCCAAATTACGTCAGATCAGCAACGTATATTGCCACTTTTATGCCATGTTATAGCTAAGTAGCCAGGTAGATTGCTGTAAATCAAGATAAACACGGAGGACAGATTTTCACTTTAATGGACAACATGACACAGAGTAATTTTGTGCACTCTTGAGACCATCGGGTTCTTCTGTTTTATAATTATACTTTTATTGGATCAGAGTACATGATGTAAGACTGTCTTGAATATACTGAGGTAAACTCACTTGCCTAGTGAAACAAATCTTATAAGAAAAGTACACGTACCTCTGTATGAGGATGCATATTATTACCAGACCTGTTCTCACTGTATTGTGAAAACATTTTTAGATCTATAAAGGATATTGCTGGAAAAGCCGTAGGAGGACATATCATAAATAACCTGAGATACGCTGATGATACTGTCTTAATAGCAAGAAATAAAATTGAGCTCCAGAACTTAGTTGATAAGGTTGTGACAGAAAGTAACAACACAGGACTCAGTTTGAAAATCAAGAAGACAGAAGTTATGATCATATATGTTATAAAGTTATGAACACATTGTTAACAATCGGTAGAATCGAAGATAGACGAGAGAGAGTAAAACAGAGAGAGACAATTTTGGATAAGCTAACTTCATGGCACTGAAGAGTTGAGATGATAGCAAACACCAGAGACAGAGATTTGTGGATATCCATGATCGCCTACGCCACCCGGCACGGCATCTGATAATGATGGTGATGATGATCTCTGTGTGAGCTACAAAAGGCAGTGAAGGTTATACAAGAGACAACACTGAATATATAGACAATATTTCAAGCGAACGAAAGAGCATGCATCTAGATTAGTTCTTTCAACAATCAATGTGATTCCACATGTTTTTCTATACATCACATGTCTACCGTCAATAGCTACCATAGCAACTATTGCTTGGCTGTTCACATCTGTCTTGTATATTTCTTTCAGGCCTGCCATCATTACTAACAACAACAACAACGTATTACGTCTATTTGTCTATCACAATTGTTGACTATTATTATTATCATTCATTTGTGTGATTTCAAGCATCTAGTATTTAAATGTGTTTATTGTACAGTTAATTCATTTATTTGTTTGCGAGATTTTATTGTGTTCTTATTTTCGTCAGTGCTTCAGCTGTAATGCATTTCTTATTTAGCCAAGTCTTTTTCTTTATTCTGTATTTGTTTACCATTTCATTGTGCTCAGTGTTGTATTCTACATTTTCTTTATTCTCAAACATTATTCCATTCTTTAATTGTCATGTTTTTTATGTCAACCCCTTTTGCTTTGCAGTCTGCTTTATCCATTTCATTATTGATAAGTCTGGTGTATTGAAACCACTAGTGGCTACTGTTATATGAAAGAGAAGATTGAGATATCTTGGGCATACTCTAAGAAGAAATGAACAAAGAATCACAATGCAGACATTGTAGTAGGAGACAAAGTGTTCAATAAACAAAGGACGCTCTAGGGAAACTCTGTGAACTAGCTTTACAGAGAAAGACGAGAAATATCAAACTCAATTTCATAGAAGAGATTAAAAGAGTTCTGCAGGAAAAGCAGTATGGAAAAATTGCTTGTAGCCTCTATGTGACATATATACAGAGGTACAATTGTTGTATTGAACCCTTTAGCATTTGTATCTGTTCACCTACGCTTTAAATGTTTCCTATGTAGTTGTATCTGTTTTGTACTGTAATGTTATATCAAGTAGCCATTTGTCTGTTTAAATCAGTTACAGTTTAGTTTGAGTGCTTAGAAGCCGACATCAGTACACCGAGCAGACCCATATGTCCTCAGTGTCTTAAGAAGACGACGAATGATATCTATGTCGAGATTCTGTCACCCACGGATTACTAACACGGCTAAATTGTCATGTCCTTGCTCATCTCACAATTGATTTCAAACTCCTTCATTTTTATTACCGCTGATCCATCTGTTGCCCTGTCTTCCTCAAGCAGGCGATCAATAATTGATCTTTGTATGTCTGACTTGTTCAAACTTAATTTCCAGTTTCACAGATGCCATCAATGTCAGTTTATCAGGTCTTTCATTTACATGAACACGGAATAACAAAGGCTGTAGCTCCCTTCAATTTCCCAATGGGCTGAGATTGTTGTATGTGTGATGGCCTCTACTCTTGTGAAATTGGTTGTCATAACATAAACATGTAGTGTAAGTTTTGTTGAAATTATGAAATTATTTACAATACAAAGAACAATTGAAGGAAGCATCAATGGTATAATTTCTATATGATTAATATGTACCGGAAAGATCAATTTCACAAAAGAATGAACATTCACATAGTTTGGTCTTACCTTGACAGAATTGATATTCCCAGGATTGCCGCCGACCTGACAAATAATTTTAAATTTACTTACACAAAGTCTCTGATTTGCTAGTGTGCAACACGTCTGTTTACCAAATTCATACTGTGTATATCGATCTATTGGTTGCAAAATTGTCTCGACACTGTTCTGATTTATGAACGACACAATGAAATAATGAAAAACACGTACTATTATAACCGCTGTATACAGAAATACAACGCAATATTAGAACCGCTGTATACAGAAATACAACGCAATATTAGAACCGCTGTATACAGAAATACAACGCAATATTAGAACCGCTGTATACAGAAATACAACACAATATTAGAACAGCTGTATACTGAAATAAAACACAATATGAGAACCGCTTTATACATAAATAAAACATACAATATTAGAACCGCCGAATACAGAAATACAACACAATATTATAATTGCTGTATGCATATATAAAACACACAATATTAGAACCGCTGCATACATATAAACAATGGAGACTTTTGAACATTTGACATATTTAGGTAGTAAAGTGTCAAACAACGGAGACAGATGAAAGAAATACACTCTCGTATTGCTATAGCAGCTAGTGCCTTCACTAAATTAACGAATATCTGGCAATCTCAAGACCTTAGTATATGCACAAAAGTTAAACTATTTAGGTCATGTGTGATTCCTGTACTGACCTACGGTTGTGAAAGTTGGAAATCAACAAAGAAAATTGATAAGAAACTGGACAACTTTGAGAATAAATGTCTCCGAAAATTTTAAAAAGTAAAATGGAGTGATTTCGTTTCTAACAACACAGTGAGAGATGGAACACACCAACAACCCGTATCAAATATTATAAGGAAACGAAGGTGTAACTATTTAGGTCATGTTCTTAGATCAGACGAACAGACGAAATCGACAAGTCCTTATGTGGTCACCAGTTGGGAAAAGAAAACGCGGAAGACCAAAGACCACTCTTCGAAGAACCATCCAACAAGAAAGTAAACTATTGGGATGTAAAACCATACAAGATCTCCAACTGCTAGCAAAGAACCGCATCACATGGAGATCTAAAACCTCTGCCCTATGTGCCGCCTTTGGCACAAAAGGAACAAACTAAATTAATACATATATAAAACACACAATGGAATCTGACCGTGAACTAAACTTGTAAAATACGAACAAATTTGATAAACATAAGTCAAATAATTGTGTAACAATGTAGTGTACCCATTTTTGCATTACCTTTATTTAAAATGCAAGGGGAATATTTGTTCTTTCAGAACTAGAGATAAATATTTCAACAATTTTCATATGTGTTTTATAAACTAATAAAAAGTTATAAAACAGCAGCGACATTCGATTTTGATATAACGGAACAGTTCAGAATAACATCTAAACATTTCATTTTGTCTGTTAGTTTGCATATAATTTGTTTTTGAACGTATTGTTAATGTTGATATATCGTTTCATACATAATTCATGATCAGTTTTACATTTGACAAGCTGAAATAACTGCTCTTGATGGCACACAAATACAACCACGCACATATATATGGTCATAGTTCTCTCTCTCGCTCTCTCTCACACGCACACACACACAACACATGCACACATATATGCAATCGTATTTATCTCTCTCTCTCTCTATATATATATATATATATATATATATTGCACACACACACACAGCACATACACACATATATACAATTATATTTCTCTATCTCTCTCTGTCTCTGCTTCTCCTAAATACACACAACACATACAAACGCAGATTTCCAATCATATTCCTCTTTCTCTCTCTCTGTCTCTATCTCTCTCACACACAACACATACTCACACATATTTACAATTATATTTCTCACTCTCTCTCCTTTCTCTGTATCTCTCTCATACACATAGCACATCTACACACAGATATAAATCGTTTTTATCTCTACCTAGCTCACCCACACACACACACACACAACACATGTATACGTATATACAATACTATATCTCTCTCACACACACACTATCTACACAAAGATATAGAATCAACTATATATATATATATATATATGTATGTATGTATCTATCTCTCTCACACACACACACAACATATACTCAATCATATGTTTATCTATATATTTCATTCACACACACAATACATACACACAGATATAGAGTCATATTTCTCTCTATCTCTCTCTCTCTCTCACACAAATTCCCACAGACACACATGCGCATACACACACTGTGCATTTTGTTCCCCGATCCAGAAGCACTTGAGCTTTCAGTTCTTCTGTTCGGTGTCATGCACTTAACCCTTCGGTTCGGTGCCACGAACACCGTAAATCTGGAGAACTTGTGGCTTTTCTGCCAGCTCGTGGAATTGAACCCGCACTTACAAGGAGCTTGTCACCCGTCGTCCAACGCGCTACGAACACGCTAGGCAGGCAGGCGACACTTTGTGTATAAATCTATATAAATATACCAAATATAATAGTAAACAAGAATAAACTAGTTGTGTGTAGTTATGTTGGTGATTTATTTCCTTATTGTAAAGTGTGCTGTTACCTGTTATTGATGAAGCAACACTAAACATATTACTTAGGTAGAAGAGCAACACTAAACATATTACTTAGGTAGAAGAAGTCAGCATAAGAAAGAAAGTTGGCACAGAATCTTGCTTTAATTACATTGAGAAACAAAGAATGACGTGATTTGGCCACTTAATAAGAATGCATCCAAACTCCACAGTATACAGTCTTCTACAACAGAACATCAGGAAAGAAGGCGAGAGGAAGACCACGTAAAAGATGGTTAGATGGCATAGCAGAATCCTGTGAAATAGCAAAATAACAATCACCCAAGCCACCAGAACAGCGCAAGAAAAAAACAGAAAACCACGACACTGAGCAACAACCCGATAGCAGTGTGATGACAAAAGAAGAAGAGGTCAGAAGCAGGCTCTTCTATCAGTAGTGAGACGAGGAAGAAAACTTAGAAGACAAAAAGAAGAAGTGGAGGAAAATCTAGAAGAGGAAGAAATAGTTTCAGATGTGGAAAAACTAGAAGAGAAAGAAATTGTTTCAGATGTGGAAAAACTAGAAGAGGAAGAAATAGTTTCAGATGTGGAAAAACTAGAAGAGAAAGAAATTGTTTCAGATGTGGAAAAACTAGAAGAGGAAGAAATAGTTTCAGATGTGGAAAAACTAGAAGAGAAAGAAATTGTTTCAGATGTGGAAAAACTAGAAGAGGAAGAAATAGTTTCAGATGTGGAAAAACTAGAAGAGGAAGAAAAAGTTTCAGATGTGGAAAAACTAGAAGAGAAAGAAATTGTTTCAGATGGGGAAAAACTAGAAGAGGAAGAAATAGTTTCAGATGTGGAAAAACTAGAAGAGGAAGAAATAGTTTCAGATGTGGAAAAACTAGAAGAGAAAGAAATTGTTTCAGATGTGGAAAAACTAGAAGAGGAAGAAATAGTTTCAGATGTGGAAAAACTAGAAGAGGAAGAAAAAGTTTCAGATGTGGAAAAACTAGAAGAGAAAGAAATTGTTTCAGATGGGGAAAAACTAGAAGAGGAAGAAATAGTTTCAGATGTGGAAAAACTAGAAGAGGAAGAAATAGTTTCAGATGTGGAAAAACTAGAAGAGAAAGAAATAGTTTCAGATGTGGAAAAACTAGAAGAGAAAGAAATAGTTTCAGATGTGGAAAAACTAGAAGAGAAAGAAATAGTTTCAGATGTGGAAAAACTAGAAGAGGAAGAAATAGTTTCAGATGTGGAAAAACTAGAAGAGGAAGAAATAGTTTCAGATGTGGAAAAACTAGAAGAGGAAGAGCAAACGAAAGAAGAAAAAGAACAAGAAGAAGTGGAAAAAAAGAAGAAGATAATTTAAAGAAGAAGAAAACGTTGAAGAGAAAAAGTAAAAATAAAAGTAAGAAAATGAAGAAAGAGTAGATTACAAACCAAAAGTTTAAGAAGAAATAAAAGTAGTCAAGAAAAATATGTAGACGAAGAAGAGGAAAAAAGGGGAAAAAAGGAAAAAGAAGAAGACAAAACGATAGAAAATTTGAGAAGAAAAAGAGGATAAGAAAAATAAGAAAAAGAAGAAGAAGGAAAGAAAAAGAAGAAAGATATATGTTCAGGCTTCTCAAATAATTTTGTAGTCAAGTCGCTAGGGGGCTAAAATTTACAAGAAACATAACACAGGATCGATACCAACCTAAGGGAATACAGTTTATCAACAAGATAATTGAGTACCTAGCATGCTTAGTTATGAATTGAAGTAAGCTAGGAATAATATTCGATACCACATATCCAAATGCTAAAAGGCAATTTGAGTTATGTGGTACTTTTAACGTGAACATCGTTAAGTAGTAGTGCAGTTACCTCCCATTACTTAGAAATTGTCCCTTTCACATGTCAATAACATTTGTTTAACGCAACTTTTACAATCTTGAATTTTATCAATTATTGAAATTTGTTTATGAATAACTTTCTATTTTCATGATTTCTAGAAAGTACTTTTCTATTTGAAAGTATGTTTTTGTGTTCATGTCTTGAAATATGCCACGATTTTCATTCACCTCTGTTGGTGTCAATTATCTGCCAGTTTTCTATCTCTGTATCGTTGTCTCGTTTACAACGTTCTCATAGACACAGTCGTATTAGTAGGCATTGGTTACTCTAGCTCTGAATATGGACATTTACAACGTTCTCATAGACACAGTAGTATTAGTAGGTATTGGTTACTCTAGTTCTGCTTATGGACATTAATATGAGCTCGAGATGCAAGACTGCCAAGGGGGACATCGGCGCCTTTGCTTTAGCTATGAACAGCCTCACAATGAAGATAACAGGGTTAACCATTGCCCTGAAGTTGTTGAGTACACATGAATTCACACATGGATGTATACTGAGCGACTCAATACATAGTATAGGTATATTAATATATATTTATATGTAGGTAGGTAGATAAATACATAGGTAGATAAGTAAGCGTATATATATATCTAAATATCTATATCTATATAGATGGGTAAGGATATAGATAGATAGATAAGTAGGTAGGAAAATATATAACTATATATATATATATATATAATTATATAGATATATGTATAGATAGACAGATAGATAGGTAAGTAGGTAAATAGATAGATCGGTAGATAGATAGATACATAGATAGATAGACAGATAGATAGATAGATAGACAGACAGAAAGATAGACAGACAGACAGATAGATAGACAGACAGACAGATATAGATAGATTGATAGATAGATAGATAAATAGATATATAGATATATATATGGATATATATATATATATATATATATATATATATATAGATAGATAGATAGATAGATATATGGAAATAGATAGATAGATAGATAGATAAATATATATATAGATATATGGAGATAGATAGATATATATATAGATAGATAGATAGATATATGGAGATAGATAGATAGATAGATAAAGAGATAGATAGATAGATAGATAGATATATAGATAGATAGAAAGATAGATAGATAGATATAGATAGATAGACTCGGAGATTAAAAATCGATCTCACTTGTTCATCTTCCCAAATTACAGTATAATTAGGTTTGTTTTTCTTAAAATAACAAAATAGAAAAATGCCAATCTTGCACATTGCTTAGTGACATTCATGACAAGCGGATATTATTTCTGAGCCTAAATAGTTCCCTAGTGACCCACTAACCGGAAGTTATTAAAGTAGCATGGTATTCGTACGAATATAGTAACCAGAGACATATTAATAGGATAAAAACTTGGCAAGCGGGACAGCCAGTAATATATTTGGTTACAGAAGCACTTTAAGAAGAAACGTAGTAAAGATCTGACAAGTTGTCATTAAGAGGAAGATTGTCGGAAACATAGAGTGGGACATAAGTAATTGTGTCTGGAGGCAAGATTGGTTCGGACAAACAAGAGCAGTCAGTTAAGGAGGTTTAAGATGACTAGATTTACCCTTGGACCAGGGAACAACGAAGACCTGACATGTGAGAATATGATTCATTAATTTCACTAAATTTGCATCAGTTCAGATCAGGTGTTCTTCTTCTTCTTAATTTCTGGTTTAATCCCCAGTAGGGGAAGATTGTGTAGCAAGAAAATAACAGTACCACAGGTATATGAGTAGGCCCATCAATCAAAATCGAACTTGCACGATAAGTCGCTGGTCGCTATTGAAGATATTGCGAAGGAGATCGGAGCACCTATAGTCATGTCCGGAGTGCAATGCAGATATTCCAAACTGAAATTGAAACCCCAGTTTGCCCTTAAATAACTCATGGGCATTCATGGCTAGTTGGATTTTGTAGTTAAAGTTTTTTTACCGGATGTGTCAGCCAATCCCATGTTGAACGTGATAGCAATCGGGTGAATCAAGGCTATCATCAACATTGACCTCTTTGTCTCAGAGGACAATAGGTTTTGCGTCATGCAGTTTGTTCTCTACTGAATCACAACGTGTGTTGTGGCGTTAATGAGCAATTCTGGAGTGTCAATCTTTATCACAGTTGTTGCAGCTGAAACTGGAAACTAGAGCTGATACATCGGATGTTCTCTCTGCACTCTGTGCTCTCTTTTGCCGCCATATGTGACAGTGTTTTTCATATTTTCGTTTTGACCCATCCTTCACTTCCTCTTGACATGCTTGTCTGTCTTTGGTCAACCGGTTCCAGTTTTCTTAGTCTATGCTGCATGAAGTTAGATCACGATTGCAGGTGTCAATGAAGAGTAGTAATGGGCAGCCATGCTGTCTAATACCAGTTGCCAGTTGACCATACAGAATGTCCTTGGGATTCTACCATCCCTCATACGGCGCACGTTTTCATGCCAGCTCAGATACCGCTGACTCAGCAAGGTGTACTTGCTTGGAATGCTGGAACTGGCAAGGATTGCTATATTGGAGATATGGTCTTGAATGGCGACTGAAAAGAAGAAACACAAACCATCACGCAAAATTCAGTCAGAGGTCAATCATTGTATCAGTGTCTACCGCCCTACAGACATGCCTTCTTCGAATTCAGATGTTGTCAGGAGATGTGGTATAATTTGATGTCAAAAGTTGATGAATTGTTTACATGGTGATAGTTCCTGTGGCTAGCTAGTTGTACGCATCTATTATTCAATCTATCAGTTTCTGACTTCATGTGAGCATCTGTAGCTAGTGTGGTAGTGAGCACGATCACAAACCCAAGCATACCTAGTTCAATCCCCACGGTGGGTAAGTTTGGAAGAAAATTCGTTTCCGTGGGATTTTTACAAAAGGTAAAAATAGACCTCACCCTTCAGAAAGGAATGAAAAACTACTGAACGTATAAGTGGTGCTTAGAAAATCAACGACTCATTTACTGTGGCTGATGGCTACGTCCGGTAAATGATATGTCACGATTTTCATTGTTCAAACGTGTACAACGTTAGAAGATGCATCTATGTAAATTTGATAACAGATCTAATGAACTTTTGATAACAAATCTATTTACAGTGTGATAATAAATCTCTGTAACATTTGATAGAAAATCTATGCAAGATTTGATCACAATATGTACAATGTTTTATATCTACATCTTGTGAGTACAAATCTATATAACTGGCTCGTCAACTGCTACACCATCAAGAAAAAAAGGATTTTAATGAAATTGCAACATGTTTCCGTAATCAATATTCCACGTATCCGGTAAATGTGTTTTTCCAAAGAATACATGTCAACTCTATTACTAATATAAACTATTGCAAGTATAAAACAGCGTACTTGAGATAGACCGAAGCTAACTAACTCATCTTGAAATGTCGTTTCACTAATATCGAAGTTGTTAATTTTCGACTTTGTCAAGCACGGACAGAAACGATGACTGTAAGAATACTTAGTACTTTCTGTATAATGTAACTATCTGCAAAAATGGATAAGTACCAACAGAAGGACAGAACTTAAAGTAGAATCAATATTATTTCATGCTGGGTATGTTATTTTTGTACTTTTGATATTTATCTTATTGTTGTAGAATTGTTAACAATACAAAACCATCACCAAGGTCAAGAGATCGAGATGCACATGTTTTAAAGGATTAATTATTTCCAGGTGAAAAACAAATTCGTGTTATCAACATGTATATAGTTGTGATAGTATGACAATCATGATATATTCAGGTGTATAATTATGACAGGATGGAATACAGTTTTTCTATGTGTATAATTAGGACGATAGCGTCTGTGGCTTAGGGGATAGTGACTCGGTCTATTAACCCCGACGTTCTGAGTTCGAATCACGCTGCGGACAGTTTGGTTGCAAATTGTTTCGCGTGGAATTTCACTAAAGGACGATAGCACCACCCGTTCGAAAACAATGGCAAACTACTGAACGTAATAATGCCTAGAAAAATCACAAGCAGCGTTAAAAGCTGGCGTTGATTAGCAAAGTCCTGTAAAGGATATGTAATTAACTTAACTTATAATTAGGACGTTGTGCACTGCTGGATTTGTTAAGCATGGGAAGGACATATCTAGAGATTTATGATGATGTTCTTCAAATAACTGATATTTTTATATACCTATTTACATACAACGACACATACATAAAAGTAAGCATGCATACACGAGTAAATACATACATATATAATAATAATAAATAATAATTCCTCTCGTACCGTTATACGTTACATAGGGCCTGCAAGTAATTTCTCCATACCGCTCTATCCTGGGCAACTCACTCAATCTCCTCCATGGAACTGAGACCGATATTTCCTGCCTCTCTCAGCAAAGTTCGCTTCAGGGTCTCCTTAGGTCGACCTCTCTTTCTTGAACCCTTTGCATCCCACTTCAATGCCTGCTTTGATATTCGTTGATCATTTCTCCTCAAGGTGTGTCCAACATATCTCCATCTTTTCTTTCTTATAACAGTTGTCATAAGTGGTTGACCAGACATGTCTCTGATTACATCACTTCTCCTGAATTCGTTCCATTTTATATTCATTATTTTTCGCAGACATCTATTTTCAAATGCATTCAACCTGCTTTCTATATCTTTAGTCATTTTCCAACTCTCGCTAGCATATGTTAGGATTGATACAACATTTGAATTGAAAATTCGTAATTTAGTTTTAATACTATATAACTTGCAGTTCCATATTTTATTTAGACTTTTAAAAGCTGATGTTGCTTTGCCAATTCGTATCATAATTTCTTTTTAACATTTCCTGTGCAATCAAAATTGCTACCTAAATAGGTGAACTGCTCTGTTATTTTTATCGTTTTAGATTCCAGTGTGATATCTGCATTACTTGCCATAGGTGTCTTCATTATATTTGTTTTTTCATAGCTTATCTGCAGTCCAACTTTTGATGCTATAGATGACAAGTTGTCTTTTTTTCTTTGCATATCTTGGTTGTTTCTACTTAACAAGGCAATATTATCTGCAAAATCCAAATCTTCTAGTTGACTATTTTCTACCCAATCGATGCCAGTTTCGCCTACATATATACACACACATACATACATATATACACACACATACATACATATATACACACACATACATACATATATACACACACCTATACACACACACGCACGTACATACGAAGGTTGAGTTGTTACAAATACATAACTTTGTTAATCATTCTTTCCAGAAACTTGCGACAACAAATTAGCTCGCAGACCAGGTCATATTGGAATCATGGCTTCACCCATCTCTGGCAGTGTGAGCCCCGGGGAGAAACATCGGTCTCCAAGTCCAAGGTCAGAGTTCTTGGCTATCCCAGAGTACGGGTCCCCAAACTACAATACGTCTGCCTCCAGTCCAACCAGTTTATCTGTTCCTGGATCGTGGTGGGGGTTTGGTTCAACAACGATAGGCGGGGCTGGAGACTACAGGTGAGTGGTCATTTAACATAATTAATACCTATTTACTGGTTCTCTATTACATCAGGTGTTAGACAAGGTTGTGTCCTCTCACCACTACTCTTTATTACATCAGGTGTTAGACAAGGTTGTGTCCTCTCACCACTACTCTTTATTACATCAGGTGTTAGACAAGGTTGTGTCCTCTCACCACTACTCTTTATTACATCAGGTGTTAGACAAGGTTGTGTCCTCTCACCACTACTCTTTATTACATCAGGTGTTAGACAAGGTTGTGTCCTCTCACCACTACTATTTATTACATATATGGATAAAATAACTCAAGAGTCTAATTCAGATAATGATGAAATAAATGAACTGCTGTTTGCAGATGATCAGTGCCTGATACATCAAAATGAACAAGATCTACAACATCATATTGACACCTTGAACAAAAATTGTGTAAAACATGACATGAAAATCAACAACACTAAAACAGAAATAATGAATATGGGAAGAAAATATAATAATCTAGACATCCATGTCAATGACACTAAAATAAACCAAGTGAAAGAATTCAAATACTTAGGAAGCATATTCACAGAAGACGGAAAACTAGATAGAGAGATCAAAGAGAGGCTAGAGTACAAAAGCAAATGCTGTAACCTACCAGCTAGCCCCATTGTTAAGGCACCCAAAATTTCACTGACAGCTAAGCAACAGATGATCAACAGCATTTTTATACCTACTTTGTGTTACCAGCGCCAAACATGGACATTGAGCAAAGCGCAGTCACAAAAATAACTACATGTGAAATGCGTTGCCTGCGAAAAGTTACCAACAACACAAGACAAGACAGAATCACCAACATCAGCATAAGAAAGAAAGTTGGCACAAAACCGTGCTTGAATTACATAGATAAACAAAGAATAAAGTGGTTTGGCCACTTAATAAGAATGCATCCAAACTTCACAGTATACAGAGTCTTCTACAACAGAACATCGGGAAAGAAGGCAAGAGGAAGACCACGGAAAAGATGGTTAGATAGCGTAGCAGAATCATGTGAAAGAGCAAAGATAACAATCACACAAGTCACCAGAACAGCACAAGACGAAAACAGAAAACCACGACACTGGGGGCAACAACCCGGTAGCAGTTTGACGACAAAAGAAGAAGAAGAATACCTATTTAGATCTTGATGAGCTTATGATAGGACAGACACAATTTATTTGATTTGCATGGTATTGATTTTATTTTAGACTAATAGATCTGGTAACTTATTTTGAGAGTTTCTGCTTCTTCTTTTTCTTTGAACGCTCCATATCAATCACTTGTTAAACCACTCTTAGTTATTTGTAAGTGATCTGAGCCTAACAATGATTCTACTTTGTGCCACTTATGCACGTAAAAGTAGGCCAGAGAACATTCAATCTCTGTTGCTTCCATATGCCCCTATCTCAGTCGCCTCTTACGACATGCCTTGTAAGTCGCAGTGTTACTATTCTTTGCTCCTCTTGTAAGCCTCGGTAACATAGCACGATCTTGAGAATTTGATGTATGGCATTAAGTAGTTTTAGAATAGTTGAGCTTACTACCACAAAAGCAACATCATATTTCGGAAGCTAAAATAGTTTGTTCACACCATATATAAGTCACAGTTGTTTGAAGGGAACAGTAATTTAGGCAGTGGCGGCTCGTGGTCATTTTTCTTGGTGGGGCCAGACACAATTGTTTCGGAAAAATCATGGGTTTTGAAGTAATTATTATTTTTGTCTATTAGGGAAGTTATTCCCCCTTTCGATTATTGGTGGGGTCGGCCCAACTGGCCCTTAGTGACGAGCCGCCCCTGAATTTAGGGCATTGAAAACGAAGCAGAGAACGAGCAAGTCCTCGGTGGCTATAGAACATTAAGGGCATCTTATGGCGAAATCGTTAAGACGTTTGCATATCGTTCTCAGAAGGTTGTGTGTTCGAATCTGGACCTAGTCACATGTGCAACATTTTTCTTATCTAATCCTTATGAGTGTTATTAAAGCTTCGAAGTTCGTGATTTGTGCAACACTCTCGGCGGCAGATGGTGTGCTATCTCTGCCGACAGGATGGAGTTATATGTGGAAAACGGGAGCAGGGAATTCAAATATGAAAATGGAGGAGACGAGAGAATTAGCAAGAGGCGGAGAGTTTTTCGGGAGGGATTTGATTACACCGACGTTCTGTAGAGACAAGTTACATGATGAGGAAGAAGTTCATTTAATGTCATAATGAAAAACTGACGCAATTGTAGTGCGTAGATGTTTAGTCTCCTTCAACAGATAGACGAAGGTATGTGTGCTGATTGTTCCTGTCGCACACAGGTTACACATGCCTTTAAACCATACTCTCTCGCTTCTCTTCCTGCTTATTCCAGGTTTAAATCCACACTAATTTATTTTGATCACCGCTGATTCATCTACTGCGATATCATTATCTAGTAGGCAATCATTTATTGATTTCAGTATGTCTCCACTGAATATTCAATGTTCACTTCAGAGATTCTGTCGACTTCAGCACATACTCTTGCTCATTTTCACCAATAACACATCAAAACTTGAAGTAAGAATTCAGGTGTACGTTTGTGTACTTCTATTCTTTTGTTTTTTACGTGTGTACATTTCTCCGATTCATAAAACTGAGATACAAGTGTGATGAAAAGATGAGAGATGTACAAACTGCATTTGGGATGAGTTTAGCATCAAGAGAAGAGATAAGAGAGATATTGTTTGTTCATTGAAACTAGCTTTCCATGTGGAGACAGCACATGCTGATGATGCATCTTCATGGATGTATGTTTATGTTTCCATTTTTGTCGCTGTTTCTATGTGTTTGTGTTTGTCGCTGTTTCTGTTTGTTTATGTTTATCGCTGTTTCTCTTTGTTTATTTTTGTCGCTTTTTCTATGTGTTTGTGTTTGTCCCTGTTTCTATGTGTTTGTGTTTGTCGATGCGTTTATGCGTGTATGTCTTTCTCTTCTGGTTACGTCCAGTAGTTGCTTTACTCTAGCTTTCTGTACTAAGAGTGTGTATACTCTCAGTGGAACCATACGGGAGGCAGTAAATCATTTAAATAATCAGAAAAACAATATATGATTTCATTCGAATGTAAATATTACTAAATAAATCTCATAATTTTACGAACGGAAAAGAACAAACAGAAAATAAAATGAAATTACATAACCACATGGTGGCTAAACTCACATGGACACATGATGTGCTAAAGGATTTGAGCATGGCATCATCAGGGACGTGACAGCAGAAACATATGACATTTGATATATGAAAATAAGACATTTCAAAGAAATGTTATTGCTACAAAATTCTGAAGACATAGCAAACTGCTTTGTGATGAGGATAACTTTTCTGTTTACAATAAATGTACACATCTTTGTAAACCAGTTCAGATTATGCCATCAACAAAATTTACATCTTAAGTTTGGATTCATTTTATAGCAAACGTGGCATGGGTCGACTGAGACAACTGCCAGAATGAATGAAACTTTAGTGCAACCTGTAAGCAATTGGAACTAACAGCATTCATGACATTACCGCCTTCTGAAAGGAACATTTGATTGATTGATTAATAGAAGAATCAGCATTGTACATCGATGTAAAACCATGTGTGCTCTGATATCTTTCTTACACAGTAATATCTGAGCGGCATTGCACGAATTGATAAACACCGATGAGGTTCCTAAAATAAAATTGTTGAAAGTTTTGAAAAAATTACAAAAACATCTCGATGAGGATTTTTTTCCAGAACAGCGAATTTGCAGCATACTCTTGTAGTTTTTCAACTGCGAAGGGTTCTGTAACCTGGCTTAACTTGAACACATTAACTACGTTTTATTGTTCGTCTCAAATAGGACTAGGAACTCGATTTCACCTACAATGAGATCAGGAATCACGGAAAACTTATTGCGATCGCTCCGAGCAGGGAACGAACCGTGTACCATTGGAATGAAATGCTAGCAGCTTACCTCCTCACCACAGAGGACCTTCTATTTATCTACGCGAAATGTTGGGATGTGGAACTTGTTCTTCTTTGTTCGATCTAACACAAACATTCATTAACAACTCGCTGTTTATATATTTCTGTGGATGTGAGTGCAACCATTTTAGCGTAACCACGTTAAGCTGTTTGTTTCCAGCGATGCTGCAAAATCTATGCTTTACAGTCCAACAGATGTGATTTCATCAAGTCCTATTTTGTTTGGGTGCGCTTTCCCAGCATCTAATTTGCTAGATACCAGTGCATGCATATATGTATGATTGAATGATTAATTGATTGATAGGACTATCATCAATGCACATCGGTAAGTAACCATGTGTGCTCCGATCTCTTTCTTACATAAGAAGATCTCAGCCGCAGTGCACGAACTCCGTAGCGCTGGTGAGGATCCCAGATGTAATTTTGAAGATAGTGAAGATATCTTTGTAGGAATTTAATTTTAATTCTTTTCTCATAAATTTTGCCCCGGCAGCGGATTTCCAGCCCGTTCTTCTGGATTTTAAACTGCCAAGTGTTCCTTAACGTGCTCAAATTGACCTACGTTTTATCGTCCGTCTCCGATAAGACTAGAAACTCAATCTCACCTACATTGAGATTAGGGATCTCTGGAAAAAATCCAGATGGCTTCATGGGGGAGCGAACCTGGTACCTCTGGCACAAGAAACGACACGTAGACCCCGTAATATATGTATAAGCGATTGCACATATCTGTACGCGTATACGTGCATGTAATTGCATGTGCGTGTGTATTGATACTACTGTGTGTGTGTGTATGTATGATTTCTCTGACAGTTGTCTCTACTGATATACATGCGTGTTAGATGATGTATTAGTTGTGACAGTTTATATTAGACTTATTTTGCAATCATGTTGGCGCGGCTTAGTTTATAGCTTCCCTATGCATTCGCATCACGCCACCAACATATGATGATCTAAAGACAATTCAAAGTAATGTGTCTCTTGTATTGATGGTAATTCTGACAGAATGTCCTTTGTCCACATTTTGATGTTTTCTTTCTTCTTTATTATTATTATTATTATCTATTCCTCTGTGGGCATCTGTAGCTTAAGCGATAGTGAGCGCGATTATAACCCAAGTGTACCTGGTTCAAACTCTGTGGCGGGGTGTTTGGACGTAAAGTTATTACCATGGTAACGAACGAGAAAAATAGACCTCACCGTTCAGAAAGCAGTAACAAACTATTGAACGTATAAGTGATGAAATTTGTTCTGTAGTTGATGACGACTTCCTGTGAAGAATATGTCACGATTTTCAATGACTTAAAATGAATAAGACATTTGCTTGACGTTCTGAGGGTTATATCGAGTCAGAATCGAGCTCTATGTGCAATTTTCCGGAGATTCCTGAGACTGTTGCTGGAGCTAGGAAGTTCTTGCTTTGTGCAATACTCTCGGAAGGTGGCGTCTTATTTCCACCGAGAGGGGCGAACCTATTCAAGGAATCCTGGTGCAACCAAGTCAATTCTTCGGTTTTTGTGCATTTTTTCCGATTCAGAAGCACTTCATCTTTCAGCTCTTCGGCACGGTGCCATAGACATCGTAACCCTTCGGTTCGATGCCGCGAACACCGTAAATCTGGAGAACCTGTGGCGTTTTCTGCCAGCCCGCGGAATTGAATCTGCACTCACAGAGGGCTTGTCACACCATCGTCCAACGCTCTACAAACACGCTGGGCAGGCGGGCCAATTCTTCATTTATAGACCGCTACAGACCGTTATAGTGTTGTATACATTGTTAGATAATCATAACTATTGCGACTACTGTCGAGTTGGAGGACTGAGCATGTATAGGCTTGTTTAAATGTAGAGGATGTCAATCGAGAGGACAGAGCTGAATTTTATTAACAGATAAAGCATATACGTACATTTGAACACGTTTATTTGAACATCTATTGAAGACATATGTATTCTACGTCCACACCCTTCACTCTTAGGGAGACATATGTATTCTACGTCCACACCCTTCACTCTTAGGGAGACATATGTGTTCTACGTCCACACCCTTCACTCTTAGGAAGTCATTGTATTCTACTCACACCTTCACTCTTAGGGACGTATATGTATTCTACGTCCACAGCTTCACTCTTAGGTAGACATATGTGTTCTACGTCCACCCTTCACTCTTAGGGAGACATATGTATTCTACGTCCACACCCTTCACTCTTAGGGAGACATATGTATTCTACGTCCACACCCTTCACTCTTAGGGAGACATATGTGTTCTACGTCCACACCCTTCACTCTTAGGAAGACATATGTATTCTACGTCCACACCCTTCACTCTTAGGGAGACATATGTATTCTACGTCCACACCCTTCACTCTTAGGGAGACATATGTGTTCTACGTCCACACCCTTCACTCTTAGGAAGACATATGTATTCTACGTCCACACCCTTCACTCTTAGGAAGACATATGTATTCTACGTCCACACCCTTCACACTTAGGAAGACATATGTATTCTACGTCCACACCCTTCACACTTAGGGAGACATATGTATTCTACGTCCACACCCTTCACTCTTAGGAAGACATATGTGTTCTACGTCCACACCCTTCACTCTTAGGGAGACATATGTGTTCTACGTCCACACCCTTCACTCTTAGGGAGACATATGTGTTCTACGTCCACACCCTTCACTCTTAGGGAGACATATGTATTCTACGTCCACACCCTTCACTCTTAGGAAGACATATGTATTCTACGTCCACACCCTTCACACTTAGGGAGACATATGTATTCTATGTCCACACCCTTCACTCTTAGGGAGACATATGTATTCTATGTCCACACCCTTCACATAGGAGACATATGTATTCTATGTCCACACCCTTCACACTTAGGGAGACATATGTATTCTACGTCCACACCCTTCACTCTTAGGAAGACATATGTATTCTACGTCCACACCCTTCACTCTTAGGAAGACATATGTATTCTACGTCCACACCCTTCACACTTAGGAAGACATATGTATTCTACGTCCACACCCTTCACACTTAGGGAGACATATGTATTCTACGTCCACACCCTTCACTCTTAGGGAGACATATGTGTTCTACGTCCACACCCTTCACTCTTAGGGAGACATATGTGTTCTACGTCCACACCCTTCACTCTTAGGGAGACATATGTGTTCTACGTCCACACCCTTCACTCTTAGGGAGACATATGTATTCTACGTCCACACCCTTCACTCTTAGGGAGACATATGTATTCTATGTCACACCCTTCACATTAGGAGACATATGTATTCTATGTCCACACCCTTCACACTTAGGGAGACATATGTATTCTATGTCCACACCCTTCACACTTAGGGAGACATATGTATTCTATGTCCACACCCTTCACACTTAGGGAGACATATGTCACAACCATGGTCTTCAAGCTCTCCCTATTCTAGACAATCTTCTCCCACGTTTCTGGCATCCATCTTCAAATGTCGCTTCCATTTGTTCCTGTGTCTTTCCTTACTTCTATTATCCTGGGGGTTCCATCTGTGGGCCTGTTTGATGATGCTGTCAGGAAGTCTCCTCAGTGTGTGATGTGTATGTGCTAGTATATTAAATGTATGTGACACTAGAAAACATTCAGTGTATAAACACACATATTCGACATGTACATATCGTTCTTTAGGACAACTACTTCTAGTATGAGGATGGAGGTTGAGGCCGTTACTGCTGCCCTCCATTGGATTTCTGGGACTTCATTTACTGGGGCAGTTGTTGTCTCTGACTCTCAGTCGATGCTTCACAAGATTCAGAAGGGCAGGTTTCGGTATGAGTGGATGTCGTCTATAGAAGTTTCTAACCTCCAGCTGCTTACGTGGATATACTGTCCTGGGCATGCGGGTGTTTACGGTAATGAAGAGCGGAAGGTTTGCATCAACAGCATCGATTGTTGGGGAGTTGAAGATGGATAAGGGGATAATCTTCGGTCTCTTCGCGACTCTCTATTGGATGAGGACACTAAAATCGATGTTGAATCGATCAAGCGATTTAAGCAGTTTGGAGTTACCCGTTGTTCAAGTCGAACTGGATGTCTGAGAGGCAAAGTGAGAGGTGTGTTTAATCAGCGAGCCACAGGAACCATCAGTATGCATACTCTTCGATATCTGTTGGGGAGACTGAGCACCTATGGGTCTGCCCGGAGTGCAATGACGTCAGTTTAGTAACCAATAACCAATAACCAATAAAGTTCTTTAGGAATTAATGATTGTACTTAACGACAACAATTAATGTATAGATGCAACGTAAATTCTACATAGTTATACATACAAACATTACCACCAAATGTTAACTCACCATTATTAAATATCTTATAAGAACTTACATAGTGTCACGGGGACATACATCAATGGTTCTCAACATTTTGATAAGGCATGGCACATACCGACCAAGTATACAACACACTTAATGGTAATGGGATGGTGGGGTCGCGAATAGTGAAGTTAATAACACGCTTCGCTAGTAACAACGCTCTGTCGAAATTCCTGGGTTCAAGACTAGATTGGGTAAAAAATAATCAGCGTGCACAGGGTACCACGATCTTTTATTTGGGAATCTAAATTGCAAGTACCTCTGAAGTCTGAGTTAAGTTCACCTGAATGACAATAGACACTGGTGATATGAAAAGTAAGATTCCACGCAAAAATCAGCTAGAGACACCATATTAGGCATCATTGTTATGCCTGAATTCATATCGGACGAAAAAAACAACTTGTACTAGGATATTTAGTCTTTCGTTTTTTTTATGTTTCTGTGAATCCGACTTCAAATGTTTTGAAATTAGCAATGATTGAATTCTTGTGTCTAATTCAACAACATCAAGTCTGTGCTATCAGATTTCGTGAGTGGATTACAATTGTGTTATCATATCGAATACTAATTTGTTATTGTACACAATCCAATACTGGACTAGCATTACTAGCTAGACCTCATCAGTGGACAGTCCACTATGCCCAGACAGTGACCTCGGGGTTGACCAGATCAGGTAGTTTTATTTAAGGAAATCATTTCCAAGTAGAGACTATTTGATAATATATATATATATCATAATATATCTTTCTGTGTGTCATAGTTTGTATACAAAATAATTTACAGATATCAGTGTTTTTAACTATTGAGTAACTATTAGGACAACTATTAGCGTAACATCATGGCCTTATATCAAGATAGCCAGAGTACAGTAAGAACTACAGAAGGAATGACCGACTGGTTCTCCATTACATCAGGTGTTAGACAAGGTTGTGTCCTCTCACCACTACTCTTTATTACATATAAAAACTCAAGAGTCGAATTCAGATAATGATGAAATAAATGAACTGCTTTTTGCAGATGATCAGTGCCTGATACATCAAAATGAACAAGATCTACAACATCATATTGACACTTTGAACAATAATTGTGTGAAACATGACATGAAAATCAACAACACTAAAACAGAAATAATGAATATGGGAAGAAAACATAATAATCTAGACATCCATGTCAATGGCACTAAAATAAACCAAGTGAAAGAATTCAAATACTTAGGAAGCATATTCACAGAAGACGGAAAACTAGATAGAGAGATAGAGGCTAGAGTACAAAAAGCAAATGCTGTAACCTACCAGCTAGCCCCATTGTTAAGGCACCCAAAAATTTCACAGGCAGCTAAGAAACAAATGATCAACAGCATTTTTATACCTACTTTGTGTTACCAGAGCCAAACATGGACATTGAGCAAAGCACAGTCACAAAAATAACTACATGTGAAATGCGTTGCCTGAGAAAAGTTACCAACAACACAAGAAAAGACAGAATCACCAACATCAGCATAAGAAAGAAAGTTGGCACAAAACCGTGCTTGAATTATATAGATAAACAAAGAATGAAGTGGTTTGGCCACTTAATAAGAATGCATCCAAACTCCACAGTATACAGAGTCTTCTACAACAGAACATCGGGAAAGAAGGCAAGAGGAAGACCACGGAAAAGATGGTTAGATGGCGTGGCAGCATCCTGTGAAAGACAAAGATAAAATCACAAGCCACAGAACAGCGAAGACAAATAGAAAACCACGACATGAGCAACAACCCGGTCAGCATTTGTACGACAAAAAGAATGAAGAAGTGTTTTTAAAACTTAATTGAGAATATTTGTTTTGTTGTATCAAATAGTGTCCGTCTTCTTTCTTTCTGTTCCCCAATCCTGTTTGCCTCACAGCGTCAGGTCAAGAAGAGATTTCTAAAACGGACCTATGTGTGCGCTTCGTAGATAGTGTCTTTCTTCGCCTCTGTTATCTCTGAGATCCATATTTTGCTTGGCCTGTCTTTTGCTTTGTACCCATTGTATCAGAACAGCATTGCTCTTTGAGGTGCACTGTCGTAATCTGCTTACGTGGTCGAACCATTTAAATTGTTGTTTCTTGATGAAGTTTAGAACTGATGTTGTACCCACTTTTTTCCTGATGTCTTCATTTCTCATCCAGTCTCTTCTTGTTACCCCCAGCATTCTGCGTAGACACTTCATCTCTGTCGTGGTGGCTAGTTTTCTTCTATCATTTGTTGTCAGCGTTTAATTTTTGCACTGGTAGCATAATGTGGGGAGAAAGATTGTGTTAAAATAATAGTGTCCGTATGTTACACAATATTGTACTTAGTATTTCACTTAAATCCTTCCTTCCTTCCCTTCGTTCGCTTCAAATATTGTCTATGTATTCAACGTTGTATCATATATAAACTTCACTGTCTTTAGAAGCTCACACAGAGGTACGTGTAGTTTTATGTCCTGTGTTATTTCGTTAGGCCTGTGATCATTTAAATCAAATTAAAGTTTGTGCCTTGATTGGAAATAATATTCCATTTTATTGACTTGTCTCTGTATGCGATGTTAAGAATCCGTCTTAATATCTAAAACATTTTTCGATTGATTTGTTTTACTTTTCCTGCTCTGTGGTTTCATTATTTCTGTTATTGTTTCTAGAATGTGTTATCGATATAAGGGAAGAGTGCAGTTAAACTATGTATCGATGGTGACACGTAAAATCAAAGTCGAACTGAATGCCTGAGAGGCAAAGTGAGATGTGTTTAATCAGCGAGCTACGGGAGCCATCAGTATGCATATTCTTCGATATCTGTTAGGGAGACTGAGCACCTATGGGTCTGCCCGGAGTGCAATGACATCAGTTTAGTAACTAATAACCAATAACCAAAATCTAAGTACTGTAGTTTTACAAAATACAAAAACAATGACAATACACAGCAACGTTTCGACCAAAAGGCCTTTATCAAGCAAAGGATACAACAGAAGTGAAGAAGTTCACTTTTTCCCCGGCACACTACATATAGAATACAACAATAAAATCATAATAAATGTAAAATCCTAATGTGTTACACATTATGGATCATGTTGCCTTTCTCAGAGACAATTTGGTTTCAGACTAACTTAACTTGGAGTTTACTTTTCTGAGACAGCATGGATTATTAGTTCTATAACTACAGGAGAGTTAACTGATTGCTGTCTGGAAAATATTTGTCTTCATGTTAGGCGATGAAAACTCTAGAGTAATGATGAGAGTCGTGGTTCAATTTCAGTGTTTATCAGCTCTCTCTCTCCCCCCACCCCGTGAGCTTCATATGCCTGTTTGATTATTTAAAATGTACATTGGCCCCATTGCTTCTCTTGTTTAAAAAAAAAAAATCTTAATTCACTTATTATTACGAATTTTCTTGTCGTATGTTGCCGGGGTTTACAGGGGAAGCAAAGAATAGCACCACTGCAACCTACAAGGCATGTCATAAGAGACGACTGATGTAGGACCTAGGAAGTTACCCTAGTAAATAAAAAGCATCTCAGAAATCGGATGTGCTTGCCTACTTGTACACATAATATGGCACACCGTACAATTGCTTTTAGGCTCAGATCACATACAAATCACACAGACTGGTTAATGAGTTGTCGATATGAAGCTGCGTATGGGGAGTAACACCTTTCTATCACCTTTGTTGTTCTTACTGACAATAGACTGGATTATGAAGACCACAGTAACTAACACCAGAAATGGAATCCAATGGACTCTGACAGAGCAACTAGATGATCTGGGCTTCGCTGATGATATAGCCCTTCTGTCACATACACGAAATCAGATGCAGGATAAGCTAAACACATTGAATCAAAGTTCCCAGCAACTAGGGCTAAACATTCATAAGGGAAAGACAAAGAAATTGAGAATTAACCAAGTAAACGACAACTCGATCTCCCTGGTTGAAATCCCTCAAGAGGTAGAATCATACACATATTTGGGCAGCAACGTAGACAGATAGAGATGTTAAAATAAGAATACAGAAGGCAAGAGGAGCTCTCATTGCACTGGGAAATATTTGAAAGTCTAAAGAAATCAAATCTAGAACAACAATTCGGATATTTAACTCTAATGTTAAAGCAGTTCTACTGTATGGGTCAGAAACATGGAAAACAACTAAAACAATAGCGCATAAATTGCAAACATTCATCAACTGGTGTCTGCACAGAATAGAGGAATTAAGATGGTATGATAGGATCACAAATGAGGAACTTATGGAGAGAACAAGACAGATTCCAGTGAACGAACAGGTTAAAAAAGACGCTGGCGCTGGATAGGACACACTTTGCGAAAACCGGAGGGAATATAACAAGAAGGTCCTTGCCTGGAACCCGCAGGGACAGCGAAAGAAGGGAGGCCGAGAAATACATGGAGACGAGATTTGGAGGCGGAGATCAACAATATAAAGAAGAGCTGGAGGGTGCTGCAGGAGATAGCTAGAGATAGGAAGACTTGGCCTGAGGTGGTTGAGGGTCTATGCCCCAATGGGTAAAAAAGCAAAGAGAGAGAGAGAGAATTATGAAGCGTTAGAAGCAGAAGTAGAAGACTACGAATTAATGTTTTAAAAGTGATCTGGTATCCTGAATAGTTAGCTAACTTATCTAAAGCAGTATGGTTTCTTGTCCAAGTTAAAAAACTACCAATTATCTTATCTATGACAACCTAGTTTTGTGTTCAATTTCCCTAAACTACCAGTTTACTTTTCTAAAGCAATCTAGTTTTGCAAGTTTCTAACAGCAAGTTTGATGAAAATATAACCTTTGTTTTTGTTCTTCTATTTAAAGAAAACTAAACAAAAGCATAACGTTTGTACAGGGTTTACTGTACACATTTTTAGAACCATTTGCTTCCTAATGTCAATCAACTCTACCATAGAGGCTATTTATCAAGACTGTGCTTGCTATTTATGCACAGCCCAAATAGTGACTGTCGGTTCTCACGGACTTTAACTTGTCGTATGTTGTGACATCTTATTAGGTTGTGACATCTTGTTGTGACCTGTCTGTTGCAGTAGTAGTGGATTGAAATCAAGGACAACCACAACGTTTCGTAATATGGTCAGAATCAATATCTCGTTAAGAAAATTGTGTGCATGCAATGAAGAGCTCAGAATTGATGAAAATGAAAATCGTGACATATCCTTTACAGGACGTAGCCATCAACCACATACAACGAGTCGTTAATTTTCTAGGCACCACTTATACGTTCAGTAATTTGTCATTGCTTTCTTAACACAGAATTTCTTCAGAATTGATACATTTATATTTTTTTCCCCCGATCCAGAAGCACTTAAGCTTTTCAGCTCTTCGGCTCATTGCCATAGACATGTAACCCTTCGTTTCTGTGCCACGAACACCGTAAATCTGAAGAGCCTTTAGCTTTTCTGCCTGCCCACGGAATTGAACCACACTTATACGGGAGGCTTGTCACTCGTTGTCCAACGCGTTACGAAGACGCTGGGCAGGCGGGCATACATTAATATAAAACTGTATGCACACGTAAACATACTTAGACACATAATAACACTAAAATAGTAACGCAATATTTTAAAATAGATCCCATGAAACAATTACAGTGTGGTATTTGGGGGATGGGTGGGGGCGGGGGGCTTGTTCCATGTCAACACCGGGTTAGGAAATCGGGAACTTATTTTCACGACAGCGTTACCCAGGACGTACAAGTTACTGAGAAGAGGCGATACTAAATATCGTTTCTTAACCTCCAGGTTTGACTTGGGACTAACAATCCCATCATACAAAAAGATATTACGTTACAGAAACATCAAAGAAGACACTATATATTCGCTGGCATAAAGGGCTACCGGAGTCACTAACTCATATGACATATGACTGGTAGTGGTGAAAGCCTACAGGAAGCCTCTATCCTGAGTTCCGAAGCCAATACCATAATTGGGTTCTGGAATGTGAAAACAATGTATGAAGTAGGAAAACTATTACAGATAAAAGCGGAAATGAGAAGATATAATCTACATATTTTAGGGATGATCTATATCAGATTGGCAAACGATGGAAGAAAAACCAGAGTAACAAGGGAAACTGCTCTCGTTTCTGGACTAGGTGCTGATCAACACCACGAATGGAAATATATCAGCAGCCGATTGATTAAGATTAAGAGCTTAGTTAACATCAAGGGTGAGGAGTACAACATGAAAATAAATATAATAAAGACAGAGACAATGGCAATAAGTAGACAACCAGAAAACCTTACAATAAAACTCCAGAACTAGAAATAAAACAAACCATTGAGGCCAAATACTTAGGAGCAATTTTCACAGCAGATGGAAGTATTGATAGCGAAATCAGCAATCGTTGCACAAAAGCTAATCAGGTACTGGGACAGTTAACACCACTGTTGTCACATAAAGAGATACCCTAAAAACTAAAGCAAATCTCATAAGAACGATTTTCTGGCCAACACTATGTTACCAGTGTCAAACATGGCCAATAACAGCAGCTAATGAGCAGAAAATCATAACGACAGTGATGAGGTGTCTTAGAAGAGCTGCAGGTGTGACAATAAGAGACAAAATTAGAAATGAAGAAATCAGAAGAAGACTGGATGTGAAACCAGTCATGCAATTCATAAAAGAACAACAGATTAAATGGTTTGGACACCTGACAAGAATGCCCTGGTATCGCCTACCACAGAGAGCACAACAGAAAAAGTATAATGAGTACAAAGCAAAAGGAAGACCACGCAAAAGATGGAGCGACGGCATCAAGAACAACCTTACGAAAATGAATATCAGCTTACAAAGTGCCTTAAAACAAGCACACACAAGATCACTACGTGTCCCCCCCCCCAACACTTCTATAAAGAAGTAAATGGTGGAAGAGAAGAAGAAGATACAAACATCGCTTTTATACAATGCTACGCACCAACAAATGATAATGAGGATGTAGAGAAATGATTTACACTATGCAAATCTGCAAGAAGAGTTTGACAAATCGCCATGCCATTATGTTATTATTATTATGGGATACCACAATGCAAAAGTTGGAACAAGACAACACTACATAACTATGGGAACACATGTATATGATGTGATGAAAGATAACGGGAACTTCTAGTAAACTTTAGCATGAACATGCTGGTAACACTAGGTACCTTATTTAAACATCTGTACATTCATAACTTAATATGGAATTCATCTAACTGCAGAGATAGAAAGCAAATAGATCACATGATGATCAATAGACACTCATGATGCTTACTACTAAATACTGCAATCAAGAGATGCGCATATGTTAGTAGCGACTACCACATAGTCACAGCTGATAGCTTATGAAAATTAAATCGTGGCATATCCTTTACATGACGTAGCCATCAACCACAGTAAACGAGTCGTTGATTATCTAGGCACCACTTATACGTTCGGTAGTTTACCATTGCTTTCTGAACGGTGAGGTCTACTTTTACCTTTTCGTAAAAATCCCACAGAAACAAATTTGCTTCCAAACTTGCCCACCGTGGGGTTTGAACCAGATACGTTTGGGTTTGTGATCGAGCTCACTACCGCTTGAGCTACAGACGCTTATAGCTTATACCAAACTTAAACTAAAAACAAATAGTGCAATAGAAAACTTTCACAAGTGATCCGATATTGATTGACTATAAGACACTGAAGTAAAAGATAATTTAATACTCCAGTTAAAGAACACATCATTTCAGGTCATATAAATTTATGAAAATGTAGATGAGATAGAACACAACATAAATAAAACATGGGACAATATATCATCTATATATAAATATCTCTTCACCTTCACCCCTAGGAGGTATAGTCCACAACAAGGCCTTCAAGCCCTCTATCTAACTCCATATATATATATCTTCACCTTCACCTAGGAGGTATAGGTCCACAACCAAGGCCTTCCAAGCCCTGCCTATCTAACTCCTATATAAAATATTACCTGGCTAGGTCCCAGGCCAGCCCTTCTAACTCCATATATTCTCCTTTCACCAGGTGGTCCACAAGGCTTACCGCCTATCTAACTCCATATATCTACTTCACCAAGCCTGTCCAGCCAGCCCCTATCTAACTCATATATATCTTACTTCACCTGGAAGCCTGTCCAAGCCTCAAGCCCTCTTTAACTCCATATATATTCACCACCTGGGAAGCCTAGGTTCAGGTTAAGCCCTCTATCTAACTCCATATATATAATTTTACATGCCATATACATATAACAAGAGAGTAAAACTTGTCTAGAGTAACATCTGCGAAAAAGAAATATAAAACACATATAGACATGACAAATATTAGACAAAAGAAGAATACTAAAGAGGAAACTTTTGGAAGCAAAGTCTGAAAAACTGAAAGCAAGATAAATGAACAATACAAAAATACAAGCAAAGAAATCAAGCAGGCTGTGAGAGCTGACAAACGCATCTGTTGAAGACCTAGCAGTACAGGTAGAAGAAGAAGAAAAACAATGTGACCAAGGAGCAGTGTATACAATTACAAAACTAATAAGTTGTAAACGTTACAAGAGATTTGACACTCTCATAAAGAGTGAAAACGAAAAACTATTGACAAAAAAAGAGCGGAACAAGAAATGCGCTAAACAGTACAATTTAAGGTATTGCTAAACAGGCCACCATCAACATTAGTAGTAGACGTACCAGAACCAACAGAGGAACTTGAAAATGACATTGAAACAACCTGGAGAGAAGAAATCATTACATCCATTAAATCACAATCGCAAGACACCAGGGTATGATAATTTAAACGCTGAATTATTCAAAATAGACACAAATTCTCATACCATGTACTACTAATGTACACTATAGCGATTGTTTAATCTATATGAACAGAGAGTACTACTCAATTACTACTAACATTGTTTGCATCTCAATGCGACATACTCTAATGTACTACTACTACCATTGATTAAAATCTAGTATCGATATGACTACTAATGTACTACTACTACCATTTTTACATCTATATGCGATGTTTAAATAATACCTGATACATGAAACAGAGGAGTCATCGTCGTCAATAAACCAAAATATGGCCTCCCTTGGCGATTGTAACAACTGGCGTGGAATAGCCCTCCATTACGTTCCTAGCAAAATCTTATGAAAAACAAGCGTGGAGTGCATTACCGACGCAGTAAATAAGACATTAAGAAAGGAACAATCTGAATTACACAGAGGGCGGAACTGTATAGGCTAAATATTTCCTCTTTAAAATACTATAGAACAATACACAGAGTGGAAAAGCAAATCCTACTGGAGATGGATCGGACACGTGATACGCATGACATCTAACTCTGTCACGAAAACTGAACTGAAATGGATACCACAGGGTAAACGGAAAAAACGGAGGTCCCAAAACAACACGAAGGAGAACAATACAACAATAACTGGAAGAAATGAAGGAAAGCTGGTATACAATACAGAGGTACAATACAATACAAACGTTCTGTCATGAAAAGTCCAGAGTAAAAGATACTGAGAAAAGCATATTGTTTTAAATGACAGTAACCGCTAATAGTGGACATCTGAAGTAAAGAAGTGTTTAAATAGAAGATTGTAAAGTAGACATTGCTCGTCAGTGTCACAAAATATGTCACATGATGATGATGAGTTCTCATTAGGTTAGCAAAAACAAATACAATATTTTCTTAAAAAATCACGAAAGAGTTGTCAAATATTTATGTAAATATAGATGTATACACGTATGTTGTCATATACATGTGTATACATCATGTTATAGCGGACGTAACTGAGAGTACTCTGTTAAACTTACTCGTATCGATAAATACAGCTTATCTGTTGTCCCGAGTCTAGACATATATGTTGATATATTAGTATCGATTCCTAAGTCACATGTCTGGACGTATGTTGTGGACTTATGAATGTTGGAGAGCTCATAAGTAGTTCAAAACCATTCAGCTGAAAATCTAGATTACAGACGAAATAGACAATAAAAAGCGACTTAAGTACTATCAGGTGACTCGAATTACACAAAAAAATGATTCAAATACTATTTAAAATTGCAAAATCAAGGAAGAAAAAATATAGAATTGATGAAATATATTTTCATTAAAGTATTATGAGGTTGAGTTTTTACATCTGTCCAAGACTTGGTCGCGAGTACATAATGGGTGTAGAATATAGGTATGAACATCAGTTGTGTTGTGAGTACAACATGAGAGTGGTATATATGTGTACTACTGAAAGTGACAGAACCACTAGTGACAACTGTTATAAGAAAGAGAAGATGGAGATATGTTGGGTACATCTTGAGGAGAAATGATCAACGAATATCAAAGCAGGCATTGAAGTGGGATGCAAAGGGTTCAAGAAAGAGAGGTCGACCTAAAGAGACCCTGAAACGAACTTTGCTGAGAGAGGTAGGAAATATCGGTCTCAATTCCATGGAGGAGATTGAGCGAGTTGCCCAGGATAGAGCGGTATGGAGAAATTACTTGCAGGCCCTATGTAACGTATAACGGTACGAGAATAATAATTATTATTATATATGTGTGCAAATCAGTGTTGCCGTGAGTACAAAATAGGTGTAGTATGTTGGTATGTGTCTGTGAACAGTGTTAAAAGTAAAGGTAAAGGAACTGTTTCATACTCGAGGTATATAGGTATACAGTGTTAGGCTGTATTTCATTTGACCGTGAACACAATGGATGTGGTCAGCATCAGCTGGCTGCCTTCTTTCCCAGAGCATGTCTGGTACCCAGTTGAGGCTGTGTCGACCTGAGAGCCGTCGCGGTCGGGAAAAATTCCACGCGCATTGCGGAGCTGAACCCAGACCACCAGCCTTGCGAAGCGAGTTCACTAACAACTACGCTACAGCGGCTCTCTCGTGAACAGTGTTAACGTGAGATAAAAATGTGTGTTATATACAGGTGTGTGTGTGTGTGTGTATATATCAGTTGTGCCGTGAGTACACAATGGATGTAGTACACATGTATGTGTGTGTGTGATCAGTGTTGCTACGGGAATAAAATGAGTGCAATATGTAGAAATTGTTTTAGCTATTGTTGAAATATTTTGTCTCCGTGTACGCGAACATATTTTCATTCAAATATTAAAACTTTGATTTGTTTGTCTATGTGTGTGTGTACGTGGAACTGCGCGTGCATGTATCTGTGTGAGTACTTTTGAATAATATCTAATTCATTTTCCTAATGAGAAAAGACCACTCACATGAATATAGGTCGGTCGTGCCTACATTGTCAAGACAGAGACCAGCCTAGGTTAGAATACAAAGCATCGATCTACAAATAAGCACGCACATCCATTTATTTTCTCCTACATCATCATCTCCTATATTAAATGCGTATTGACATAACAAACATATTAATAATGTATTTATATGCTAACTACAGCCTAAAGCAAAGTTTTAAAATCTCTATTCCCCAAAGACTTTTATTTAGATTTGTGGAATAGCAATCTCGAATAGGAAATATAGTGTAAATAATCTGTGGTATGACTGTAATTAAGTCGTAATATCTAACAGTTAATAAAGAGATACTGGAATTGCTGAAATGGTAGTTATATAAATCACATTTTGCAACAGAATGGGGACAAATTGGACATCATTACTTATCAATTTAGTTCCACCCATGTGTTACCGGGACCCGCAAGGTAAGCAAAGAATAGTAACACTGCGACCTACAAGGCATGTTTAAGAGACGACTGACGTAGGGTCCTAGGAAACTACCTAGTAAATAACAAGCGTCACTGAAATCGGATATGCTGGCCTACTTGTAGGCGCACAACTTGCACAACTTACAATCGCTCTTAGGCTCAGATCACATACAGATCACACAGAGTGGTTATCAAGTGATCGATTTTGAATGCCAGAATAAAAAGAAGATCTATGTTTTAGGTCATTTATTAATTCCTTGTTTGTATTTGTACCCTTGAGAAAGACCTACAGTCAAAACGTCGGATTGGTGTTACGTTTATTATTTGTTTCTTGCTTGATAATGTAACACTATATACATATACGCGTCTTTGTACAAAACGCACATTTACTTAGTATTACCGCAGTCTTCCCACGGTTTTCTCTAGATCTGATCTTATCAGATCTGAACCACCTCAGATTTGAAAGTTTTCCGTACATCGCCTACATTGTGGAATATCAATCTCGGATATGTAGTATATTGTAAACAATCTGTGGTATGACAGTGAATAAGTCGTAATAGCTAACATTTAATAAAATGAAACGGAAATTGATGAAATGGCAGCTCCATAAATCACACATTGCAACAGAACGGGAACAAATTGGACAACACTTCTATCTAGTTCAGTTCAGATTATCTTTACTGTACATCGAACCAAATAGTCCATAAGTGATTCGATCTCTTCCTCAGTATGTCTTGTAGCATGTATCACGTGATTCGATCTCTTCCTCAGTATGTCTTGTAGCATGTGGTATCTTACGTGATTCGATCTTTTCTCAGTATGTTTTGTAGCATGTGCATCTTTCGACACAAGATTTGTGTTCGCTACTATTACTTCAGATAAATAAGTATAATTGGATGATCATCATTTAAAATAGAAGTTGGAGATGGATCAGACATGTGATACACATGAAGGCTAACTCTGTCATGAAAACTGCACTGAGATAGACACCAGTGGGTAAACGAAAAAGTGGAGATCCAAAACGTCTATGGCTAAGAACAGTAGAACAAGAACTGAAAGATATGGACCTCTAACGGTGAAGTGAGATACAGGCTAGAGAGACAGAAAGAGAGAGAGAGAGAGAGAGAGAGAGAAAGATATGAAACTAGACTTTGTTTTCCTTGTCTTTATCACCTTCTGTTATCTAATCATTCCTGTACTTCTCTCTCTCTTTCTCTGTCTATCTATCTATCTCTCTATCCAAGAAATGTGGTAGACAATCAATCAATGAGAAAAGGAAAACGATCATGTATAAAGAAGTTGTGGACATAATGTTAGAGATAATTGATGGAAAGAGGTCACTATCGTGTCCCTGATTAAGTGTAGTAGTCAATGATTGATGAAATGTTTGGATGTATCATTGAAAGAAGAGGTCATTGTTCAAGCGAACATATTCTGAAAGTTGAGAGATGCCCTCGAGCATTCGATTACACATTCTCATGCTTCATTAACTTCCTTTCTGAATTAATGTTAGTTATGTTCTGTTATATGAGTGATTATGTTACTGAGATGTATTTATTTGAGCGCTTTCTTGAAATACTTGGCTGTAACAGCTTGATAGGGATTGCATGTTTTTGTGTATGCGTATTTGAGTGTGTGTATTTGAACTTTTGTGTTAATCGTGTTTTCTATTTGGCTTCTTCTTCACCTCTCAACTCCCAACGGAGCATAGGTTTTCAACAAACTTCTTCCAACCCATCCTCTCTCTCTCTTACCATCCAATAAAATTCTTTTCACGTCTTGTCTAATCCTTTTACTATTAGTCACCAGCTCTCTTCTCCAGGTATTTCTAGGCCTTCCCCATCTCCTCTTTTCATGCGGGTTCAAAAATAATGATTGTCTTGCAGTTCTACTGTCGGTCTTCTTAATGTGTGCCCTAATGTGTCTTTAAACAGTTGTATTTGAAGATGTTGTTAAACACACATTATGTCTGTCTATCGGGTATACGTGATTGTATATAATATTGAGAAGATGTGACCCGTTGTATCAGTTATGTTGATTATCATCATAGCACCCTGGACATGTCCATGGGCTCTCCGATCTCCGCCTCAATAAATCCATCAGCGTCCAGCGGCTTAACACGCCAGTTCGATGTCAACACACCAAACAGTATCCAGCAGCGTAACACGCCAGTTCGTTGCTGATTAATCAATCTATTTGCATATTTGATCTGTCGTTTTCTTTCTTCTCCTTCTTCTTCTCCAGTGTATCCACATCCGTTGGTACCGCTGAACGCTGTGTTTTTGTCACATGGCTCATATTGTCATTAGTATGTTTTCAGAAGTCTTACTTTTGTTTCTTTGTTTGCGTTGTGCCACAGTTTATTCATACAGACTACCCACTGGAGTGCCATGGCTAACCTTCTTCTAACTTCTATCGTACAGTCTCCATTATTGTTAATTATAGAGCCGATATTCAAATATGTGAAATCTTAATGTTTTAGTTATTGACAGTCTTCTACTTCTTCTTTGCGTTCGTTCTTTACGACCAATTTTAATCACTCTTTGTGATATGTTTGATCTTTGCCAAGAACGTGTATACGTTGCACATTGGTTTGGTAGGCCCCTAAACGATAGACTTCTACACGTTTAGGACACATGCATCCGATTTCATCCAAACCTCCTTAGTCGCCTCTTACGACATGTATGGCAGGTAATAGTGGTTCTATTCTTTACACCCCAAATTTGGGCCCCGGTAACCACTCGGGAGGTTATTGATAGTAATTATGGGTTGAGATTTTGCTTTGTCGGTGGACCACCTTATTTTAGTTTTCTATGTGTTCAGAAATAGGTTATGATCTTCGTTGTGTTTTTGACACTGAATTAGCTGTTTTAACCCGTTCGCACTATTTGAGAGGAGAGCTGTGTCATCGGCATACCTTAATTCTGGAATCATGTTTCCATCAATTGTAAACAGGGCAATAGATTTGCATTTTTTGTCATTGCTAACATTTCTAATTATATGTTCTGTATAGATATGGAATAAATATGGAGAGAGTATACATCTTTGTCTTATTTCCCTGTGCACTTCCAACAATTCTGATGTTTCATCAGCTATTCTGACTGCTGCTTGTTGTTTGTGATAAAGTGTTTCTATTAAATGGATCAAATGTGACGGATGAGAACCCATGTCTTTCATGTTGTTCTAGAATTTCTTATTCTGCACATTTATATTGTAGATGGCTTCTGTGTGTGAATCTACAAGACAGGTATATAGATGCGCATTACTCTATCTGTGTTGGATGAGTTTCTATGCACATAGTTGAATGCTTCAGTGTAATCTACAAGACAGGTATATAGATGCACATTACTCTATCTGTGTTTGGATGAGGTTTCCAAAGCGTTCTTCTTTTTTTGATATAAGCTTCTTATACGCCAAAAATGTTGGGTCCAGTGCTGCTCTTGAATGCGATGTTAACTGCGATGCTTGCAGATACTGTCTGGCGTATGACGATAATAAATGCCGATTAAATACTGGACATCTCTTTTGTCAAATTACTTAATCTCAAAGTCTACAAACTGCTACAGAAATAAAGGAAACACCCATTGAGTAGATATTACTCTTTTAAGATAATTTATACGCCACCGGTTCTGGAATAATATACATGCTGGTCAGAATAGGCAGAAAATCCCAAGAACGTAGTATATTTGGTCTTATCATAAACACTAGTGAAACCTAGATCACGTTTCAGTATGTCCCTAGAGAGGAGTAGAACGACCCAGACATCTAAGTCAATAACAATCTCCCTCTACCACTGTACTGTTTCACATATTTTATCAGTAACATCTTCAGATTATTTAACTCTAAGAGAATTTCCAAGTCCAATGTTGCTTTAGAAATATTGTGTGGGACCTGAAAGGATCAGTATAAACACAAAATTAAAAGTAACTAGATATAGACAAAAAGTTGACTTTGTTATATGCTTGCAGCAGTGTATAACAGACATGCACAAAAACTAAATCACTTCTACACAAGAAATTACTGCCTACTGCTCACAATAAAAGGACACGACACAAATCCAGATACCGAAGAGCTCATGATCCAAAGTATTCACACTGTTGCAGAAGTCCTAGGTGATATGGACCGATTATGTTGCGCGAATGTCTGATAAGCACATCCCAAACAATTGCTGTAGGGCCAGCATGATGAGAACAACAATAAGAATTCGAATAGTTGAGAATAGTTGTATAGTTGAGGAGAAGATAAAACGAGCTGCTGAAATTTGTGAGAGTTTGACAGTGCACAGTAAACATGCCCAGTACCAGACAGCGATGTCCTCATGAAAGCAAAATGTTTAGACTACCCAAAGTTGCTATACAATAAAAGATGAAAGTGAAATCGTCATTTAGATTGTGTCCCTTAGATTATGTCTGACAATACCAGGTCTCAAACTTAACGCGGAGGACACATACAATACTACAGGGTGTTCAACTTAAAAGCAGCCCCAGTGATAAATAGAATTTGCCAGTACGTATTGCATCTCCGTCTATCTGCTAAGATTTTCATTGTAAACCAGTTTTTACTGACTTGTCCTAGTCAATTGTTCATCCTTTCTCACTTTTCAGATACATACACAACCTTAGACCTATACTAGTCAAGTGAACTGACCTTTCTCATTATACATATATGCCAGATTAGCTATTAATGGGCTGCTTTAGTTGAACACTAGTATATTCTTTTATAATTCTGTTCTACACAACTATTAGAAGATGTGAGATCATATTAGTTCTGTTTACTGTATTCAATTCTCACTCACTGCATCCAGCAAGGTGTTTCATTGTCTCTCTAGTTTTATCATGTCCTTATGTAAAGTAGGATAAAGTGATTACATTTTTTCTCCTTTTAGAAATATACATTTTTGTTTCATTAGAAAATATGATCGATTAAATGTGTACTCTTGTTATGTTTACCTTTCTGGCGTTATGTTGAATATGTTGATTGTCTTATGCCATTGCTTCAGGGATATAAGACTGCTCCTCTCGCACCGTTACAGGTTAGGGATATATACTTACAGCTAATATTCGCTTCTATATCAAGAATTGTTTTCTTATTGTCTTAGTAAAACTAATACATAAATAAATTTCCATCATCGTACCAAGCATTGTTTTATGTTATTGCTTCTGTTTAATTAGTTTTTTTGCAATGTGATATGTTATGGAATACTATACAGTTCATTTTACCAACTGCACACAATATGTGATGTAACCACCATCTTGTCAGTTGACTTTAGTTTTCCAATGTTTTTCTTGTACCAATTCTGCCTTAGTCAATCTGAAAGCCGTGCGATTTGAAAATATCGAACTTTGACTGTGAGATTTGAACCTAAGACCTCTAGCCTAAGAATAAAATACACTAGCCACTATTCTATCACGGCTTGTTATATGCCATGCATTATTGCAACTAGAGGATTATAGCGAGGATATTTAATGGCATATGCGTGTTCCAAATGTATAAAGCAAAAAAATAATGTCAAACAGATAGAATATGTTTCTGAAATAAATATCACTTAATAAATGATAAATAACATTATACATTCAAATGTTACCTATAGCGTTGTTTTCTAACAACGAGTACTACTTTCGTTGTACTTACGACAATAGTCATGATGGTAATGTTAATATAGATGTTGATGATGATGATTTTATGATAATGTTCATAATGTTGATGTTGATGCAGAATATGATAATCATGATGATATTGACGATGTTGTTGATGATAATATTATCGATATAAGGGAAGACTGCAGTAAAACTATGTAGCAATGGCGAAACACGTAAAACAAAGTATTGCAGTTTTACAAAATAATAACATAAAAATACACAGCAAAGTTTCATCCAAAAATATATGCATTTCGTCGAAACGTTGTTGTGTATTGTTATTTGTTTTGTACTTTGTAAAACTAAAATTACGTGGTTTGCCATTCTTCTTCTTCTTTTGTCGTCACACTGCTACCGGGTTGTTGCCCAGTGTCGTGGTTTTCTGTTTTTGTCTTGCTCTGTTCTGGTGGCTTGTGTGATTGTTATCTTTGCTCTTTCACGGATTTGCTACGCCATCTAACCATCTTTTCCGTGGTCTTCCTCTTGCCTTCTTTCCTGATGTTCTGTAGTAGAAGACTCTGTATACTGTGGAGTTTGGATGCATTCTTATTAAGTGGCCAAACCACTTCATTCTTTGTTTATCATGTAATTCAAGCACGGTTTGTGCCAACTTTCTTTCTTATGCTGATGTTGGTGATTCTGTCTTGTCTTGTGTTGTTGGTAACTTTTCACAGGCAACGCATTTCACATGTAGTTATTTTTGTGACTGCGCTTTGCTCAATGTCCATGTTTGGCTCTGGTAACACAAAGTAGGTATAAAATGCTGTTGATCATCTGTTGCTTAGCTGCCTGTGAAATTTTAGGTGCCTTAACAATGGGGCTAGCTGGTAGGTTACAGCATTTGCTTTTGTACTCTAGCCTCTATCTATCCAGTTTTCCATCTTCTGTGAATGTGGTTTGCCATTGATGATGATATAATGGTAGTGGTGATAGATGCATTGTACTGAATGCTATGATCTCTGAAAATAAGGACCAAATTAGTAATGAAACTAGCATTATAAATAATGAATCAGTAATGATGCTTATTGGCATCAGCAACAGCAGCTACATAATGTAATACGGTATTGTATATTCTTGGTCTATTACAGACGTACCAGCAGTGCCGCGTCTTCCATCTTTGATCTCAGTGCTGAGTGTGAGCAGTTAGAACGAGCCCTCAAAGACAATGACGTCAGCACAGTAAAGAAATTCTTACAGGTAAGTAATACTGACATACATGTTTTGTTTCTGTTACCCTTTTCTTTCAAATACCGATAAAATAAACTGAGTAGAATAATGTTTATACACTTAGATTATTTCGTCGTATGAGCATTTTTTAAACATCTCTGACGATAATTTCAAATTTATAGTAAATCTGAAATTTAGAAGTTAACTCTAATATTAAAGCAGTTCTACTATATGGTAAGTCAGAAACATGGACAACGAATAAAATAATAACGCATAAATTGCAAACTTTCAACTGGTGTCTGCGCATAATAGAGGAACTTACGATGAGAACAAAACAGATTGCAGTGAACAAGAGATTAAAACAGACGCGGACGCTGGATGTGGCACACTTTGAGAACAACAGAGGGGAATATAACAAGAAGGTTCCTTTACTGGAACACACAGGGAAAACGAAAGAAAGGGAGGTCTAGAAATATATATAGACGCGATTTGAAGGCAAAGATCAACAATATACAGAAGAGCTGGGGGAGCTGCAGGAGATAGCTAGAGATAGGAAGACTTGGCATGAGTTGGTTGAGAGTCTATGCCCCAATCCGGGGTAAAAAGGCAGAGAGAGAGAGTGAGTGAAGAGAGTAAGTTAGAAGTATCATTTTCTGTTTATTGACTGCACAGTCAAAGTAATCAATAATATAACACCTGCACATGTGCACAAATGTGTCTGAGTGCCACAAATATACACCGAGTGTCCATGTAATGACTTTCCCTTATGTCAAAATTACCTTAACAAAATTGCTTATCTGTACCTGAATTTTCAGTGTCCTGATATAACCAAAAACAAGACACGTTCTGAGGTTCAACGACTTGCTTCGGCTTTAGAAGCTTTACTCATAAAAACAAGTTTCTTCCCAAATTCTCAGTGGTGCATCAGTTCATATTTTTAGTTCATATTTAATCATTCATTTTCCCATCTTGTGTAGGACTGTAAGATACCTGTCTGTTCTATAGCGCCACCCATTTTGCATATTTGTTTGGTCATCTCGTCCTGATATAGATATATAGAAAGTATTAAGATAGTTTTGTAAAAACACATCCTGATATAGAGAGTATATAGAAAGTATAAAGAGAGTTTATCAGCTCGTCCTGACACTCGTTCTTTGATAGAGAGTACCACGTGTCTTCTTAAAGATAATTTATTCAATTTTAAACTCTCAAACAATAACGATGAATAGGTACATCAAGAATGTATTTATTTGATAAATATGCTATAACATAATTTTATCAGTTGAAATAATTTTGGAATCAGTGAGTAGACTTCCTCTTCAATCGCCCCATATCGACACTTCGTTAACCACTCTGTTTGATTTGTATGTGATCTGAGCGTAAGAGTGATTGTACATTGTGCCAGTTATGCGCCGACAAGTATGTCAGCACATCCGATTTCTACGACGCTTTTTATTTACTAGGTATCTTCCCTAGGCTCCTTCCTCATAGCCCAATACGATATGCCTTTTAGTTCGCAGTGGTGCTATTCTTTGCTTCCCTTGTGGGCCCCGGCACCACGCGGGCGAGATGGTAGGCTCAGTTAATAAATAATAATGTAATAGATCAGGAACGGACAGCATTCCAGAAAATAACATGTATAAAAAAAAATATGTAACAAGCTGTCTACGGAAGCAAGAACATAAGTTCTTATGTGCTACTAAAGCAAGAACTGGCATATAGAAGCAAGGGGTTGACAATAAATAAGTAGATATCAACATCACAGAAGTTTACAAATACTGTGTTTGTGTGCACAATAAATGAGCGGTATATCAGAGTAACTGCCTCTACACGAGTCTCCATTTCGACGTCTTAAATATAGCTAATCGACACAGAAGCGAGAAAGTGACAGTTGGTGGATTCATAATTTCCCAGTACTAATAAAACTGTTATAAACATATCTGTCGATGTATTGAAGCATATAAATCTGAGATGGTCAAAGCGGATCAGATCAGATCTAGAGAAAACCCAGCGGTGGCTGCGGTGATACTTAATAACTTATCGAAAAAGGGGAAGACTGCAGTAAAACTTGGTAAAATAGCGAAACACGTACAAACAAAGTACTATAGTTTTACATAATACAGAACGTTTCGACCAAAAGACCATTATCAAGCAAACGATACAACAGGAGTGACGAATTTCAAGGAACACTACAAATGGACGATTACAGAAACATTCAAACGTATCTAATGAAAATCTGGGAATAAAACAAATGACGAAATAAGTGCAACACAAAACTAGAAGTGGAAAAGAAGAGAAGCAATAAACAGTCAAGTGAAAATATAACTTATATATATGAAGCAAATACACATACAGATTACAAGGCATGAGATGAGAAAGTACTAAGAAGCATAGGAATGTAATGCGTTGAGTCCAAGAGATCGCAAGGTACCATACAACGAAATAAACCGGTTCTCCAGAGCACATCGACTACGATCATCAGAGGAACATGATCGGATGGCTGTGACCTGACATCGCAAGCTCCTGAATGGCCAGTATCATTGAAATGAGTAATTAAAGGGGTCACAGAGCCTTGTCGTATATCGTGCATGTGTTGGGCGAATCGGTCACTGAGTCTCTTGCCGGTTTCCACAATATAGGCCTTGTTGCACTGCTTGAAGATAATGGCATAGATAATATTACGGGACTCACACGTGAAACTGTCTTCAATAACAAATGTGGCTTTTGGAAAAGACACAGTGCGGGTCTGTATTACATAAGTACACGTGTTGCAGCGCCGACGGCCACACTAGAGGGTGCCAAAATTATTCTGGATATTAGGCTTAAGGCAATTGTGAACCAACATATCCTTAAGACTTCTGTCCTGTCTGTACGCCACCAAAGGATAGTGTTGGAAGACTGAACAGAATCAGACTGAAGAATGGAGAGATGACGGAATAAGACTTTCTTCACAAGGAACTATGAGGGTGGAAAGTTAAGACAAGTTTCACCCTGTCAGAATTGGAAGTTCTATGCTGGTTAGAGAGAGCCTCCTCGCGAGAAATTTGCTGAAAGCGATGCATAGCAGATACAAGCACATTCTCCGGGTATAGGCGCTTGAGGAATAAATCAAGCATCTCGTGATCTCTCTCTCTCTCTCGAAAATCATCGTCCTCGCTACAGAGGCGACGAAGGGACAGAAGTTTTAAGGATATGTTGGTTCACAATTGCCTTAAGCCTAATATCCAGAATAGTTTTGGCACCATTCAGTGTGGCCATCGTAACTGTAACACGTGTACTTATGTAATAATACAGACCCGCACTGTGTTTTTCCAAAAGCCACATTTGTTATTGAAGACAGTTTCACGTGTGAGTCCCGTAATATTATCTATGCCATCACCTGCAAGCAGTGCAACAAGGCCTATATTGGTGAGACCGGTAAGAGGCTCAGTGACCGATTCGCCAAACACTTACGCGATATTCGCCAATGCTCTGTCACCCTTGTAGTCACTCATTTCAATGATACTGACCATTCAGGAGCTTGCGATGTCCAGGTCACAGCCATCCGATCATGTTCCTCTGATGATCGTAGTCGATGTGCTCTGTAGAACCGGGTTATTTCGTGGTACCTGACCTCTGACTCAACGCATTACATTCCTATGCGTCTTAGTACTTCATCTCATGCCTTGTAATCTGTATGTGTATTTGCTTCATATATATATGTTATATTTTCACTTCATTGTTTGTTGCTTCTCTTCTTTTCCACTTCTAGTTTTGTGTTGCAATTATTTCGTTATTCGTTTTATTCCCAGATTTTCATTAGATACGTTTGAATGTTTCTGTAACCGTCCATTTGTAGTGTTCCTTGAAATTCGTCACTCTTGTTGTATCGTTTGCTTGATAAAGGCCTTTGGTCGAAACGTTGCTGTTTATCGTCACTGTTTATGTATTTTGTAAAACTATAGTACTTTGTTTGTACGTGTTTCGCTACTTAATAAATTGTCGTATTATGAAAAAATACAAATATGTACGGACAGAAAAACAAATAAATAAAAGTAATAATAAAAAGGCACATAGTGAAAGAAACTAAGCAATACTGAAGACGTACATTGATCCCTTTATCCATCTTTAGTCATCCATCCCTTCGAGATCCATGATTTAGTTTGTTTAGTATATTCAATATGCATATGTGTATGTTTCCTTGACAAAGACTTAGATTGTTGGTAGTTTTATGATTTGATTATTCAGCGTGCTTGCTTGTGTAATACCATACATACGTGTATTTATCGTAAAACGTCAATGTGTAAACATATCTGTCTAATGTCCACTCTTTCCGCTATCCTAAAAGGAAAATGTAAACTCAAATTCCTAGGAGATTTAAATGTTACTATATTATTTAAAAATATGTCGCCGAGTTGGTAAATAATTAGTACTAAATCTTTTAATTTTAAGCAAATCCATGTTTATTGTTTTTGTATCTTCTTACAACATTTCGTCGTCTGTAAGCAACGAGCCTACATTTTTCAAAATTGTAAACACTTTCCAAGTTATGCCCATTGATCATCAGACTATTGCATATAAACCTCTTCGTCCAACGTTCCATATTTACCACTTGTTAAAACACTCTTTATGATTTGTATGTGATATGTGCCTAAGAGCGATTGTACGTTGTGCCAGTTATACGCATAGTACATACGATTTCTGCTAGGTTTTTGATTTACTAGGTAGCTTCCTAGGTCCCTATCTCAGTCGCTTCTACGACATTTCTTGTAGGTTACAGTTTTACTATTATTTGCTTCCTGGTAACCCGACAACACATGGACGCTATACACACATATATAAATATATATATATATATATAGAACAATCGACGTGTTACAACAATGAAGTGTGACTATACAGAAAAACAAAGATGGTTATCAAGTAGACTTAATCTACTAACAAATGTTGATGGACATGTACTATATAATTAATAAGGTGTCATTTTAACATGTCATTGTTTGTCAGAGGTCGATTACTTAGTGTCAGGTCGTCCTTTTAATCAGTTCACTGTTGAACTGCAAAATTACATACTTAAATACATACAAAAGTACCACAGATTTATGATGTATTTGTTTTATTGATAAGTGCCTCATCAAAATAATCATCAGTTTCTTAAAAGTAGGTCTGTTATCATAATAAGTAGGTCTATTATCACAATAAATAGGTCTATTATCGTAACAAGTCGGTCTGTTATCATAATAAGTAGGTCTATTATCACAATAAATAGGTCTATTATCGTAATAAGTAGCTAGCACTGATAATCGATACTGTGTGTTAAATAATAATAATATAATAATTCCTCTCGTACCGTTATACGTTACATAGGGCCTGCAAGTAATTTCTCCATACCGCTCTATCCTGGGCAACTCGCTCAATCTCCTCCATGGAACTGAGGCCGATATTTCCTGCCTCTCCCAGCAAAGTTTGTTTCAGGGTCTCCTTAGGTCGACCTCTCTTTCTTGAACCCTTTGCATCCCACTTCAATGCCTGCTTTGATATTCGTTGATCATTTCTCCTCAAGGTGTGCCCAACATATCTCCATCTTCTCTTTCTTATAACAGTTGTCACTAGTAGTTGACCAGACATGTCTCTGATTTCATCACTTCTCCTGAATTCGTTACATTAAATATTTATTATTTTTCGCAGACATCTATTTTCAAATGCATTCAACTTGCTTTCTATATTTTTAGTCATTTTCCAACTCTGCTGGCATATGTCAGGATTGATACAACATTTGAATTGAAAATTCGTAATTTAGTTTTAATACTATATAACTTGCAGTTCCATTTTTTTTATTTAGACTTTTAAAAGCTGATGTTGCTTTGCCAATTCGTATCATAATTTCTTTTTACAATTTTCTGTACAATCAAAATTTCTACCTAAATAGGTGAACTGCTCTGTTATTTTTATCATTTTAGATTCCAGTGTGATATCTGCATTACTTGCCATAGGTGTCTTCATTATATTTGATTTTCATAGCTTATCTGCAGTCCAACTTTTGATGCTATAGATGACAAGTTGTCTGCTTTTCTTTGCATATCTTGGTTGTTTCTACTTAACAAGGCAATATCATCTACAAAATTCAAATCTTCTAGTTGTCTATTTTCTTCCCAATCGATGCCAGTTTCGCCCTGCAACATTTTCGCATCACCCAGTCAATGGCCACTCCAAACAATAGCGGAGATAGAATACAGCCTTGCTTTACTCCGGTTTCAACCATAAACCAGTCGCTGTGTCCACCATCAGTGCGAACTGCACACTGTGAACCATCATAGAGGCTCTTAATAATGTTTATTATTTTGTCTGGTATTCCATAGCATCTCAGAATATTCCACAGAGAGATTATGTGTAGACTATCAAAGGCTTTTTAAAATCGATGAAATTTAGTATGAGTGGTTGTTGCTTCTCAATATGTTCCTCCAAAATTAGTCGTAGGGTAATTATTTGATCTAATCAGCTTCTCCCAGGTCTAAAACCAGCTTGTTCTTCTCTCAGTGTTGTGTCCACTGCTCCTTTGATTCTATTAAGAATGATTTTGCAGAAAGTCTTGGTCATTACTGATAATAGGGTGATCCTCTCCAGTTGTTACAATCTTTGAGATCACCTTTTTTGGGGATCTTAACAATTATTCCTTCTTCCATTGATCTTGGACAGTTTCTTCTTCCCATACTTTATTAAATAGTTCTTGCACCTGGCTAATAGTTGTATCATCAGCCGCTTTGAACATTTCTGCAGTAATGTTGTCATCACCCGCTGTCTTATTGTTTATCAAGGAATGCATTGCCTCCTTGACCTCAGCTACACTTATCATTTCTTCGTTAATTGGTAGAGAGCTGTTTCTTGCCTCTTCGTCATACTTGAGTAGTATTAATGGATCAAGTCTATTTAATATTTCTTCAAAATGTTCTGCCCATCTTTTATTCTGCTCGGTATCTGATGTTAGAACTTTACCATCTTTACTCTTGATTGGGCCACCCTTTGAATCAAAAGTTCTAGTAAGTTGTTTTAGTATATTGTATAACATTTTACTGTTTCATTCTTAGCTGCCTTTTCCCTTCTTCGGCCAGTTGCTTGACATATGCTCTTTATCTCTTCTAGCCGCTCGTCTCACTTCCTTGTCTTTAGTTTATATTCCTCTTTAGCTTGGATTTCATCTGTTGCATCCTTAGTATTAAATATTGCTACTTTCATCTTTCTTCTTTCTTGAATACATTTCCAGGTGTCATCGCTTATCCAGGGTTTCTGTCTTTCGTCTTTAATCCTGCGCTACTATTTGCTGCCCCCAATAGTGTGTCCTTTATCTTAGTCCATTTGTCTTCAATGTTCTGTTCGTTTTCACCATTGAGTAACTCGAACCTATTCTTAAGTTCGAGCTGATTTTCCTCTTTTACTTCTTTATTTTGAAGCCTTTGACTGTCTATTCGCAGTTCTTATTTTTTAGTATGGTGAATTTTCAATTTTAGTTTCAATTTACATATGCGTAAATTATGATCACTTCCTACATCTGCCCCTCTATATGCACGGACATCTAGCAATGATGTTCTAAATTGTGTATTTATGCACATATGGTCAATCTGATTCCTGGTCACTCCATCTGGTGAGTCCCAAGTAAATTTATGAATTTCCTTATGTGCAAAGAATGTACCTCCAATGACTAAGTTTGACAGCATACATAACTCCGCCAGTCTTTCTCCATTCTCATTCATAGTGTTTATTCCTTGTTTTCCTATAGCTCTCTCTACCCCTACATTATCACTTCCAACATTGGCATTAAAGTCCCCCATTACTACTAATATGTCATGTTTTGGGTCTTGTTGATTTGATCTTGTAGTTGCTCATAAAATGTGTCTTTCTTATCATCGTCAGCCTCATTTGTTGGTGCATAACACTGCAGTATTGTCATATTGACATGCCTGGTACTGAAGCGGGCTCTAATTATCCGACTCGAGATGGTTGCCATTCTAACATGCTCTTTGTTACTCTAGGTGTCATCATTATACCCACTCCTTCAAAATGCTTACCATCTTCTCTCCCTGAATATATGAAAGTTAATCCACTAACTACTCTTCTATCTGTTCCAGGTCATCTCACCTGTGCTGTGTGTTACTGAGCAAGAAATGTTTTTTTTCTGCACTTCACGTAAAACTGTCTTTGACTTATTTTGTAATCTTGGCCACAGAAATAATCATGACTTTCCTTGCCCCCCCAAAAATATCTACAAAATAGAATGGGAATGCTCTCAGTGAAATCTATTTTCAGAAAGTTTACAGGAAATTAACAGAGATTTCCAGTCTTTGTCTGAAAACATTGCTATCTACAAAATAGAATGGGAATGCTCTCAGTGAAATCTATTTTCAGAAAGTTTACAGGAAATTAACAGAGATTTCCAGTCTTTGTCTGAAAACATTGCTATCTACAAAATAGAATGGGAATGCTCTCAGTGAAATCTATTTTCAGAAAGTTTACAGGAAATTAACAGAGATTTCCGGTCTTTGTCTGAAAACATTGCTATCTTCAGGCTCTTCAATATTGGATGTCACCAAGAAAATAGAATTAATACACAATCCACAACTTAATAACTACTTGCCCGTGTGTGTTAGGGAAGTATCTCTTGGCGTGCAATTAGAAGAGAAGTAGACAAGTGAGGGTAATTGAACACTTTATAGAGAAATAGCACACAGACATTAGTTGGTAAATAAACACTATAACCATGAATAAGGCAGCGCTATCCAACGCGGCGCCTTCTAGCGCCATGCATGGCGCCCTGTCATGTATTAATGGTTCCTTTGTTTTACTGCAAAATCTCAAAGGTATATTGAATTCTACCACGTTTTAATTTGAACACTCAGTGTTGCTTTTATTTGGAGAAATATTGACTAACTTTTATATTGTCATTTCAATATGTTGTACTCTTCTAATCTATAGTCTGAAGATTAATTATGATTATTTACCCCATATTAACTGTTTTGTAATGCATTCCTTCATTTAGAAAAGGACACTACATCATGAGAGCAGCCGTGTCGTAGTTGTTAGTGAACTCGCTTTTTAGACTAGTGGTTTGGGTTCAATTCCACAAGTAGACGTGGTGGAATTTTTCCCTGAAACGGTTCTCTGATCGACCCAGCTTCAATTAGGTACCAGGAAAAGCAATAAGAAGTAAAGTCGTCAGGAGCGATGTTAACCACATTATCCATCGTGTGCCGACGGTCAATGAAAAATATAGGGCTAACACCGTATTACCCTATAAACCACGTGGTATAAAAAGGGTTCCTTTACTTGTTTCTTTCTTTATACTACACCTTGAAACGGCACACAGTGTAGACAGATAAATCATGTCGACCTTCATAACCTTTAAAAACATATATGAAATAATAGTCTAGAGCTACTCACGATCAGACAGCAATTCACACAGCAATTCCGCAATAAACACAAAAAGACACACAAAAATCTTAAATATTCAGGAAAAAATACCATGAAAAATTGATGTAAGCAAGCAGCCAGAAATAAAAGAGCAATATCTTATGTGAAACAATAAAATATGAATTCATAATAACAGAAAGCAATGAACAATATAGAAGAGATAATTTAGAAGAGAAAGCATACACCAAATGGTAGAGTCTCAAATTTAGATTATACAAATAGCAACTGAGAAGTTAACCAGTTTAGAATTGCAATAAAAATTAATCATGGATGACAGCAGACATTAAAAATGAAACGAAAGAACGAAAACAATTCAAGAACATTGCAGAATATGAACAAATCTATAAAGATATAGAAAGTATGCGTAGAATAGCACACGAAGAGTGGATCATCACAAGCGAAAGACTGTAACACAAAATATTACTGAAACAAAATACAAAAAACATGCACCAGAAAATAAGACAAATGTCAAATACTTAAAATAAAAAACAATACTAAAAGAAGTGGCTACAGCGAAAGCAAGAAAAGAGAAATATTATTGAATAAGATCGATAAAGCAAATAGATGGAATGAATACAAAAAGAACTATTCGATGACAATGAAAGCAATATACCAACAACCAATAGTCATGATTGCCATAATATTCTCAAATGGAAAATCGAAAGAGCAATAACTATGATGAAATAATACAAACAACTTTAGAACTGGACAAGCAAAGCTAAAATTGACAGGAACCAAATAGCATTTTGACATTTACACAATAACGCATTTATTCTATGATATATACTATATAGCAGCAGCGTCTATGTGCACTCACTTTACGTCGTACGAGATTATGTTCACATGAATCGTGGTATAGAAGTTGCGTCGACATGACCTTACTGACGTTAGAACATTTGTCAGATAAGTTTAGATATTTATCCAAACACTACTGCTCTCGCCAGTTGTGAATTCGGTAAATTTGCACTTAGCATGATGAAGTTTTTAAGAAAAAATCCAGCTGATGTTTAAAATATCCCCTACCAACCACAAAATTTGTCTGATCACATTTTCTATAATGTTGAAGGAAGACCTAATGCAGGGTAATTCCTGAAATATGTTGAATTTAGAAGATGATTTCTGCCAATCAGCCGTGTGGAGATTGTTTACGTAGATCTTTCCTTCTAGTGTACTCCTTGGACAAAAGTACGATGGAGTTAGGTTTGTAGAATTAGCAAGACAGAGTCCATGCGAGATTATGCCCTTCCAAGAGATATGCCATTATTTCTGCTAATACTCATATAAAACTGAAAAAACGTAGTTTGTAATATGTAAATGGTCATGTACCAGTGAAACAAGAGCTTAAGAAAAAATAAAATTCACGTTGATTAAGACCTGTATTAGAAGAACAGTCAATATTATAGCAAGACGGAGATCTGAATCTGAGACACACAGAGCAAAGAGAAGCACATGAATACCACCAAATCTTAAAAAAGAGGTGAACTGAAACCATAGAGTGAGATGATAGGGATGACATGAAAAAGTGTCATAGAAAGAACAGAATTGCAAATATTGCTGAAGCCATGTGCTCATGCGGGAGCTGACATGATTGTTATTACTGTAGGACAAATATATTAGAACTAAAGCCGGGAAGAAATAGTGTTATGTATACTAACATACAAAACATATATATATATATATACATTTACATATATATTCTTACCCAATGTAATAATGCACCAAGAGAAAGGAAATGTAGAAAGATTTATGATGGCTGCAGCAGTTGTTGTGTTAAAGGTAATGATAACTTGGTGATGATATAACATATGTAAGTATTTCTATCCAAGAACTAATATACTTAATTTCTTCACAGCTCCATCACACACGATTTCCACTGGACGTGCACACCAGTCTAATGGACAAGTCCAGCTGTGACTCCCGACGACAGAGTCATGCAAGTCAGGACGTGGAGATCCTACTAAGGAAGAGCCAGACGCTCATTGACTCATTAGAGCGGCACAGAGATAGTGAGACTACAGATGATACACCAAATATATTTAGGTATTTGATATATTTAACCGAGAACAAGATGTTATTACTGCTTGTAATACTGTTATTTAAGACCAAGTAGAACATGAGGGATATGAGCCTTGTTATTACTACCTGTAATACTGCTATTTAAGACCAAGTAGAACATGGGGATATGAGCTTAATTACATCTACGCTGAAACTGCTATTAGCACCTAGCCCAGAGAACATAGAATGAGTTTGATTCATGTCTCCTGTAATACTGTTATTTAAGACCAAGTAGAACATGGAGATATGAGCCTTGTTATTACTACCTGTAATACTGCTATTTAAAACCAAGTAGAACAGGGATATGAGCCTTGTTATTACTACCTGTAATACTGTTATTTAAGACCAAGTAGAACATGAGGGATATGAGCCTTGTTATTACTACCTGTAATACTGCTATTTAAGACCAAGTAGAACATGGGAGATATGAGCCTTGTTATTACTACCTGTAATACTGTTATTTAAGACCAAGTAGAACATGAGGGATATGAGCCTTGTTATTACTACCTGTAATACTGTTATTTAAGACCAAGTAGAACATGGGGGATATGAGCCTTGTTATTACTACCTGTAATACTGTTATTTAAGACCAAGTAGAACATGGGAGATATGAGCCTTGTTATTACTACCTGTAATACTGTTATTTAAGACCAAGTAGAACATGAGGGATATGAGCCTTGTTATTACTACCTGTAATACTGTTATTTAAGACCAAGTAGAACATGGGAGATATGAGCCTTGTTATTACTACCTGTAATACTGTTATTTAAGACCAAGTAGAACATGAGGGATATGAGCCTTGTTATTACTACCTGTAATACTGTTATTTAAGACCAAGTAGAACATGGGAGATATGAGCCTTGTTATTACTACCTGTAATACTGTTATTTAAGACCAAGTAGAACATGGGAGATATGAGCCTTGTTATTACTACCTGTAATACTGTTATTTAAGACCAAGTAGAACATGAGGGATATGAGCCTTGTTATTACTACCTGTAATACTGTTATTTAAGACCAAGTAGAACATGGGAGATATGAGCCTTGTTATTACTACCTGTAATACTGTTATTTAAGACCAAGTAGAACATGGGAGATATGAGCCTTGTTATTACTACCTGTAATACTGTTATTTAAGACCAAGTAGAACATGAGGGATATGAGCCTTGTTATTACTACCTGTAATACTGATATTTAAGACCAAGTAGAACATGGGGATATGGCATGGGGAACTTAATGGCTACATGGCTAGTGCAGAAGCTGCGAAACCGTTCAGGTTAGCATTTTTTCATTATGTCCCCGAGAGAAAAAAACTATATGACATTACCGGAGTTTGAATTCATGTCTCCTGAATGCAAACCTGCGATTTAATCCTCTCACTTCCAGACGTATATATATGTAATCAGACTAGATAAAATAACATCTTAACAGTAAGTAAGTGCAGTACTTTTAATATGTTAAGAATATTTTGCCATTCTTGCTGTTTTGATTTTTGTTACGGCTAGGTCAAGCATTATCAGTGAAACACAGTATATTGTGAAGTCAAATAACAGCAGTGAAATAGTACATATTGACAAGTCGAATTTTAACAATGATATACTGCATATGAAGTCGAACATCGGTGCGTGCTACACTGCATGCTAAAAATTAAATATCAGTTAATGCTACAACTGTAATGTGCTAGAAAGTCGAATATAAATTCGACTACATTGGGTGTTATAAAGCCAAACTTCAATTGTGCTACACTGCATTAAAAAATGTGAACAATAGTCGTGCTATACTGCATGCTAAAAACTCGAATAAAAATTCGGGCAACACTGCATGATATACACATACACACAAATAAATATCAGTGGTAAATGATACAAGCTAATACACACTGATTAAAAGTTTCTGTAACAATATCAGTAAATATTGCCGTTAGTTGGTTTCTTTTTAAAGAAAAACTGTTCTTAATCTTTGGTTCTTTGTACATCTAGTACAATTGTACATCTAGTGCAAGAGTGTTCAAACTGTCTGTGTCCACATCTCTCTTGATTTTAAATACATTTCATTTCTCATCTGTTTAAAAAATGAGAGCTATAGTTAAACCTAATTGCTAATATTTGTGTGTGGCCTGTTTATTGACTTTTTATTGCATTTGTCCATAAATAAATTTATGAAAATGGCTGTTTCCATAAATCAATTGATCAAGATATGGAGATTGGATAAATTGATTGCAATTATACCGACTTAATAAAATGATGTTTATTTCATAAAATTGCAAACAAATTTATAACATCTTTTTGCCAATTGGCAATGTCACATATTCCATAGGCGCATTTTTTCATTTGTGCTTGAAATCTTTGAATATATTTCTTAACATCAATTCGTTTCTTTTTCTGTGCGTTATATGTGACCTGTATATGATATCGATGACAGCCGATGCTGATAATGCAACCTTGTTTAAGTATGATGTTGCATATGAAATAAAAATACTTAATCATTGCGTGCTATTCAAATTATGCAAATCTTCAACGACGTCACTGACATAACATCTATTGCTCCTGAAAACACAGACCAGTGGTTTTCAAAGGGTGTGCCCAGGCGCACCAGTGTGCTCGGTGACATTTCTAGGTCTGTACTATGAAATCCAGAAAGCCGAGGTAGCGTAGTTGTTAGTGAACTCGCTTCTCAAGGCTGGTGGTCTGGGTTCAACTCCCGCAGTGTGCGTGAAATTTTTCCCGACTGCGACGGCTCTCAGGTCGACCCTCAACTGGGTACCAGGCATGCTCTGGGAAAGTAAAGGCGGCCGGCGTGATGCTGACCACATCACCCATCGTGTGCCGACGGTCAATGAAAATACAGGCCTAACACTGTATTGCCCTATATACCACGAGGTATGAAAGGGTTCCTTTACCTTTACTTACTTTACTATGAAATCCCAGATCAGGGGTGGGCACATTTGCAGCGGGCACTAAGGTAAACATTCGCCATACATCTCACAGGCATAAATTAAATGATGTATAAAGAAAACGTATCATTTCCCTGTTATTTCTGTGATTTGTTTTGCATTTTATGTATTAAGTTTTTGTTTATAGTGTGCCTACGATGTTTTGTAGGAATTCAAATGTGTCTCGACTTCAAAAACTTTGAGAACTACTGGCATAGACGAGCAGTTTGAAACCTCTGACCTCGTAAACATATTAACCATTAAGTTACTTAGTTGTTGCACTTCTAATCTAGGTTGTACAAGTCGCAACAGTTGAGCGAACTCTAAAACATATTTAAACAACAATAATAAATTATGGATTTCCTTGAAGATTGATCGCCAACATATTGGAGACTGTTTTGTTTAACATATGACAGATTTGCGAATTGAATATACAAATCGTCCTAGTACAAACTATTTCATCTAATACTTGTATCGTAAACATATTTGAGTTAGAAATTATCCGAGCAGCTGTCGAAAATTGTTAATTAAATGAAGTTTTATTAAATAGCAAAGTAATAGATTTCAATAAAAACATATATTTTCTGAAGCAGACATTAACACATAAAACATATATTTTCTGAAGCAGTACATATCAACACATAAAATACATATATTTTCTAAAGCAGACATTAACACATAAAACATATATTTTCTAAAGCAGACATTAAAAACTTTGAAAACATATATATTCTAAAGCAGACATTAAACAAAATAAAACATATATATTCTAAAGCAGACATTAACACATAAAACATATATATTCTAAAGCAGACATGAACACATAAAACATATATATTCTAAAGCAGACATTAACACATAAAACATATATATTCTAAAGCAGACATTAATACTTAAAACATATATATTCTAAAGCAGACATTAACACATAAAACTTATATATTCTAAAGCAGACATTAACACATAAAACATATATATTCTAAAGCAGACATTAACACATAAAACATATATATTCTAAAGCAGACATTAACACATAAAACTTATATATTCTAAAGCAGACATTAACACTTAAAACATATATATTCTAAAGCAGAAAATTAAACATAAAACATATATATTCTAAAGCAGACATTAACACATAAAACTTATATATTCTAAAGCAGACATTAATACTTAAAACATATATATTCTAAAGCAGACATTAACTACATACAAACATATATATTCTAAATCAGACATTAACACATAAAACTTATATATTCTAAAGCAGACATTAATACTTAAAACATATATATTCTAAAGCAGACATTAATATATAAAACATATATATTCTAAAGCAGACATTAATATATAAATTGACAATTGAAGCGTGATAAGAATATATTGCATAACCACTACCGAAGCAAACAAAAAATGTCAATTTTCTACAAACATTTTCATCATTTTCCAAATTACATCGGGGATGCTCGCCAATACAACGGAGTTCGTGCACAGTAGTTGATATCTTAATGTATAAGGAATAGATAGGAGCAAACATGGGAATTCACCAAAGTACAATGATGATGGTGCCATTAAACAATCAATCCAATTGACAAACAGAATGAAGAAACTTGGAATTGATAAACAGAATGAAGAAACTTGGATGTTCTGAAATTGAAAAACTATTCAATATTTTTAATAAACATTACATGCAATAGTCCTATATTTAGTTTAGTACTAGTTAATGTATGGGTAGGATATTCAAACATGCAGCGGGATCAAAGGCGCAAGAAGACAACGGCGCGCCAGGATTAGTGAGCTGGCGCTAATACCCCGCCCTCAGCTCCACGTGGCGACCCTGGTAACAGACGGTAATTCCGGTCTGGCTAAGAGGGCAGGTGCTGCGGAATCTGGGGAAAGTAGAGATGCAAAATTAGTCACGCTAGATGGGATCCGCTCGCAACACAGACGCGCGAACTCCCAGAGTGTTTATTAATGCTCGTCCCCCCGGCCGATGGGAAAAGCTGGAAGGATAAACGTGGAACCGCGTGGGGCGAAGCTAGGAGAACGCGCATGCTCTCGCTTGAGCCCTCTCTCTTGAGCCGATGAGTATGCTGGGAGTCGAGTTGAGCTGCACGAGGGCCACATAGGGCGAAACTCAGGTCCCTGCTGCCTTGCAGGTCGGCTGGTGACAGTCAAAGGCTCACCGAGAGCGAACCCAGTAAACGCTGGTTGAAATTGGACACGTCGCCGAAGGACAAGCACAAGAGCTCCAAATAGTACTGAAGATGTGACGTAAAATAACGTTCTTGGCAAAGGCTGTTTATACATCACAATAAGAATGATCAAATGGCCGAAACAGAACAATCGAGAGAGAGAGAGAGAGAGAGAGAAAGAGAATATTTGCGGATTGGAAAGTTTATTATTTCTCTACAGGACACCAATAGACTTAATGGGCACTGTTTTCTTTTACTCTCTCTGGTCAAGGGCGAAATAAGGCAATGGTAATATTGATAATTACTCGGTTTCTCCGCATGGAGTTAATTCTTAATTTTCATCTGTGTTGGCCTACAGACTCTGATATAACCAACGTAAGGCTCGTCCTCAGGTTGAAAGCGACGTACCTCGGCTTAAAGAGTCATGGAACCAGTACATAATAAACAAAGAATGGATATAAAAATGACAGCATGCCTCACATACATTCAACCACTTTATACATGATTTATGATCAGAATTAGTAGTTAAATCAACCACTAAATTAGATCTCCTTTGGTAAAAATATGTGTAGTAATTGATGACATTCAAACGTATTACATATCTCTGACAGATTTGTTTCAAACAATCATTTTCAGTTCAACTATAATAGTTCTAAGTCATTTGATTCATAACTTTCTTGAAATTTATTACAAAATACGAACAAAAAAAAAAGCATCAATTGTACAAGTCATTAATACTAGATTACTTCAATTCAACACACCATCAAATAATAGAAAACATCAATTGTACAAACCATCAAATAATAGAAAACATCAATTGTACAAATCATCAAATAACATCAATTGAAAATATCAAACAAAAAAACATCATTGTACAAACCATCAATGATAAAACATCAGCAAACATCAATAATGAACATCAATTGTACAAATCCATCAATGATATAGAAAACATCAATTGTACAAACCATCAAAATAGAAAACATCAATTGTACAAACCATCAATGATAAAAACATCAATTGTACAAATCATCAATGATAGAAAACATCAATTGTACAAATCATCAATGATAGAAAACATCAATTGTACAAACCATCAATGATAGAAACATCAAATGTTATAAAACATCAAATGTACAAACCATCAATGATAGAAAGTCTCAACATTTACACAATAAAAGAGAGAAAATATTTAAATGAGAAAACCCTGAATAACATAAATTTAAAAAAATCAGTGACTCAAATCACCAATGATAGAATAGAAAAACAATGACACAGCAAATACTGAGACCTCTTGGATGGATCATTCTCTAACTTCATCAGGTCGACAAATTCATCCAAATAATTGAATTCTAATTTAACCAGAGACAACAGTAACATGACCTCAATATTTGACTTTCAGTGAGAATATCGATTCCGTGTGATATCGATTTTTAAAGGGACAAAATATAAATATTTCTTTTGTTAAACGTTTGCCGACCGCTGAATCGATTTTACCTCACAACAATTGTGGCTCCCTAATTGTCAATTGTGTTATTGAATGTCTCCCGTGCCAGCATTAAACTATCCAACACTTCATTTTCTGTCTTTGATTGTCTCTTTTTTTCAGATGACATTTCTCTTTTATATTAGTCTCCTAATTTGTTTAATGAATTTATTTACACATTATGGGACACTGTTATTGGTGAGAGGCAGTAAGTGTAGGACCTGTGTTAGGATTTGTTGGTGAGAGGTAGTAAGTGTAGGACCTGTGTTAGGATTTGTTGGTGAGAGGCAGTAAGTGTAGGAGCTGTGTTAGGATTTGTTGGTGAGAGGTAGTAAGTGTAGGACCTGTGTTAGGATTTGTTGGTGAGAGGTAGTAAGTGTAGGACCTGTGTTAGGATTTGTTGGTGAGAGGTAGTAAGTGTAGGACCTGTGTTAGGATTTGTTGGTGAGAGGTAGTAAGTGTAGGACCTGTGTTAGGATTTGTTGGTGAGAGGTAGTAAGTGTAGGACCTGTGTTAGGAATTGTTGGTGAGAGGCAGTAAGTGTAGGAGCTGTGTTAGGATTTGTTGGTGAGAGGCAGTAAGTGTAGGACCTGTGTTAGGATTTGTTGGTGAGAGGTAGTAAGTGTAGGACCTGTGTTAGGATTTGTTGATGAGAGGTAGTAAGTGTAGGACCTGTGTTAGGATTTGTTGGTGAGAGGTAGTAAGTGTAGGACCTGTGTTAGGATTTGTTGGTGAGAGGTAGTAAGTGTAGGACCTGTGTTAGGATTTGTTGGTGAGAGGTAGTAAGTGTAGGACCTGTGTTAGGATTTGTTGGTGAGAGGTAGTAAGTGTAGGACCTGTGTTAGGATTTGTTGGTGAGAGGCAGTAAGTGTAGGACCTGTGTTAGGATTTGTTGATGAGAGGTAGTAAGTGTAGGACCTGTGTTAGGATTTGTTGGTGAGAGGTAGTAAGTGTAGGACCTGTGTTAGGATTTGTTGATGAGAGGTAGTAAGTGTAGGACCTGTGTTAGGATTTGTTGGTGAGAGGTAGTAAGTGTAGGACCTGTGTTAGGATTTGTTGAAGTCTTTGCTTATTTATAATTTATTCATTGAATGATATCTTCTTCTTCCAATGCTCCATATCGACCGCTTGTTTAACCAATCTTTGTGATTTGTATGTGATCTGAGCCTAAGAGCGATTAGATGTTGTGCTAGTTGTGCTTCTACAAGTAAGCCAGCATATTCAATTTCTGCGTCACTTTTTGTTTAGTAGGGTAGCTTCCCTAGGTCCCTACCTCAGTTGCCTCTTACGACATGCCTTGTAGGTCGCAGTGTTACTATGCTTTATTCCCCTTGCTGGTTAGGCAAGGGCCGATTGAACGGTATGACCACCATCATTGCACTTCAGTGAATAACCATGTTTGCTCTGAACTGGGAACGGACCGGCTAAATTAATAACGAGAGACAAGACGTTTACCTCCACGCTGGGAACAGACCGACTACCTTAATAACGAGAGACAAGACGTTTGCCTCCACGCTGGGAACAGACCGACTACCTTAATAACGAGAGACAAGACATTTATAAACACCGAGCAGGCTTAGTTATGCATTACTAGTTATTAGACCAGTGTTTAGATTCTATCTACTTCCAGCTGGATCTTACATTGACTAGGTTTTTACATACCAGATTATTGTCTTAATGTCCGACACACGCATGACTTATTTGTAGAAGATTTTTAGCGAAGGAAGAGCCGCCAGACAGTTGCTTTACTGGAAGCCAAATTACTTACAACATATAATTAAGAATATAGTCGTCCTCGAGACGACATTATAAGAAGGGAAGAATAGAAATGTCTAACATATTTATATTGACCAGTAGAAACAGCTCTCTACCAGTGTCACTAGGCGGAACAGACACCGGAGCATTTCCTTTCAAGATATCCACTCCTGGATGAGCTGAGAAGCAACGTGTGGCCGTACCCAGTCGACCTAAAACTAAGCTTTGGGGAAACCTGACAGACCTGAAGCTGACTGCCCAGTTTATGGTCCAAAGTAAGCTAAGCGCATGCCCAGGGATCGCTGTAGTAGAAGACAATCTTCGATATATTTAAACTTTTCATTGCTTGTCAATCGAACACGCATGGTGATTCAGAAAACCTCTCAGGATTAAATTATAATTCTTCTTCGAAAGCTATATATCGAGCACTTGTTAACCCCTCTTTGTGATTTCTTCTTCATCTTCTTCTCCGATCGTTCTTTTCGACCATTTTGATCATTCTTGTTGTGATATATAAACAGCCTTGGCCAAGAACGGTTTTTACGTTTTGTAAATTATGCGCCTATGGTGACTAATCCAGCACCTCTAATTTAGTGTCAGCTTTTTATTTAGTAGGGTAGCTTGCTCTAGATTGTACAAGTTCTCTCTAACGATCCGTTGTCTTTGTGATTTATAGGTAATCCGAGCCTAATAATTATTGTACGTTATGCCAGTTATTCGCCTACAAGTAGGCCAGCACATTCGATCTCTGCGAAGTTGTTTATTTACTAGGGTATCTTCCTTAGGCCCCTACTTCAGTCGCCTCTTACGACATGCATTGTAGGTCGTAGTGCTGCTATTCTTTGCTCCATTTGCGAACCCCCGTAACACACGTGTGAAATTATAATTCCATACTCCTCAAATGTTTGATAGCTTCAATATCATTTTAGTGGCATCTTTCAACAAAACATTGAAGTACATTGCCCTTATCCATCTTCAACTTCCTGATGATTAATGACCCATGAATCGTGACCTCTTGTAATTTTCCGGGAAATATTTCCCGTTTAATTCTATTGAGATAACTGAGCAATCGTAATAATGAGAACTGTGTTCACTCTAGTTTGCAGAGTTTCAACTTTCTCAACATAAATTATTGTCTTATTGTAAACCTTATTGCTTGTTTTTTTAAATTTTTACTTCAACAACATTCTTTAACAACCTTCTTTAACAACATTCTGTAACAACATTTTGTAACAACATTCTGTAACAACATTCTTTAACAACCTTCTTTAACAACCTTCTTTAACAACATTCTTTAACAACCTTCTTTAACAACATTCTGTAACAACATTTTGTAACAACATTCTGTAACAACATTCTTTAACAACCTTCTTTAACAACCTTCTTTAACAACATTCTTTAACAACCTTCTTTAACAACATTCTTTAACAACCTTCTTTAACAACCTTCTTTAACAACCTTCTTTAACAACCTTCTTTAACAACCTTCTTTAACAACATTCTTTAACAACATTCTTTAACAATCTTCTTTAACAACATTCTTTAACAACCTTCTTTAACAACATTCTGTAACAACATTTTGTAACAACATTCTGTAACAACATTCTTTAACAACCTTCTTTAACAACCTTCTTTAACAACATTCTTTAACAACCTTCTTTAACAACATTCTTTAACAACCTTCTTTAACAACATTCTTTAACAACATTCTTTAACAACATTCTTTAACAACATTATTTAACAACATTCTTTAACAACATTCTTTAACAACATTCTTTAACAACATTCTTTAACAACATTCTTTAACAACATCTTCTTTTAACAACCTTCTTTAACAACTTCTTAACAACATCTTAACAACTTCTTAACAACCTTCTTTAACAACTTCTTTAACAATCATTCTTTAACAACTTATAATCTTTAACAACATTCTTTAAAACTAACAACCTTCTTTAACAATTCTTTAACAACCTTCTTTAACAACCTTCTTTAACAACATTCTTTAACAACATTCTTTAACAACATTCTTTAACAACTCTTAACAACCTTCTTTAACAAATTCTTTAACAACATTCTTTAACAACATTCTTTAACAACATTCTTTAACAACATTCTTTAACAACATTCTTTAACAATCTTCTTTAACAACATTCTTTAAACATTCCACATTCTTTAACAACATTCTTAACAACTTCTTTAACAACATTCTTTAACAACATTCTTAACAACATTCTTTAACAACATTCTTTAACAACATTCTTTAACAACATTCTTTAACAACATTCTTTAACAACATTCTTTAACAACATTCTTTAACAACATTCTTTAACAACATTCTTTAACAACATTCTTTAACAACATTCTTTAACAACATTCTTTTACAACATTCTTTAACAACATTCTTTAACACATTTTTTAACAAATTTATAGAAACTGGTATTAAAACTTCATTTGACATATTTTTAATTTTTAAAACTACATACGTTGTTTTAAAATTCTTCACATTTCACATCTTACAACATCAAAAATTTTACAACATTGCTTCACTTCTTTCACATTTTTACAAATTAAATAATTTATAAACTCTTAATTTCATATTTTGCAGTAAACTACATTACTTTTTAACATTGCTCACATTTCTGCAGCTACCACATAAAATAATTTATGCACATTGCTCACATTTCGCACTACCACATGAAATAATTTATGCACATTGCTCACTTTCTGCAGCTACTACATGAAATAATTTATGCACATTGCTCACTTTTCTGCAGCTACCACATGAAATAATTTATGCACATTGCTCACATTTTCTGGAGCTACTCACATGAAATAATTTATGCACATTGCTCACTTTCTGCAACTACCACATGAAATAATTTATGCACATTGCTCACTTTTCTGCAGCTACCACATGAAATAATTTATGCACATTGCTCACTTTTCTGCATCTACCACATGAAATAACTATGCACTTATTGCTCACTTTCTGCAGCTACCACATGAAATAATTTATACATAATTGCTCACATTTCTGCAGCTACCACATGAAATAATATATGCATAATTCAATCACGTTAGCGATTAGTAATTATCATCTTTACAGTACTCCGAACAGGTCCATAGGTATTCCCATATTGAATGAATGATTGATAGCAACATCATCATTGCACTTTTGTGAGTAACCATGTGTACTCCCATCTCTTACTTACTCAGGAGGATCTCAGATTCAGTGCACGAACTCTGTAGCACAGGCGAGGGTCCCCCATGTAATTTTAACATGGTGAAAATATTTTTGCAGGAATTGTATTTTCAAAACTTTTCAATGAATTGAGCACTGGCAGCGGCTTTCCAGCCTGCTCTTCTAGATTTAGAACTGCCAAGAGTTCTTTTCATCATCAAGGTGTGTATCTTTATAGGACGTTGCTCTCTTTGCAGCACATCTGAAATTCACTCTGTCTCTAGCCTGTTCACCCACTTCGTCGATGGTCATATTCATGGTTTCTTTAATATCTTGTAGCCATCTTCTTCTCGGTCTGCCTCTGCCTCTGCGTCCTGGGACCATGCCCTCTAGTATTGTTCTTTCCAGGCCATCGTGACGCTTGATGTGACCAAAGTATGTAATTTTCTGTACAGTATGTTGTTTATCAGCCAATTCTCTTTAACATTTAGTTCTTTCAGGACATAAGTGTTCTTTCTTTTTCTGTCCATGGTATTCGTAGGATCTTTCTGTAGCATTTAGTTTCGAAGGACTGAATTTTCGTTCTTGATTTTTGTGTAATAGCCATGATTCAAACATAAGTAGCCACATGGAAAATGCATGTTCTCAATATTTTTAATTTTAATATTTTGCTGGTGCTTTGCCAATGTTCTTCATTATGTTTAACTTCTTGAATGCTATTGCCAATCTTCCTGAGATCTTTTGGAGCGATCACTGTTATTGTTAATTATTAATCCCAGATACTCGTAGCTCTCTACACATTGGAGTTCTTCATTGTTTATTTGAATGTTAGGTGAGCCTTTTTGCTTTGTCAGTTGACATGATTTTTGTTTGTTGTATATTCAAATATAGATGTTGGTCTTCACTATGTTTATTGGTCGTCATGATTAGGTTTTAAAAACCTTCTTTGCTGGCGGATAATAATAAAGAGTTCTTTTACTTGCTCAAATTGAACACGAAACCTACGTTCCCAATTGGACAAGGAACTCGATAGGACTACTCTGAGATCATGGATCTCTGGAAAAATATAAAGATCTGCTACACAATATTTTTACTAGCGTCTAGCGACTGATGAAACCTAATCTATTTTAATTAATTAAATGTCTCGTGCATTTAACAATATGTTTCTGTTTGTCAGTTCCCGTTTAGCAACCTCACTTTCACCCTGGATAGGAAACGGTGTTAGAAATCTTTACGAAATCGTTTATACGATTTGTTATCTTTTAGCATTAATGATATATGTATTATCTAACTATCCAATTGCTGTCTTTCATCGACCACTTCTCTATTAGTCAGGTTCATTGCCTTGTACTCCTATACATCCCAGTAAACAAATAAAGGTTAAATGTAAAATTCAATATGTGCTCAATGCGTCAAGACATATCTGTCTGATACAGTCAACTTAAAAGTTCTTGATCATGTTCATTGTATCTCAGTTTACATGCATGTTTTAACTACGGTGTGTTCAAGCACTTCAGAGTTGCTGTTTTGATCTCCATTCAAGATCCAATCAGCAGACTAAACAGGAAACAGCACACAACAATATATCGTATAAGAACAGGTCACTGCAGGCTCAACCATCACATGCACAGAATAAAGCCGGCTCAGACTGCACAGTGTGTATGTCAGACAAAACACAGACTCCAGAGCACATCCTGCAGTCATATCCATCATACGTACACCAACGAAACGAAACATGGCCTCATGAACAAAGCTTACAGACCAAGCTATGGGGAACTCTCGAGAAAATCGAACTGACATGCAGCTTCATAGAGGCAACCCATCTCATGGTTTAGACGAGCATACGAAACCGAACGCAAAGAAGAAGAAGAAGATCTCTATTATGAATTTGCTGGTAGTTACAAAAATGTCGCTTATCGACAGTTTTGCAACTCAAGCTAGAAAACATTAAAAGACTAGTCATCTGATCATGAATCTTTGCTCTACCCTGTCGTGGACAGATCTGTTTTAGTCAGTAGCGATCTGAACCTCTATGCATGTGCTTGAATATGCATTCAATGTCATAAGACGTCCCTTGTTTTCTTACATGTTATCTTCCAATGAAGAAGTATGATTTAAGAGACTTCTCTATATCATGGTGTCGTCTGTGGCTTAGGGGTTAGGGACTCGGTCTATTAATCCCGACGTTCTGAGTTCGAATCACACTGCGGACAGTTTGGTTGCAAAATGTTTCGTGGGGATTTTTACAAAAGGACGATGGTACCACCCGTTCAGAAAGCAATGGCAAACTACTGAACGTAATAATGCCTAGAAAAATCACAAAAAGCGTTAAAAAAGCAGGGTGTTGATTTGCAAAGTCCAGTAAAGGATAAGCAATTCATGTTATTCTCTATATCACATTATTAATGTGTTTTACTAACATGTTCGTTTGAGATTTGTTTATTCCCCATCTCATTCATTTCATTATTAGTCAATAAGTGAGAATATTCAAATAAAAATATAAGTATATTCTTTCTCTTCTTCTTCTTCTTCGTACGCTCCATATCTCTCTTTAGTCTGTTACGCCACTGGCGTTTAGGGCAGCAACAAACGTACACCATTCTTCCTGTTCATGGCCTTCCTCTGTATTGTGTTCCAGCTATGATTCATTTCCTTCAGTTCTTGCTCTATCGTTCTCCTCCAGGTCGTCTTGGGTCTTCCACGCTTTCGCCTACCCTCTGGAGTCCATCTCAGTGCAGTTTTCGTGTCGGAGCCAGTCTCCATGCGCATCACATGTCAATCCATCTCCAGCGTCGTCTTCGGATGATAGTGTCCATATTCTCTTGTTGGCATCGTGCAAGCAATTCTTGGTTCGAGATAGTAGTCGGCCAGTACACGCGTAAGATTTTTCGCAGACAAGTTGTATGAAAGGTGGAGAGTCTGGACATATCCTGTTCTGTCATTCTCCAGCATTCCGATCCGTACAGCAATGTTGACAGCACACAGCTGTTATAGATACTAGTTTTGGTTCTGATGCTGTATTGGGCAGATTTCCAGGCGGTCTGAAGGGTCATGAATGCACTTCGTGCCTTACTCAGTCTGTTTTTAATGTCAGATCCAGACATTGCAAATAACACTTCCAAGGTATGTGAAAGCGGTTGTATCTCGGAGGGTTTTACCTTCTAGTTTGACTGGTGCTGGGGTTGCTATGTTCAGAGTCATTACTTCAGTTTTCTTCTGATTTATTCTCAGCCCAACCATCTCACTATATTGTTTAAGGCGGCAGGTCTTTTCCTGGATATCTCTATGTGTACGCTCCATATCGACCACTTGTTAACCGCTCTTTGTGATTTGTATGTGGTCTGAGCCAAAGCGCAAATATACATTGTGCCAATTATGCATTTACAAGTAGGCCATTACATCCAATTTCTGCGACGCTTTTTATTTACTATGATATCTTCACTATGTCCCTACTTCAGTCGCCTCTTACGACATGCTTTGTTTGTCGCAGTATAACTGTTATTTGCTTCCCTTGTGCGCCCCGACAACATGCAGGCGAACTTTAATTTCAATAAACGAGACAATACAGAATTAGTATTGTTACTGAAAGTCTAGCAATATTGCAATATGTTGCCTATCTCTGGTTAAGTTACAGTTCAGTTGCTGTGTTGAATTTGTTAACCTGACCACGCAACATCGGTATTGCTCAATTTATTTGGTTAAATTATGTTACTTATGAGGGATCCTCCAGGGTTTCTTTGCGTATAGAAAACATAACATGCATTTTTCTCGAAATGTTTTATTTGATTTTATTTGCTATTTTTGACATTCAATTTATATTTTACTTCACGAAGGATTTACTTCACTGGATAGCATTTTCCAATATGGCTCCGACCCTGTTGGCAAATATGACACGTTCTCTGCCAAAAGTGTTGCACAAAGAGCAAAATCCGTAGCTCCAGCAGCAATACCGGAATCTCATGAAAAAATTGAATAAGTGACTCGCTCCGGATTCGAACCCTCAATCTTTAAAATCAATAGTGACAAGTGTTAAATCCCGTTGTTTGTACAGGATAAATAATGATGGTTGTCAGTAGTGACACTGCAGTTACGTGACTGAAAGAAATCATGTGATGACTTGGGATAGGTGGACGGAAATCAATAGTGCCATGGCTTAAGTTAAACCTCCAGGGACAAATTGACAGTGTTATTGATGTGATATGAGAGCAACATTAATGAAACTTCACTTCACATTAACCAGTTTGAGTAACCATTACTTACAGTAGTTCTCAAAAATAGATGTTAGGGATCAAGAGGTCTAATAATAATAATAATAATAATAGTAATAATAATTCTCGTACCGTTATACGTTGCATAGGGCCTGCAAGCAATTTCTCCATACGACTCATTCCTGGGCAACTCGCTCAATCTCCTTGGTAGAACTGAGACCGATATGTCTTGTCTCTCTCAGCAATATAAATATGATATTTATGCTTACAGATTTGTCACCTAATGTTATTCATGCACTATTTTATTTCAGAAGTATACTTTAATTAAAAATAATTGATATATTTTTTTCTTCATTAGGTCTTCTCTCCATGTTGCAATTCAACATAACTCACTTGACGTGGTCAAAGTGCTGTTAAAATATGGAGTTGATCCCAATGAACCCTCAGCACTCCAACCAAGAAGTCGAAGAAGTAGTCAGTATAGTGGTAGTGATGCACAGAGTCCAACTGCAGTTTCAACAGTGCCACCAAATTTTCAACAAAATCAGAACGTTTCTTTAGAACCGCGATTGTCCTCTACACTACATGCCCCTCCTCGTAGTGGACAACATCAAATGAGCAGTGACGATCTCATGAAACCACCACAACAACAGCATCACCAACAACTTGGTTTAAGAAGTGCACGTCGTTCAACAGATTCGTCTATTGTGATTTCTTCCAGTGGTTTTTCTCGTGTCCAAGGCAATAACCCTTCCACACATTACAGTGGTCATCTTCCAGACATTGTTGAAACAACTGCCGAAACAGAGTTTAGTTTCTCTCTATATTCATCGAAGGACGAGTTATTTAATTTACCATGTCTTTATCTTGCAGTTGTAGATGGTAGTCCGTATATAGTCGATCTTCTTCTTCGTTATGGTGCTCAGCCTAACGTTCAAGACATTCATGGATGTTCCCTCTACACTTAGCATGTAGCCAGGATTATCATAATCAGGATATTATACGCCATCTTCTCAAATACGGTGGACGTATTCTCTTACAAAACGCCCATGGTGTCTCTCCATTATCTCTGTGCCCTGAAATTACAAACGAGCAGAGATCTGTCATTCGAGCTGCCTTTGCAAGGGTTAACTTTCTATGTATTCTCAATCCACGGTCAAGAACATCTACAGCAACAAGTCAAAATCGTGATAGTCCTTTGTCCATGAACCAGAATTGTGATTCTGCAGCCTTTATGTCTCATCGCTCTGGAAGCGTTAGTAGATTCTTCAAGCGCCTTAGTTCTGATCAGAGATCTCGCAATAGAGATCGAAGAATAACCAGAGATGAAAGTTCCCTCTTTTCGTCCGATGCTGGAAGAGAAAGAACGTATTCAATTGGGTCTTGTCGAAGTCAAAGAAGCAGACATCTCTCATCGTGTGTACAGGAAGACTTGGAGAGCGATATATCACTGGTAAGTCTATCTATCTATCTGTCTATCTGTCTGCCATAACTGTATATCTATCTGTCTGTGTATATATAATATATCTATCAGAGATCTATCTGTCCATCTAAACTGTATTTTTATCTGTTTGTATATATGTTGCTCTGTCTGTCTAACCATCAAATTACATCTTCTGTATTTATACACCTATCTCTCACTGCAACCTGTCGCTTCATATTTGTACGTGCATTATCTTCCAACCTGTCAATATGTCTATATCTCCGTCTAATCTTGCTGTCATCTTGAAATATAAATGAATCTGTCATTTTACAATATTAAATTCTATATCTTTGTTTGTTATAAATTCTGGCTAACATTTTTAATATCCATATATTTTTCCTATGTCTGTATGAAATTTCTTAGGAATTATATGTATCCCTAACAAGGCCTCTTACTGCAATACCCGACCTCTCCAGGCCTCTACTGCACTACTATCTCCACATTTAATTACAATTCCCGCTGTACCTTTGTTTCAGAGAATGGCGCCATCTAGTATTCTGTTGATCTGGACAACACCCACATAAACAACATAAGCTAACTTGCAAAAATGAATCGGTTCATTGAATTCACTCTCTAAAACGTAATGATTCTCGGTGTGCCGACAACTCATTTGGAACCATTTCGTCTAGAACTTAGCCAACGTTAGGCTAGAACTGACACATTTTATATAATACCTCGCCAGAAAAAGGACCGATTTGTAGAAAACTGAAACTGAAAGGTTACATGACACGATATGGCAGAAAGTGATATTGATTCAATCAGCGGTTAGTTAAAGCAAGTCAAGAGAAATGGTGTAAAATGATATCGTTGATTGACTGATAGATTGAGTGAACACGTGATTGATGGGATGAATAACGGTTCGTGTGTGGGTGTGTATTTTTTATGTTTGTGAAACGGTGAGTACGGATATGATGAAAAATATGCTATTCAAGGTGCATGGTCGCTGAAGTATGTACATAGTTGAGAAGTATGTACATAGTTGATGAAAATCTGAGAATAGTTGATGTTTTTCATACAATATTTCATCAATCAAGTAGCTTGTACTGAGCAGAAATATGCTACTCTAACATTCATTCGGAATTAGTCATAGTCCAGACATACTTTCTTCTGCAGCTTTTTGCGGCTTATCACTTACATCCTGAACCAATCGTCTCCATGCTCTTCCTCTTTGTCGGAATGCCTCCTTCCATAATAGACTTCTCAGATCATATGTCTAAAATACTTGCATTTACTCATTCTAATTTGTAGCATCAGTCAATTTTCTTTGAATTTGAGTTCTTTCTGGATATATCTATTTGTTCTCTTCTTTGTTCTTGATATATGGACATCTCTTCTATAACACTTATATTCAAAAGCACATATACGTTTTTCTACTGCCTTTTTCAATGTCCATGCTTCCCACCCATACTTTGCTACCGGAAATATGCCTGTTCTTACTACTATGTTTTCTGTTTTTCAATCAGTTTCATTGAACAGATGTTTTCAGTTGTTTAATTTTATTTGAAAAGGTTCCGTTTATTTTTCTTGTAATTTCCTTAATCCCAGTTTCATCTCTTGTTACCAGCAAACCATGATATTCCAAATTGTTCACATTACCTATTAACATCTTCGTCTTATGGTTAATATATACAAATTTAGTGTATATTGTTATTCTAATATATTTACTACGTGTATTTTAGCATGCCATGACTTCGAATCTGATTAATGAGGGATAGGAACATGTGGTGCCAATTGGCAACATCTGTTAAGTCTCTCTTACGTTAAAGTAATATAGGCTTGCTACTGGTTACATTTACCGACAGGACTCCCAGTACGATGAGATTACCGAATTGGCAGAAAACCTGTTTATAATTTGGGAATTTGGGAAGAGGAGGGTGAATGTAGTACAGAATAAATTGATCGTGAGATATTCCATCTTTTTTATCAGCTATCTTGGAAATTCATACGTTTACTTTTTCTAATATTTTGCTTCTTCATCTAATAGTTTTCTGGGCACCAACAGGATGGATTTCGTGATTGCAATTCCTACGATTTAAAAAAAAAATTTCCTATTTATACTTTCATACGTAAATCGATGTTAAGGTTTGCAATCACTAATATCTTTAAACTACAAAAAGGCGTATCCATTAACTTCAACTCAAATTTGAGTAGATCTTCATATCTAAACGTCTAGGAGACAGGATTGACTTCATTGCATCGGTTTTACCCCATATGGCTCGTCTCTTTCCGCATAAATAGTACGCCATATGCCGGGAGAGTATTGTACAGATCATGAACTATGTAGCGCTGGCAACAATCTTAGGGATCTTTTGAAAAATATAACCATTCAACAGAACTGCACGATCTGGATTCAAACCCCTGAGCTTCTGAACGCAAAATCCTTATATATATACACAGATGAATCAATAGCGTTTCAGGTCTCTATTTTTTATTTAAGATCCATGCTCAATCATAATTCTTATCTTAAAATGTATCCATGTCAATAACTTTTGTTGAACAGTAGCTTCCACTCTCCTATTTGGTATGTTCTTTTGTAAAGGATTAATTGTTTTACCCAACGTTTTTTCTCAATCTACGGTACGACATGTGTCCCTGATCTCCTCCTAAGATTTGTTTACTACACTTGATCTATTGTCAACTTTTCAATTTTAATGCAAGATCATTGTTAAATTTGTTACGTCTCTTCGTCTTCTTCTATGCTTCGTTCTTTACGACCAATTTTAATACGCTTTTTGATATGTTTGATGTTTGCCAAGAACGTGTACACGTTGCACATTGTTTTTGTAGGCCCCTAAACGCATAGACTTCTACACGTTTAGGACATGTGCATCCGCTTTCAGCCAAACCTCCTTAGTTGCCTCTTACGACATGCGGGGTAAGTAACAGTGGTTCTATTCTTTACACCCTAAATTTGGGCCCCGGTAACCACTTGGGCGATTCGTCTCGTTCGAAGATTGTGATTCTATATTTACACACAAAAAAAGAGATCATAGAAAATAAATAAAATATCCAAAACGATGTAAGCACATTTAAATTGCTAAGATCTTTCAAATACATTATTAAATGTAATGACATACACTATCATTAGTTTTCCAGGAAAGAGTACGCAAATAATTGCAAATTTATTGCTTCATTTCAGTTTCAAAATCGATAAGTCTTTTCAGTTTCAAGACGGGGAGGAGTCCGCTGTATCTTATACTGAAGCCAAAATAAGAAGTTTGTATACACTGTGACACCATTTAGTACAGTATATACACCAGAGGCGGCTCGTCATTAAGGGCCAGTGAGGCCGGGCCCCACCAAAAATAATGTGTAGCGTGTATTTATTATTTTATAAATTAAAAAATAACAACCCAAATCCATGATTTTTCCAAATATATTTGTCTGGCCCCACCAGCAAAAATGGTCGCGACCAGTAAGTCCAGTCGTTAATTAATTTCTGAGAACTCGTCTGAGGACTATGTAATCATTTACACAGATGGGTCAGTGATTCGACACGTACGAAGCTCATAGGCTTTCACTGCTCAAGTCATAGCGGATATTGTGAAAACAGTTGTGGTTTTGCAGTGACTACATACACACTATGATAATCATGACAGTTAATAAAGTGATGGTCTGACTGGAGTTACATACTTTTATCCTTGTATGTTTTCTCAGAGACTCAATCAGTATACACAAGAAGATTGAAACAGGCTGGGCTTGGAGATAATGGTTGGAGTCGCTGAAAATGTCTAGCCTGATAAAAATCAGTTTTATTTTTGTGCCAGGGCATGCAGGTTTAAGGGAAATGAGCGCACCGATAGGCTTGCATGTATGACTGCTGCAAAAAAAGGCGAACAATGGACCGGGCTGATGTTCTAAATTCCCTAAGGGAGAGAGGGCGTGTAAATGGTTAAATTAATATGGTGAATCTAAACACTAACCAGACTGCCAGAATTCCAAGTCAAGTATGATGTAGCTAGGCAAGAGCACTTTACGGGATAGCCAAAAGTATAGCAAACCAGCAAAAACCAGTGTTGTCACACGCTGATTGACCTACTGAGGAGATCGAAACACTTATAAACTATTGATTGATGTTCAGTGATGATAATCTAAACTAAACTGAAGCAGATCTTTTCTTTCATGTAGAATTAGAACTTCACAAATAAAATCAATTATAAATGGACAATATGAAAGAATGTGATGAAAAATGTGATGTAAGAATGGATGTAAATTTGATGTAAGAATGTGATGAAAGAATGTATGAACATATTTAAGACTATGTGAGAGTTATTTTACATTATCAACAACCTGATCAGCATACTGAAGAATAAACTGGTTGACACCGCACGTACTGTCCACAAGTTGAAATGAGTACAAAACTAAACCAAATACATAAGCTTTTACGCTAAATTTGAGCGTCCTCTCATCAGTAAAATTAGAGAACCAGGAGCCGCTAGTAGCAGCAAATACACTAATAGATATGGTCGAAAAATCAAACGATGCATCCGGATTAGATATTAACAAATGAGGTCGTTGGCAGCGAAATTATAACAATCAACAAAATTTCGAAATTCAAAATCAATTTGGCACCTATCCCCCACCCGCCTAAAAATTATTGCGGTGCAACTTACATACTAGGACTACATGAAACCCTGATCTTTACTTGGGATCTAAATTACAAGCGTCTCTGTAGTCACAGTAAGGTTTCCCGGAATGACGAGAAACACTGGGGATTTATTTTCCGATCAGAAGCACTTGAGCTTTCAGCTCTCGGTTCAGTGCCATCTGTAACTCGGTGTGCCACGAACACCGTAATCTGGGAATTGGCTTTCTGCCATCCACGGAATTGAACGCACACGAGATATCACTCAACGCGTAGACACGCTGGGCAACGGGAAACACGAGATAAGAAAACAAACTACATTTAAAAATCAGTCAGAGGTGTCACATTATGGGCCATGAATTCGACAAATAGCGGGCGAGCAAAAACATTTTAACAATCGCGCAAACAAAGATATTTATGTGCCATTGTAAAAAATACATGTGAAGATCTTTTCCAGAACACCACATACACTAATTTATGAATATATGTTGTAATTTTAGTATTATTTGTGAAGAGTCTCAATGATGTAAAGCAACAGTAAAAGTAAATATATAAACAGTCTTCATTTCACATAACCTATATGATAACATTTCACATAACCTGTATGATAACATTTCACATAACCTGTATGATAACATTTCACATAACCTGTATGATAACATTTCACAAAACCTGTATGATAACATTTCACACAACCTGTATGATAACATTTCCCACAACCTGTATGATAACATTTCACACAACCTGTATGATAACAATTGTTAGAATTGTTTGAACACATACAACCGTGTGCTGTCGAGGCCCGTAAGAAAAGCAAAGAGTAGTTGCGACCTTACAAGGCATGTCGTAAGGGGCGAATTAAGTAGGGGCCTAGGGATGCTACCCTAGTAAATAAAAAGCGTAGCAGAAATCGGATGTGCTGGCCTACTCGTAGGCGCATAACTGGCACAATGTACAATCGCTCTTAGGCTCAGATCACATACCATCACAAAGAGTGGTTAACAAGTGGTCGATATGGAACGTTCGAAGAGGAAGAACTCATAAAATAACCAGTCAGGAACTGCTCGGAGGTGCAACTAAAGGAAAGTGCACACAGTGATAAAATAACCAGTCAGGAACTGCTCGGAGGTGCAACTAAAGGAAAGTGCACACAGTGATAAAATAACCAGTCAGGAACTGCTTGGAGGTGCAACTAAAGGAAAGTGCACACAGTGATAAAATAACCAGTCAGGAACTGCTCGGATGTGCAACTAAAGGAAAGTGCACACAGTGATAAAATAACAAGTCAGGAACTGCTCGGATGTGCAACTAAAGGAAAGTGCACACAGTGATAAAATAACCAGTCAGGAACTGCTCGGATGTGCAACTAAAGGAAAGTGCACACAGTGATAAAATAACTAGTCAGGAACTGCTCGGATGTGCAACTAAAGGAAAGTGCACACAGTGATAAAATAACCAGTCAGGAACTGCTCGGATGTGCAACTAAAGGAAAGTGCACACAGTGATAAAATAACCAGTCAGGAACTGCTCGGATGTGCAACTAAAGGAAAGTGCACACAGTGATAAAATAACAAGTCAGGAACTGCTCGGATGTGCAACTAAAGGAAAGTGCACACAGTGATAAAATAACCAGTCAGGAACTGCTCGGATGTGCAACTAAAGGAAAGTGCACACAGTGATAAAATAACCAGTCAGGAACTGCTCGGATGTGCAACTAAAGGAAAGTGCACACAGTGATAAAATAACCAGTCAGGAACTGCTCGGATGTGCAACTAAAGGAAAGTGCACACAGTGATAAAATAACCAGTCAGGAACTGCTCGGATGTGCAACTAAAGGAAAGTGCACACAGTGATAAAATAACCAGTCAGGAACTGCTCGGATGTGCAACTAAAGGAAAGTGCACACAGTGATAAAATAACCAGTCAGGAACTGCTCGGATGTGCAACTAAAGGAAAGTGCACACAGTGATAAAATAACCAGTCAGGAACTGCTCGGATGTGCAACTAAAGGAAAGTGCACACAGTGATAAAATAACCAGTCAGGAACTGCTCGGATGTGCAACTAAAGGAAAGTGCACACAGTGATAAAATAACCAGTCAGGAACTGCTCGGATGTGCAACTAAAGGAAAGTGCACACAGTGATAAAATAACCAGTCAGGAACTGCTCGGATGTGCAACTAAAGGAAAGTGCACACAGTGATAAAATAACCAGTCAGGAACTGCTCGGAGGTGCAACTAAAGGAAAGTGCACACAGTGATAAAATAACTAGTCAGGAACTGCTCGGATGTGCAACTAAAGGAAAGTGCACACAGTGATAAAATAACTAGTCAGGAACTGCTCGGATGTGCAACTAAAGGAAAGTGCAGACAGTGATAAAAGACAGAAGCGGTTACTGGATAAGACCCGTAATAAGAAGCTATCGTGAAACTACCATAGAAAATGACGTGCAATGTGCAACCAATGTGCAACCAATGTGCAACAATTGCAAATGTGCAACCAATGTGCAACCAATGTGCAACCAATGTGCAACAGTACGCGTATCACGTTCTTGGCACAGATCAAACAGATTACAACGAGTGATTACAATTGGTCGTAAAGAACGAACGTAAAGAAGAAGAAGAAGCGTGCAATGTGCTCCGTAGGGAAGGCGAGACCAACAGTAAGACCAAAAACAATCTGGCGGATATCCTCTGAGACATATATGTAGAGCCGTATGGGGGAAACCCAGTGCAATAAAGTCAGTCCTTCGCCTGTAGATGTTCAGTGTAGATCAAATTTAGTAAACATTGCTTAAGTTGGACTGAGAAAGGTGACAAAATGTTGCTGTTAACTTACAAGAAACTACACAACTTGTCGGTCAATGATTACTTTGTCTGTTTATGGTTACCCACAAGAAGAAGACAAGTACATTGCATGAAGATCTGAAAATCGTTGCATATCCTATACAGAACTTAACCATCAACAACAGTAAATTTAAATTTGTCAATTTTCAGCATCACTTATCGTTCGTAGTTGTCCATTGCTTCAAGGTAGGTAATTTTTTCGTTCGAGTTGAGTCAGGTACTTGGTTGAATCAATTCACTATCGTATAAAATACACTACCTGAAGATACTTTCTCCATTTGTAAACATCTACATACATAGTATTCAGACCACAGTGCGGAGAAGTATAATCCTATTTAGCTTACAGGTTGTAATCAGTAATTGATTCTGTATAGCTGACGTACTTGTAATCCTTTCATCTCAAATCATTTTTAAACATAACATAGAACATAGTTATTGCACATAACATAAGTAAATTTAAGGAACATACAATAGTTTGCACAGAAATAAGTAATTTGAAACATGGTTATTGACATAAAATAAGTAAATTTAAGGAAACATACAAGATAGTTATTGCACATAAAAAAGAAATTAAAAATAAAGATAGTATGCACATAACATAGTAATTTCGCTCTTTCATTGCTTAATATTTATGAGGACATATTGACCCATTTGTCTCTGACATATTAACCATTGTTGTCAATATATAATCTATCTGTCTGTGGACATATATAATATCTTTCTGTGACATATTGAACTCATTGTCGTGACATATTGAACTCATCTTGTCTGGACATTAACCCACTGTTGTCGATAAATTAATCACGTCAACATATGAACCATCTTGTCTTCGACATATATAACCACTTGTCTTCACATATATAACCAATGTCTGTCACATATATAACCTCTTGTCTGTCAACATAGAACCCTTGTCTGTCACATATTAACCACTTGTCTGTCAACATATATAACCACTTGTCTGTCGACATATATAACCTACTTGTCTGTCAACATATTAACCATCTGTCTGTCAACATATAAACCAACTTGTCTGTCAACATATATAACCATCTTGTTCTGTAACATATAGTAACCTACTTGTCTGTCACATATATAACCAACTTGTCTGTCAACATATATAACCTTGTCTGTCAACATTTAACCACTTGTCTGTCAACATAAAACCTACTTGTCTGTCAACATATAGAACCACTTGTCGCAACATATATAACCAACTTGTTGTCAACATATATAACCTACTTGTCTGTCGCATATATAACCATTTACTGTCAAGACATATATAACCTACTTGTCTGTCAACATATATAACAACGATCTGTCAACATATAAATACTTGTCTGTCACATATAGAACCCCTTGTCTGTCACATATAAACAACTTGTCTGTCAACATTTATAAAACTTGTCTGTCACATTATTATTGTCTGTCAACATATTAAAGTCTGAACATATAAACCACGTCTGTCAACTATATAACCAACTTGTCGTCGACATATATAACCTACTTGTCTGTCAACATATAACCAACTGTCTGTCAACATATATCACTACTTGTCTGTCAACATATAGACCTTGTCGTCAACATATATAACCAACTGTCTGTCAACATATAACCTCTTGTCTGTCAACATATATACCTACTTGTCTGTCACATTATAACCAACTGTATGACATATAACCTACTTGTCTGTCAACATATAACCTACTTGTTGTCAACATAAAACAACTTGTATGTCGACATATAGAACCCCTTGTCTGTCAACATATAGAACCCTTGTCTGTCAACATATAACCTACTTGTCTGTCAACATATACCTTGTCTGTCAACATATGAACCCATCTTGTCTGTCAACATATAGAACCCTTGTCTGTCACATAGAAACCATCTAGTCTACGGAAGTATAAAACCGATTTAGTTCAGAAACACTGTCAATCAATATTTGATAATGAAATGTAAAGATTATAAATTAGATAAATATTGATATTTTGAAAGACACACTAGCTTTGTAGGACTAGTCACGAAAACATCCTTCAAGACACACAAGACAATAGTAAGACAGTAATTTACGCATTAAGACATATTATTAGTTTAACTTGTTGGGAAAGCAGACTATAACAGAGTCATAAAGTGGGAATTTATAGGGATGTTTGGGTGCTTCCTCAAGTTTAAAAATAGATTGGAGAATAAGTTGATAAAAGAAAGCGATGAGAAATAAGTAATGAAAGTCGGGAATTAAAATACAAAAGACAAACAAAAATCACGAGAATGTGGAAGAAATTGAAGAAAATCTTTTCAAATAAAGAAACAGTGCTTGATAATAAGTAGAGGAAGATCTGCGATAGCGTAGTGGTCAACGTACTTGCTTACTGCTCGTGTAGTCTCATGATCATATTTCCAAATTGAAGTGATATTTGTTTGACTCTTCTGCACTCAGATCGATCAAGCCTTTATTGAATAACAGAGAAACATTGGGAAATAAAGAGGGCTGGCGTGATATTGACATCATGTAATGTTGGTAACAGAATAATACGGACCTAACCACAGCCAGGCTCTAGCACAGGCCAAACAACTGGCCGGGTATTCCCTGACCTAGATAAGAAAGGGATCTGGAAATTACAGATGTTTGATAGAAAACTGCACGCTTTTTTGCAATTTTACTCAATTCTGTCAGTCTATGGTTATTTATTGGTGACAAATATTTATAATATTGATATTTCGTATTATTAAACTTAACTTGTTGCAATAATATGACTTCGAGTTAGCATTTTGTGTTGATTTTAAAATGAATTCATCTATATACACCAATACTGGAATACGAGGTCACGTGGTGTAGTTGGGGTCTGATTTCCCACAATTCTTACGTGAGTCCGAAGGCCCAGTAGTTTATAGTTGGCTCTGACCTAACACTGTGTTCCTTAATCTATTACGTGCTCGCGTGCCCAGCGTGTTCGTAGCGCGTTGGACTACGGGTGACTAGTCCTCTGTAAGTGGGTTCAACTCCGCGGACTGGCAGAAAAGCTACAGGTTCCTCAGATTTACGGTGTTCGTGGCACCGAGCCGAAGGATTACGATGTCCATGACACCGAGCCGAAGAGCTTTCAGCTCAAGTGCTTCTGGATCGGAAAAAAAATCTAATACGTAGTTCAAAATACGGGCTTTTGATTTGACTTTCTTAATAATTAGAGAAACACACATGACTGAAGAAGTTTATAGACGGGAAAATGAATGATAGAGATCACTGTATTTCTTAATTAAAATGTGTTATAGAAATGTCGAAGAGGATTAGTAAGAGAAAGACATATAGAAAGTCGTTTAAAATGAGGACGAAGGAGAAAGATAAGTGAAATGGAGAAATTGATTACTGGTTACTGGACCGAGGTCATTACACCCTGGGAAGACCCATAGGTGCTAAATTTCCCCCAGCAGATGTCGAAGTGTATGTATACTGATGGTTCCTGTGCTTGCTAGTTGAAAACACTCTGCTCTTTATGCATCCAGTTCTACTTATTGCAACGGGTAACTTAAATTGATGGTTCGATTCAACTTCTATTTTAGTGTATTTATGCAACATGCGGTCGTGAAGAGACCGAAGAACAACCTACTTATTCATCTGTAACTCCCCAACAATCAATGCTGTTGATGCAAGCATGTTCACTCTCCCGTTGTCGGAAAAATCCCATAATCCTGTATGACTGTAGAAACACCTAAGTCTCTGGAGGTTTGACGCTTCAATAGACGACACACGCTTATACCGTAACGAGTCATATACAACAGCGGTCCCAGTAAATGGAGTCCCAGAGAATCAATGGAGGGCAGCAAAAACGGCCTCAACCACCCTTCTCATATTGGGATTAGTTGTCATGTGTGCTCCACTTCGTACTGCAACAATTTACGATGCGCGCTAGCCATGAAACCCCAACCTGACTTCTCCCACGATGCACAGAGACATCAGTATAAACAGCAACATCATCATCACTTGTATTATCTTCTACCATCTGCCTTATTGCGAGTTCAGCTTTCATGTTGCTCTAATCTCTACATTTCATTCCAAAAATGTTGATGACGATACGATTTAATGTCTATTGTCTATTCCCAGGTGGAAGATGTAGTTGGCTGTCCACCCTTACCGTTAAGCGTAGGGATGGGAGCTTTAATTTGCGTTCTATGGCTAGATGAGTCACCATTGTTGTGTTATATCCATGTTTATGTAGTGTGGTCTTGAAATTGTCTATCCATCTTTTTCTTGGTCTTCCTTTAGCTCTAGTACCCGATCTCATTTTATTGTATGCTGTTATTGGTGGTTGGTTGTATTTCAGTTGGCTGTATTGGTGGTTGGTTATATTTCATTTGGCTGTATTGGTGGTTGGACGATACGATCAGAAAACTGAAAAGGAGAATAATGAAACAGAGGAGATCAAATGACAAGACAACAACATAGATTAGGAGCAAGTAAACTGAAACATGCTTAAAAAAATATCAAGTAAAAAAAAAGTATTGGAGTGGAAATGCATTAAATACACCAGCTATGTGAACGATACATGATGGTGATGTGGAAAATAAGACTTAAGACAGAACGTAGAATCTCATTGAGATTACTCTTATAAAACTGTATATTAGGAAACGGATACCCCCACGGTGATAGGACAATAAAACGGGGGTCGCATTAATGAGACGTAATACTTCTGTACTCTATCAGTCGATTGTACGAGGGCTCTATGACTATCATATACATATGGTGGTATTCGTAGGTTGTGAACTTAGCAAACCTGTTCCTGAAAGATTTATATTGGGGAAATGGGCAAGTTGGTAGGTTCACAGACCTATTAGTGTGATTATTCTTGGAAATGGGCAGTGATAGATTCAACCTGTTAGTATGTGATTTATTTGGAAATGGGAAAGTTGGTAGGTTCACAGACCTGTTAGTGCGTGATTTATATTTGGGAAATAGGAAAGTTGGTAGATTCACAGAGCTGTTAGTACGTGATTCATATTTGGGAAATGGGCAAGTTGGTAGATTTGGTAGCCAGGGGCGTCACGGGTTAGAGAGAGTGAAACCTACTATTCTTCTATAACGGAAGCTTACATTCATCTTCCTTACGTCTCGAAGTTATACGAGTCTCATAACGATTCTCATTCGGAGATGGTCCCACAACTTGTTGCATTGCAACATAATCACATTCAGCCAATTATCTCTAAGGGATTTGAAAGTATACTTTTAAAGTCTACATTAAGAGAAACTAACAGGTTCTGAGTTAAAAGTAGAAACTCTACTACATTGTATATCGTACAAAGGTGGGAACTCACCTCACACACAACATTAACAACTTTTCTGTGTCAGCCAACTAAAAAATGTATATATATATATGTAGTAAATATAGCATCTAAAAAATATATGTGAATATTTCTGCGCTGGCAACTATTGAGATGGGGTCTTGCATACGTATATTGAGAAAACCGTGGACAGCTGTTGCGAATAAACATAATAATGTATTGGAAGAGATTTAATGCCCTCATCGCGAGCTATGACAAAGAACACAATACAGCTAGTCATCTTGTATGGAATAATTTAAAGAGACATGCTAATGAACAGCGGGAAAAGACACAATGTTAAGAAATAGGACATGTAAATTACGACAACAAAAACACGAAAAGCAGAAAGATAGGAGCCATGGCGACGAAAACAAAATTATAACAACAGCATAAAAAATAACATTAGGAAAATTATATGTAACAAAACCGATGTAACAAGGATATAATAACAAGGAGAATAATTATTTTTTAAATATTTAACAGTGTTGAGATTCTTGCATTCAGCGCCCATAGTAGGGTTGTTGCAAAGCTAAATGAAGCATACAGAAGAACTACATCAAGTATGAGGATAGAACCAGTTTTCATGCCATGAAGTTTGTTGGTGATTAAGGTGTTAGGCATGTATTTTTCTTTGATAAACAACACACGATGGGTGATGTGATTATTATCAAGCTTACCATCTTTACTTCTCAGTGTAGCATGAGTAAGCAATGACGTAATTCATACGACCACCAGATGTGATACCATGCTACAGTAGAACTTCAAATGTGGTATTTTAAAGTGGGTTTTTGTATTTTTGTAACATCTTACATTGGAGGAACGTCGGGCCGAATTGGTTAGAGCGCAGCTCCTATGTGGGAGACCCGTGATCAATTCAAGGTAAAGTCAAGGATTTTGTTTTTTGACATAAATGAAAAATTCTAAGCTGAACAACTTCGCGGCGACTGCACTAGCCATGCGGACATTACATTTCTCAGGTTCACGTCCCACCTGTCCTACACTGCTCCAAAACGCGGTACTACTGCAGTAACGACAGTTTAAAAAAAAAATCTTTCATTTATCCGTCAGTACAAATGTGTGTGCTGTTGAGTAATATATGCATACACTTGACGTACTCACGTTCTCGATGCAAACCATACATATCACACATAGTATTAACTTGGTTGATAAGTACGAACGTAAACAAACAACAACAAAGTCTCAATGTTGATCTAGTACCCAGTTCAGGTTGGGTACACCCGAGAGTAGCAAAGTTGTTAACAATCCCATTCCCACTGAGAAATTATATCCTGGAACTACGCGCCTAAGCAGAAAGCGCGCTAACCCCTACGCTATTTAGGCTCGTAATGACTCACCATGCATTAATAAAATTAGAAGATCCTGGAGATCATGTGTGTTGTCATCATATCTGTTTCAAATGCACAACAAAAAAAAAAATGTTTATCAAACAAAGTTTCAGAAATATATATCAGTTAATAAATGATAAATGACCTTATACATGAAATGATATAGTGTTGTTTGTGGAAATAGAGCCCAACTTTCGTGACATAGCGAGACACGTTGTCATCATCACACATATACTGTGTCATTGCCATTTATCTTCTTTGATACGTGATCACGCCACGAGATAATGTCTCCAGGCAATGATGGAAATTATGTAGTTTGAACTGTTGGGCAACTGAAGAGAATGATGTTGCCAACCAATATAAATGAGGTATTGGTAACATTGATAACTATGATGTCGTTGGGGCAATGGTGAGATGATGTCGATGGGGCAACAGTGAGATGATGTCGATGGGGCAATAGTGAGAATCATGTCGTGGAGCAACGTGAGAATAATGTCGTTGGGCAATGGTGAGAATGATGTCGTTGGAGAAATGGTGAGAATAATGTCATTGTGGTTACTGGATGATGTCGTTGGGGATTGATTGATAGGACCATCATAATTGCACTTCGGTGTGTAACCATGTGTGCCACGATCTCTTTCTTACAAAGCTGCAGTGAATGAACCTAGTAACACCGACGAAGGTACAGAGGTAATGTTGAAGATGGTGAAGATATTTATGTAGCAATTGTATTTGTTATCTGTTGTAATGAATTTTGTCCAGGCAGCCGCCGCTATCCAGCTTGCTCTTCTCGATTTTGAACTTCTAAGGGGTCATTTACGGGCTCAAATTAAACATGGGACCTACGTTTTATCGTCTGTCTCCGATAGGACTAGAACTCGATCTTATCTACACTTAGATCATTGATCTCTGGAAAAAAGTTGTCCAGATGGTCCACGGGGAACGAACCTGATACCTTTGGCACTAGAGACAAGCATCTCACCTCTACGTTACATAGACTTCAAAATATAATACAAGACACATTAACGGCCAAAAACGATGGCGTTATACTTTTTTAAAAGTACATTAATTGGTTAAGGAACGTATACGACTAAAAATATGAAAGTAAGAAAAAGTAAACGAAAGTGCAATAAAATTGAAAATAGAACCTTTTTGTTCCCGTCTTTTTTTAAAACTAGATCCTTAAAACCGTTCTTTGTGTTTCGTTCGTTTTTATATAGGTTTTTGAATCCTTAATTTGTCTTGTAAGCTTTGCTAATGAAATTTAACAAAACGAAACAATAGACAAACAATAATCAATATAAAATGTATGATTCAATAAAGCGTATTTGTTGTATTATTTATACTTGATGAAACTATAAGAATACAGACAAAGTTGAGAGTATACAATTGACAAGATATCATAAATATAAGAACGGCAACTTTATAGATCTGGTAGATAAATGACATTTGGTTCCTAGCGTGATGTCCCCTGACACGATGCAGTAGCAAGGGATGTTAGGCTGACGGCTGCATCCACACAACCAACTACGGTGGAGCTTTCACAAATCGATAGAGAATCAGAAGATAGGAACATTACTCAGCCGTGCATTAGAAACGTTAACATCAGTGGTCAAATCAAATATTTCAAGTGTTAACTTAAATATACTCACCACATTTCTAGTGGATGTACTTGGACAGAAAGTAAAATCATTTGTCGATGTTGAATAATTTTAAAAAAATAATTTGTTTTAATATTTATGTAGTCTTTATTCATTATTGATTGGAAGGGTTAATAACAGAGAATGCCCTTTTAATGTTATTTTGATGCTTATTGCAAGTTTGAGCTTATCTGAAAGTGTGTATTCATAAAGATATCATGATTTTTGCACCGCTGACTACAAACATGTGAATATCACTTACTGCTTACTTTAGTGTGATATTTGTGTTGAATGTGTGTATACTGTGTGATATATTTAGTTATTTTAAGATTATTTCCCGGAGTTGTAACTTCTATACATTTGAAATAATTCACTCTATGTTTTAAAGTCGTTGTAAAAGATGTTCAATAACTTGTTATCGTACTGTTATCTTTGTTATACTAAACTGATCTGATGGAACTTCAGGAAAATTTATAGTTGCTCAGTATCCTCCGTCAGATGTCGAAGTGTATGCATATGGATGGTTCTTGTGTATCGTTGGTTACACTCGCTCCTCACTCTGCCCCTCAGGCAAGTTTAACTTGTACAACGTGTAATTCAAAACTCATTAATCCGCTGGATAGATTCAATATAATCTTTAATTATACTTTGTCGTAACCTTCAAAGGTATTATGATTATTATTTATAGTTGTTTAATCTTCAAGTTTTATCTGATATAACAAGACAAGCCAACATTAATCATCGTTGTGTTGGGTACATTTCTATTAATACTGATACATAGATTCAACATTATCATTTGTAAAGTTTACCAAGTTTCGTCCCTACTGATAGAGTCAATATTGTCTGTAGTTAAGTTTACCAGTTGACCCTACTGATACAGTCAATATTGTTTAGTTAAGTTAACCGAGTTTCGTCACTACTGATACAGTCAATATTGTCTGTAGTTAAGTTTACCAAGTTTCGTCCCTACTGATACAGTCAATATTGTCTGTAGTTAAGTTTACCAAGTTTCGACCCTACTGATACAGTCAATATTGTCTGTAGTTAAGTTTACCAAGTTTCGTCCCTACTGATACAGTCAATATTGTCTTAGTTAATTGCTTTCGTAAGCATAGTTGTTCGTCCCTACTGATACAGTCAATATTGTCTGTAGTTAAATTTGCCGAGTTTTATCACTACTGATACAGTCAACATTGCATGTAGTTAAGTTTGCCAGTTTCGTTAGTCCCGATACATAGGGTCAACATTGCCTGTAATTAAGTTTACCAAGCACCTGTAATGCTGATACATCGAAACAACGCTATCTGTTGTTAAGTTTAGCAATTTTTTAATGTCATATGCTTATATAAAATGTCCACCATATTTCTTGTTGACCCAAATATTTCTCATGGTCAACGCCACAAGTTAATATTATGTTTAAATCTTACGGTCTTTGATTGTATTTGATTAATTTGATTCGTTTTCTGTTTTCTTTACATTTGTATTTCATAGATTCTTAATGTTTGGAACTCTCATTGTCCATACTTCTTTCTCTTATTGTATTTTACTTCCTTAACTCTTTTCAGCAATCACAAATTGTCTAGATAGCATTAATCAATGCCAATCAGTGTCATGGAAGGCAAAATCATTGTCATGCATTACTGACTTCATTTAAATAATCCAGATACTTCTTCGCCTACCCATTCTTCAGAATAAAATGATTGAAGAAAGCTGCTTAGGGTTGTGCAAGGCAAGCCATTAAATAGCATCTTGAAGTATTTCACAGACTATAGTCAAAACGCCTTGCAGAATGGATTTCAATAGTGATGCATATAGGGTATTGAGATGAGAAGCAGTTAAACAGTTTAAGACTGTATTTTAATAGGTCAAGGTTCTGTAAATCGAGTCATGTTAATTGTATCAGAAATGACGGAAGACTATAATGGTCAAAGTGAGTTAAACTGGCGGTCAGAATAAATCCGGTTTGAATACAAGAACACTAAACGGACAAAGCAAGATAGAATAGTCCATGCACTTCAGGATGTCAAGAGGCGACTGATGTAGACCTGAACACCCTGTATTTCTGTACCAGACTTTTAGTCAATTTAAACCAGACACATTAGCAAAGAAATGTGAGTTACAATAGAATGAATGCATAGATATGAGTCTATTGAGAGTCGAGATAGCCAAACCGTTAAGAAACAGGTTTCTTTTAAGAGAGCTCGTAGTTTAATCTTTAGCTGAAGTAAAGGTTGCCCTGTCATATATTGCTGCCAGATCCACGAAGCCTCAATTGGGTATGTGAAAATGCATTGGGAAGTACTCTATAATTGGTCAGAAAGTATGTAAAGTTACACACTGTGCGGTCAGAATAAATTTCGTGCCTACTGTGGAATACAACCCGAACCCACCTGTGTGGTGCTGGGACCCGAAAGGGAAGGAAAGAATAGTACCACTGCGACCTACAAGACATGTCGTAAGAGGCGACTGATGTATGACCTAGGGAAGCTACCCTAGTAATTAAAAGCTTTGCGGAAATTTGATGCGCTGGCCTACTTGAAGGCGCATTACTGGCACAACGTACAATCGCTCTTAGGCTCATATCACATACAAATCACACAGAGTGGTTAACACGTGGTCGATATGGAGTGTTTGGAGAAGAAGAAGAAGCCGGACCGTGTATTCTTATATTTGTTGTTCTACTTTTGTATTTACACATTTGTTATTGCTATATTATATTTAGAATGTAACCTGCCCAGCATTGATTAAAAAAACACAACAGTTTAGCATCCAAGACTTCGTATGTGTAAACTAAATTATTTTCCATGGATTATATGGAGCAGTTTTCTTGAACTTGATCTACATATCTTTCTTTAAATATTGATGGAATAATGTCCAAGAAAATATCATCGAAATATGACATGGTCATAGTTATCTCTCGGATACAGTAAATGTTTGGAGCACGTATAGTGAATGAGGTGCATCGTCATGGTTATCTCTCGGATACAGTAAATGTTTGGAGCACGTATAGTGAATGAGGTGCATCGTCATGGTTATCTCTGGGATACAGTAATGTTTGAGAGCACTATAGTGAATAGGTGCTGTCATGGCTTTGATCTACATTACAAAGGATTGTCATTGAGTGATTACCTAGGTATGTGTTGTCGTCTGTTTTCTTGTTGATATCGTTTACAGAATAACATATTTATTTTTTAATGGAAACTTTCTTGTTGTGGTATGTGTTTACATTTGTTGCGTTCACAACATTTGCTGACGAGATGGTGAGCATTTGTGTTTATTTTTTCCTGCTGGATATTTCAAACGCATTTTATTATTATTTTGTTTTGGCCAAATTTCATTGTGATACGTTGTTGAAGTATAGTGCTTTTATTGTTGTTACGTTGGTGTGTTGTTGCTGTGAGATGGAGACATATATTTTATTATCTTTGTTAGATTTTCCGGTGTGGTACTGGGTCTAGGCCTAGGAAGTTACCCTAGTAAATAAAAATCATCGCATCAATCTAATGTGCTGGTCTACTTGTAGACGCATCGCTGGCACAATGTACAGTCGCTCTTAGGCTTAGATCACATACAAATCACACATAATTGTTAACAAGTGGTCGATATGGAGCGTTTGAAGAAGAAAAAAGTTAGATTAAATAATAAAAACAGTAACCTAATAGAGAATGCAGAGATATGGTATTGAAGAAAAATGAGAAGATCTTCCTGGACAGAAGATGGAAAATAATAATGTCCTGAAGAAATCAGGAAGAATATATCGCTTATAAAATGCATTAAAAAACTACCAACTTTCTTTGATCATGTTGAGAGAAGATATAAGTTTGAATACGTTGTGACAGCTGGTAAGACTAAGGGTAAGAGAGATAGGGTCAACAGAGGGTAATATTTATGACATCTGAACATTATGGCACGCGTGAAAACAGTATCAGAACTCAACACTTGTCTTGTGAGTCGAAGGTCGGGGGTTCGAATCCGAACTGCAACGTTCTGTTCACGAGTGCATTTTTTTTCAGAGACTCTAGAACTGTTGCCAGAGCTACGGAGTTCGTTCTTTGTGTAATATTCTCGGTAGATGACTTGCTATTTCTGAGGAGAGGGATCGAGCCATATGGGGTAAATCCCGGTGCTATGTAGTCAGTCATTCGGCTTTAAAGCTGGAACAAAAGACAGAGCGTTGTATAATGAAATAAAAATCGTTTACAGGACTTAGTCATCAACAACAGTACACCAGTCGTCGAATTTCTAGGCACCACTTATAGTTCAGTAGGTTGTCATTGCTTTCTAAACGATGAGATCTATTTTTACCCTTTGTAAAAATCCAAGGGAACGTATTTGCTTCCAAACTTGCCCTGCGCTGAGTTTGAACAAGGTACTCTAGGGTTGTGATCGAGCTCACTACAGTTTAAGCTACAGCTGCTCACGAGTTGTATAATAACATGATAAAATATGCCTGCTAACATGGCACTTGATGTTGATGATGATCTTTGTTAGGATCGATGACGTCTGCGTTTTTGTGGACACAATGTATTTCCTGAGCTAGAAATAAGCAGATGTTTTAGAGAGTGCAGTGACGTTTGTTTACATTTTCTATACTTGAGTGTTTTGTCTTATTTTTGATAAATTCACATTCAAATAAAATCTATTTCTATATGTGAATTTTGTTCTTCAGATCTTAGGTGTATTTGGAGGATTCATGTGGTTGATTTCTGCATCAGTTACAACATTATCATCATCAGGTGACTGGCGTAGGCGATGATGGATCTTCACAAATTGTAGTCTTTGGCGTTTGCTATCATCTCAATGTTGATGTTCTTTGAGATGTTGAGGCTACCTAACGTTTTCTCTCTCTGTCTTCCTCTGACTCGTCTACCTTCGATTTTACCAGTTGTCACAATTTGTTCTTAACATCCCCTCTTCATCACATGTCCGAAAATTGATGACTGCTTTTTTCTTATATTGAGGATAAGCTTACTCTGTGTCTTGACCTCATTCAACACCTCCACATTAGTCAATTTAGCAGTCCATGGGATTCTCATCATTCTTCTGTAAAACCATATCTCTGTGGTCTTCAGATTTTTCGTTCTGTTTTTTCATTGTCCATTACTCGCATCCAACTTACTTTATTGACTATACACAATAAAAAATGAACCCCTTGGCAATTCAAAATCAAGAAGGGCAGGCTGGAAAGACGGGACAAAATTTATTACAAAAGAATCAAAATAAAATTACTACAAAAATATTTTCACTTTTTAAAATTACATCGGGGACTCTTGCCTGTGCTACGGAGTTAGTGCACTGCCGCTGAGATCTTCTTGTGTAAGAAAGAGCTCGGAGCACATATGGTTACTCACCGAAGTGCAATGATGATAATCATACCAATCAATCAATCAATCAATCAATAAAAAATGATTTGCTGACTTCATAATGGAGTTATGATAGAATGAGATTGTTATACTGATTGAAGCAGACATATTTATAGCGTCGATTGATGCTACTGATGAAATCAATCTATCAGTTAGCTAGAGTAGAGTACGGGCTGAGCAGAATATTTACAACGTTGAGAGATGATGAGAAAAAAATCCATTTACTGGTTAGCTACAGAAGAGCTGCTCAATAAAATAAGGTACTCCAAGTTATATAGTTGTAAATCTCAATTACGAATTTCAATTTCAATGTTGTATCAGTCCTAACATAACGTCTGTAAGAGTTGGAAAATGACTAAATATATAGTATGTAAATTGAATGTTGTTGAAAATAGATGACTTTACCTACTGTTGTGGTGTATAACATTTGCGAATTGTCGTGATGCATACACTTTACATATTGTGGTGACGTATACACGTTAACATACTGTCGTGAAACATTACATATGAGTTATTTAATATCATGTTTTATGTGATACCATAAAAACGTGTTTGGTCATCAATATGAATTTATTATACATCAGCCTTTCTTTTGATTTGATCTATGTCTCTGACATAGAAACGCCATTTTTTAAGTAAGCGCAGCCTTTGGTTTCTACATACTTTCTGACAGCACTGACCATTTAAAAAAGTAGTTTTTGGTTTCTCGCTCACAAATGTGATATTGTATCTAACCTTCTAAACTTGAAGTGAGCAGCAATAAAATGTATAACGTGTTAACACGTCTTTAGCCCACAGAGAAGAGATAATAACAGACGTGTTAATGCGTTTTTATAAGTGAATGGGAAAAACGTATATATACGTCCTTAGCAGCTAAAGGGTTAAGACTACCATTCCTTTCCGTCTTCATCTTCAGCTTAATACTTGTTGATAAACTTCCTTTTTGATATTGTAATGTTATTACCATCACATAACCTGAGTGTTATGATTAACTGTACAATATAATTCGTCTTCATCTTTCATTTGATTTTTATTTCATATTTAGTAACAAAATCATTATATTTTAGCCAATAGCATTTTGTGCTGTGATCTGTTTCTTACACAGGAAGATCTCAGGGGCAGTATCCTAATTTCACAACTTCTGTCATCCGTGTGTGGCCGGGACTCTCAAGGGGAGCAAAGAATAGTAACACTGCGACTAACACGGCATTCGTAAGAGGATGGTAGGGCATAGGAAGCTACCTAGTAAACAAAAACCGTCGCAGAAATCGGATGTGTTGACCTACTTGTGGGTGCATAGCTGGCACAACGTACAATTGCTCTTAGGCTCGGATCACATACCAATCACCAATAGTGTTTACAAGTGTCGATATAAAAAGTTCGAAGAAGAAGAAGAAGAGAAGGAACATATTTTGTTCTTTCATTATCCATAATTCTGATCCATAAAGTAAAGTCAATATCTTGTTCTTTCGAATTCTCCTTTTATTCCAGACATTTTCACTTCCAAAATTGCCCTTACTTGGTGAAAAATGAAAAAAAAGGCTGTATCGTGAAATTACGAGGTAAATGTGTGGAAGTTCTGTAACTGGAAAAAGAGATCAGTCGTATCCTAACTATTAAACCACGCAAGCTTGCATTAATCCTTTATTAGTTTGACGTAATTACAAATAACCTCTGTTATTATGTTGAAGTGATTCTATCACATTAAAACGAATACCACATAATTATCTCAACTTATTTAATTTCATACTGAATGTGGGTCGATTTCTCAGTTGATGCAAGTTAGAATCTATCAATGTGTTTTGTGTTTCAACTACTATGTAATTACTAGTGACTTGAAACAAAAAAGAAAAAAAATTGAAAACTTAACTATAACTTGAGAAAATAACATAAGAAGAGATAATGATCATTAAACAGATAATGAACATATGTTTGGGGCTTGAAGAAAAAAAAATAATTACCAAACACAGGATTGGAACCACTAAACCTTATTTTTTTACATCACCCATTGCCTAGATCTACAGAAGCGCATTTTAAGAATCATCATCAGTGGCCGTGCCAGCTGGTGTAGGCGATCATGTATCTCCACAAATCTCTTTCGCTGGTGTTTGCTTTCAATTCAGATGTTGACGTTCTACCGTGCCATGAAGTCAGACTATCCAAAATTGCCTCTCTCATTTTAATAATACCGTAAGAAATAAGGGTTTGTTGTTCGATTCTTATGTTTAGTAATTTGTTTTTACTGGATGCTCCAAATACTAATTGTTCACTGTCTCTATATTGATCGTAGTCATTGGTTCATGTTCTTCCTCTGCTGCTCTTAAACAGAACTAATTTTCTTTTAAGCAAAGATAACAGACACTAGTAAAAAAAACTGGTATGTAAGGAGGAAAAAAGATATGTTTCCAACCACCTTTCTCCAAACTTAAAGCGAATTCTCTATCAGTGTCCCCGTGTACAAATATCAAAACAGCATATTGTTACAATTATTACATAGGCTTTGTTAAAATGTCAACAATTGCACGCATTTGCTTCATATACGGACACATGAATGAGCATAGATATATTACCGGTTTGCATTTATTCACACGCCTTGTTAATCTTCTGTATTATTAATAACATAATATATTGTTTCATATCATAGCGTGCTGGAAATTTTGTAGACAGAAAAACAATGTTTATCGTCTGTCTGTAGCTGACATACATCTATTTTAGCAGCAGGACGTTACTTCCCTGTAGAGATACGTTTGAATAATTTGAAGCAGTTTTCTTTTTCTTCTTCTTCTTCTTCAACGCGCCATATCGATCACTTGTTAACCACTCCATGTGATTTGTATGTGATCTGAGCCTAAAAGTGATTGTACTTTGTGCTAGTTATGCGCCTACAAGTAGACCAGCACATCCGATTTATGCAGCATTTTTTTTATTTATTCTTGTAGCTTCCTAGACCGCAACTTCAGTCGCCTCTTACGGCATGCCTTGTAGGTTGCAGTGTTACTATTCTTTGCTCCACGTGGGGCCGTGCAACACATGGGCGATTTGAAGCAGTTTGAAAAGTTTTAACATCTGACGCACAAAAATAAAAGACAGTTTCATATTTGTTTAATTCTCTACTTTTAATTGCTACATGCTACATTAAAACTATTAACTTATAACATATAGAAGGTGAAACATATACTACATCCTCATAACTGGGGAGTCTCTAGTGAAGTTCAGCGCTATTTGCATGTTTTCAGTTTGAGAAAATTCTAAGTCTACAACGTGTCTTCGATAGAGTAAGAATCTGTGTTTGAGTGGTCGAAGCTCTTGCCTTGCGAGTCGAATGTCGTGGGTTCGAATCCCGACAGGCCGTTCTGTTCACGAATGCATTTTTTTTTCAGAGGACCCTAGGATTGTTGCCGGAACTAAGAAGTTCTGTTTTGTGCAATACTCTCGGTAGGTGGCGTGCAATCTTCTTGCGTGCAAGATGGGCTCGAGCCTGCATTGGATGGAGAGTAATACCTGGTGCATTGAAGTCAATCCTTTGACTTTAAACCTCTTTAGAGTAAGAATGCTCAGTCCCCAGACAGTGACATAGGTATATTTAGCTCATGGTATAAGATAGTAATGAGTTGTCAGGTAGATTCACAGTCGCCATCGTTTTGAAAGCATCAACTCCTCGTTGGTCGCGTCTGGATTAGAGCGCTGCTTCCATGCGGGAGACCTGTGTTCAAATCACGGTAAGGACATGAATTTTTTTTCTGTTGTGGGCATAAATGAAAAATTATACTTTGCATATATATAATACTTTATATATATGTTTCTATATATAACAATGTTGCTGCGACGCACTAGCATGCGGCTACAGAATTCATCAGGCTCACGTCCCACCTATCCAACACTGCCCTAACAAAAGGGGATACTACAGACAGTAACAAAGTTAACTTCTAGTTTCACTTATTTAGAATTTCCTTGATGTGGTTTTTATGGAGACTACGCTCAAACTTGAACCTCAGATTCTTCTATATCTTTTACTATTGAAAGTGATATTGCGACGTCAAATTCATTGTAAAGTTATTCGCCATGGAAACATGGACAGTGTATAACAGTTTCGTAGGAAAACTAAACCAATTCCACACAACTGTCTCTGCATACTGCTCAAAATAAAATGTTAGGACACACTCCCAGATACTGAAGACCTCATGAGAACCAAGATGTCCATGGAACCACACTGTTGCAGAATGTCATGGTAAGATGTTGCTGAATAAACGCATTCCAAAAGAACTGTTGTATTGTGAGATATATCAGGGAAAAAAACCGGTTGGTGGACACAAAAACGATTCAACGAAACTCAAAGTATCACTATAATGCTTCGATATAGACACTAGCTTCTGGGAATTTCTTGTGCAAGATGGCCATACGTGGTGCTGCAACTCGAATAGCTGAACAAGAGAAACTCGAATAGCTGAGATTCGTCTTACTGTTGAGACTCAGAGAAAACGAGCTGCATGAAAAGACATAACACACAACATGCACATGTCCAACTTTGAACATATGTCTGTCCCATCTGTAGTAGGGACTGCTTTCTAGTATCGGAGTCCCTTCTGCACACACTCAATAAGTGCATCAACACTCGCTTGAGGCAGTTGCTATCAGCGTTCACGAGTGTCATGAATTATGACGTTTTGAAAACAGCAACATGTGTCTTGCTTCTTGTTATGTGCGGGCTGGGTTCGTCTCACTGCTATAATGTTACTGTATTAGTTATTTTTTCTGAACATACGTAACATAATTTCGGCCATAGTGATATGCGTTTAGTTGTTCCCCAGCAGATGATGTAAACTTGTGCATGCTGAAGACTTACGTGGTTAAACACAATCACCAATCTAGTCCTCAGGCAACCAACTTTGTTTGCACATTGTGTGATTTCAAATTTCTGAAATCATTGTGTAGACTGAATATTAATCGTATAAACTTTATAAAGACTTCCTTTTCCTTTCTAATCTCATTCAACACTTCTTGATCCTGTTGATGCAAGTCTGTCCGCTCTATCACTGTCACAACAACTCGCATGCCTGGAGCAGCAGACCTACGTAAAATGTCTTCCCAACCACAACCACGTCTCAATGTTGGAATTCTTCATAAACTACATCCACTCATACCGAAATCTGCAGTTTTAGATCTTCCAAAAGATTGACTGAGAATCGGAAACAATAATGACCTCAGTAAACCCGAGTCTGTGAGAGAATCATTAAAGGTAGTAGTAGCATCATCAACCCTTATCTTCATTCTGGTAGTAGTAGTCCTGTATACTATATTCCCATGGTAACGGCCCTGCCGTGCACGTCATATAGAAATACCAGCATGATTTCTTTCCAAGAATGAAATAATCTTCCGTATGTATAATAACATCATCCTCCTCTGTACCAAAGGTACCAGGTTCGCTCCTTCGTGGAGCCATCTGGATATTTTATATTTGTCAGATATCCCTGATCTCAGTGTAGCTGAGATCGAGTTCCTAGTCCTATCGGAGACGGACGTTTAAACGTAGTTCCCGTGTTCAATTTGAGCACGTAAAAGAACCCTTTGGCAGTTCAAAATCGAGAAGAGTAGATCTAAAGTCGCTGTTTAGATTAATTTTATTCAGAAAGATTAAAAATAAACAAAATGCTTACACAAATCTTCGCCGTTTTAAACATTGAATTGGGGACCCTCACCGGTGCTACGGAGTTCGTGCACTGCAGTTGAGATCTTCCTCTGTAAGAAAGAAATCGGATAACACATGGATACTCACCGAAGTGCATTGATGAAGGAGAAGGACCAATCAATCATTTAATCAATCAACCACTCAATCATCCTCTGTAATGTATAATTTTCATTATACTCTATAATGTCTCTCGTATAACGTGTATACATATTTTGTCGATTCAATTCAGTCCTGTATTTAAGAGTTTCACTTAAAAAAAGAATTCGTTCGTTCTTGTTCATTGTTTTTGTTTTGTCTATACTTTGAACATGTGAACGTTGAATAATACCAGTAATATGTTTATGCAACTAAAACCATATGGATTTATAGGGCATTTCATTAAAACACATTACGCAACAGTTTCTATAGTTTTTAAATATTGTCAAACTTTTTATTTTACTCATAACCTTATTGTCTGCTGTCTGAAATGTAAGCACTGAGTGTAAGTTGTATTTTTTGTTGTGACATTCCACACCTGATGTGTGTTATCTTCAGGCTGTTACTGAGTACAATTACTTGATTGGTAAATTATAGTTTAAGATAGAACAGAAGTGTTCACAGTCCAATCATATACTACTAGAAGCTAATAAAAACACATTGAAATTGTGACATGTTTTCATAGTTCAAATGTTCATGCAAGTAAGCGATTTTCAAAACCTGAAATTGTGCAAGCGTTCAAGTATTCCCATCTTATTATCCATGTGATGTTTGCTTCACATGTTGCGTATTTCATGTTTAAAATAAGGAATTTATACATTACTTTATTAGAAGTCGAATAACATCGACATTTTGCGAACCAATTAGTCGAGTTTCAGAGAGTAAGTAAAGAGCTGTTTTCATCGAAATAAAGTCAATTTTTGTTCTGCTTCGACTGGCGTCCCAAGAGTGATGAAAAGCTGTTGATATGCTCAGATGTGAAACAGCAGCAAGAAAAATTGCAGAACAATATAGTTGTGACTAGTTCACTATACTGAGACTGTGCCAGCGATTTTTAGCGATATATAACACTATTGAAAGTCCCAAACCTGGTCAATCCCATGTAACAACATTAATTCAAGATCACCAAATTCTGTTGATACATCTACACAACCGCTCCCAAATAACAACTCAGATAACATACTCTGAGAATTGGCAGCAAAAAAATCTAAGTGCCACAGATATTTCGCGTTTTTAGTTTGCAAAACAGACGTCCCAACAATGGTGCTATCCTTGCAGATCAACAGACTGACTTGGACCATAGACCGCCCATGTGGTGCCGGGGCCTGCGAGGGAAGCAAACAATAGTCCCACTGCGAACTAAAAGGCAACTAATGTAGGAGCCTATGGAAGCTACCCTAGTAAATAAAAAGCGTCGCATAAATCAGATGTGGGGGTCTACTTGTAGGCGCATAACTGGCACAAAGTAAAATCGCTCTTAGGCTCAGATCACATACACATCACACAGAGTGGTTAACAAGTTGTCGTTATGGAGCGTTCGAAGAAGAAGAAGGACCTTAGACAATTTTAGTAAAATTCATGAAAAAAGTTGGTTCATCAGTCTAGGCGGATCGCGCGCAGAGAGAGAGACAATTTAAGTAAAATGCATGCCCGTCTGCCCAGCGTGTTCGTAGCGCGTTAGACTACGGTACTATCCTCTGTGTGTGCGGGTTCAATTCCGCGGGATGGCAGAAAAAGCCACAGATTTCCCAGATTTACGGTTTTCGTGGCACCGAACCGAAGAATTACGATGACCATGGCACCGAGCCGAAGAGCTGAAAAGTTCTAGTGCTTCTGGATCGGAAAAAACCAAACATAACAAACAGTAAAATTCATGAAAAAAGTTGGTTCATCAGTCTAGGCCGGGATCACAAGAGAGAGAGAGAGAGAGAGAGAGAGAGAATTTTAGTAAAATTCATGAAAAAAGTTGGTTCATCAGTCTAGGCCGGATGCATGAGAGAGAGAGACAATTTTCATTACCCATGAACGAGATGGAGATCAATAATGTTCTCGTTTCAAAGTATGTTTACTGACGTCTTTGATGATATTAGAAATCGCGCCTGACATCATCCTGGAGAAAGACATTCTGATAAATATGTAGTCCAGCATGACAGATGTGGAGGAGGAAACTTACATGTGATTGGTGGGTTCTCTCATGACTACCATTTGCCCCTTTATGTTTTTAAAGTCAACTCTCACGTTTATATTTATCAAGAACTGCGACCTTTCTTTGTGGTGTCTGTCTTTCAGCATCACACAGATCTGGGAATCTTTCAGTACGACAAAGTTAGACATGACACAGATAACTTTACCTGAAATCTCTGAGCCTAACAACATTTTCTTGTATTGGATCAGCTTGAAAACTCTCTTGCCATGAGCCCAATTGAACATACGTGTCATGAACTGAACAGAAAGGCCTTCCAGTATAACATCAACATTTTGAATAATCTCGTGTGAGTAGTCATTGAACAGTGATATATTTTTGGAGACACTTTGCAATAGCACGAGACCCAATTCCCAGCATGCAGTGATGTTCTAGGAGGAAGTGCTGTCTAAAGTTGTTATATATTGTGGCACATCAAATTGATTGTTGTGGAGGCACGGACGCCATGTGATGATTGCACAAGTATTACTAAATAATAACAATGGCGGGGTGTAAAGAATAGAACCACTGTTACCTGCCACTCATGTCGTAAGAGTCGATAAATGAGGTTTGGCTGAAATCGGATGCACATGTCCTAAGCGTGTAGAAGTCTATGCGTTTAGGGGCCTACCAAACCAATGTGCAACGTATACACGTTCTTGGCAAAGATCAAACATATCACAAAGAGTGATTAAAATTGCTGGTAAAGAACGAACACAAAGAAGAAGACGAGATAACAATGGAAATATTAATCTAATTGAGATACCGACGCTTTCTGCAGGGAAATGCAAGACGAAACGGGAGGTGGGGGAATATAATGGTTGCAAAATATTACAAATTGCAAAAGCGGTAATATCGTGTTCATGGGAGTGCTGATAAAAAGCTGACAAAAAATAGTTTTCTTGATAAATGATTAACTTTAACGCCGATAGCGCACAATAGGGCGCCATGAATGTATGACACAGGCGCCATGGCGTTCTTGGACGTTGTGTTGAACAGCGCTTCTCTAGAATATCCCAAGTTGTGACTTCATGATGGTGAGTGCGACTCGTGTTTTTACACCTAGTGTTAGTTAGTCTTTCCTCTTGGGCCTGTGGGCGGCGCATAGGGCAGAGGTCATAGTTCTCCATGTCTCGCGGTTCGTTGCTATCTGTTTTAGGTCTTTAATTGTTTACTAGGCCCATCGTTGAGCCTTCTCTGGTGATGGTTCTACGCAGAGTCTCTCTTGGTCTTCCTCGTTTTCTTTTTCCCTCTGGTGTCCATATGAGGGATTGGTAAGGAGTCTTCTCTCATCCATTCTAAGTGTGTGGCCGATGTAGTTCCAGCGGCGCTTTCTTATAAAATTTGATACATTTTCTTGCTTGTTCTCTTGTCTTATTTGTGTATTGGGTCTGAAATCTGACCATTTGAGGTTCAATATTCTTCTAAGACATTTATTTACTTATAAGACATCTAGTGTTGACAACATCTAATGAACAAATTCTGAACTGTCACCTGTTGAAGAATATATCAAATTTGTGTTCAGTAAATGGAGGAGAAATATCAAATTTGTGTTCAGTAAATGGATGGGAAATATCAAATGAGTGATTTGACATTTTATAAAATGAACACAGCGAGATGTGGCCTATAAAATTATACTATATTTGTTTGATGGTTGTTAATATGATAAAACTAACATTATGTAACATTACGTTTTTCTGAATAGATACATAATCATCATCATCAGGTACCTTGCCGGCTGGCGTAGGTGATAATGGATCTATACAGATCTCTGTCTTCGGTGTTTGCTATAAACATATGTTGACGCTCTACCGTGCCATGAAGTCAGGCTCTCCCAAAAATATTTTCTCTGTCTTCCTCTGTCTCGTCTACCCCCGATTTTACCGGTTGTCACAATATGATCTAAACCTTACGTCCTCATCACGTCCGAAAAATGATAACTGCCTATCTTTTATTTTAATGATAAGCTTGATAATAGATTCTTGATAATTCAACGTCATATCATATTCAGCAACACATTTCATATATAGTAGTAGAAATAAAATGATTTATAGATATCTTCCAAATATTTGAACATTAAAAATGGTTCTGAACCGTACGATAGACATAATAAATATAGCGTTCGATAATTTGAAAATCAAATTGTCTAGTTCTTCGTAATGACAATAATTCGTTAGAGTAATTTTCGTGTTATGATTGATTTATGATTGAGTTATGATTTATGTATTATTGAGTTATCAATGAAGGTACACTAGATAAATTTAAAAAAAAACATGATGAAACAGCTCTACCACTTTTCACTTCCTGCATTATAATAATAGCCGGCTATTGCAAGCGATGATGACAACAGTCTCAGACGTGTGCTGCTGCACCTCTCTGGTGTGTGCGGGTGACTTAGCGTCAATCCTAGAACATAATAACCTACCACAGTGGGGCATACATAATCAAGGTTAGACATGTTCCGTCTTTTGGCGCAGCTCGTTTTCTCTGTGCCTCAACTTGATTCTCAGCTATGCGGGCTCCTCTTGTGTTGTTACGGCGCCACATTTGGTGATCTTACGCAAGGATTCCCAGCTCGTGGTGTATCTATGGAATAATTTAAGAGACACTTTAGGAATGTCTTTAATGCGTTTTTTCTGTCCACCAGCAGAACCTCTGCCCCCTTTAAAGTTCGCCATACATCAACTGTTTTGGGATACGTTTATCAGGCATCCGAGTAACGTGACCGTCCCATCTCACATGGTCCTTCTGCAACAGGGTGTTGACGCTTGGGATCTTTGCTCTTGTGAGGACTTCGCTATCTGGAATTGTGTCCTGCCAATTTAATTTTAGTATTCTGCGCTGACAGCTTGTGTGGAAGTTTAATTTTCTTGCGTGTCTTCTTCTTCTTCAGCGATCTCTGGTCATGCGCTTAATTTACTGTAGACCACAAACTGGGCAGTCAGGCTATGTTTCCTATCTGTATAGGATACTACCAAGGTAGGCAAAGTTGTCCGCTGGCAGGAGACTGGTGGCTGGTGTTTAATGTTGATTACTGGATCGTACACATGCGCTCGCTAACACACACTGGCGCGTACCCACGAACACACTCCTGCACGTTCTCGCTCGTGCTTCCAGACGTTGTAACACGCGCACAAATAAGCGCAATTTGGTTCACTGTCAAGCACTTGCATATACAAATAATTATATTCTCAGATATCATACGCATGTCGTTAAGGGCAGGTGATATATATTACACTCCTCTACAGTATCAGTTTAAAAACAAACGATTAAAAATACTACAGGAACCCCAGATCGCAAATCGTAGTAAGTAGAATTATGAATAAGACGAGACTTACTATATAATCCAAGAGCATAATGGTATGTAATTAAATGCTAAATTTAGCGAACGTTCTCAAAATCCGACACTACTAAAAATATATTTAAAAAAACAGATACTAACTAACTTGTACGATGAACACTCCTGAAGATAAGATACAATTATTATTTATTCTATTATATGTCTATGTCATTTGATGTCATGTTCTGTGATATGAAATAATCACTATAATCATTGTTATCATGTGCCGTGCCGGTTGGTTTAGGTCATCATTGATTTTCAAAGAGTATGCCCTTTTTACTGACTATCAGTTTCAATGTTGACATTTTGCCAGGCCGTGATGTTAAGTGTCTAGTGTGTACGAGCTCTAATGCGTTCTGTCTCTTCTTCGATCGATTTCCGTCTTTACATGTTAGAAAAATGATGGTTTATTCATTCTAATTTATATAATGAATTTCCTGCCCGTCTGCCCAGCGTGTTCGTAGCGCGTTGGACTACGGGTGACTATCCCTCTGTGTGTGCGGGTTCAATTCCGCGGAATGGCAGAAAAAGCCACAGATTCCCCAGATTTACGGTGTTCGTGACACCGAACCGAAGGGTTACGATGTCCATGGCACCGAGCCGAGGAGCTGAAAAGCTCAAGTGCTTCTAGATCGGATAAAAAAATGAATTTCCTCTGTATGTTCCTTAAACCTGTAACCTTTTTCAACATAGAAATGTTAATCATTTTACAACTCTGTGGTATTCTATGCATCTGCATCTGCTATGTTGTTTAAAATGTTATATATGTATGTATATTTATACACGTATGTCTGATTTACATTAGTCAGTACTAATTATATGTCTCCCTTACTCACACCAATACTAGTTCCATGTCTCCCGTACATGTGTCACTAATAGTTCTATATCACCCTTACATGTGTCACTAATAGTTCTATATCGCCCTTACATGTGTCAGTATTAGTTCTATGCCTCCCTTACTTGTGTCACTAATAGTTCTATATCGCCCTTACATGTGTCAGTATTCGTTCTATGTCTCCCTTACTTGTGTCAGTATTCGTTCTATGTCTCCCTTACTTGTGTCAGTATTAGTTCTATGTCTCCCTTACATGTACCGGTATTAGTTATATGTCTCCCTTACATGTACCAGTATTAGTTCTATGTCTCCCTTACATGTACCGGTATTAGTTCTATACCTCCTTACATGTACCGTATTAGTTCTATGCCCCTTACATTACCGGTATTAGTTCTATGCATCCCTTACATGTACCGGTATTAGTTCTTTGTCTCCCTTACATGTACCGGTATTATTTCTATGTCTCCCTTACATGTACCGGTATTAGTTCTATGTCTCCCTTACATGTACCGGTATTAGTTCTATGTCTCCCTTACATGTACCGGTATTAGTTCTTTGTCTCCCTTACATGTACCGGTATTAGTTCTATGTCTCCTTACATGTACGTATTAGTTCTATGTCTCCTTACATGTACCGTATTAGTTCTATGTCTCCTACATGTACCAGTATTAGTTCTATGTCTCCTTACATGTACCGTATTAGTTCTATGTCTCCTTACATGTACCAGTATTAGTTCCATGTCTGCCTTACATGTACCGGTATTAGATCTATGCCTCCCTTACATGTACCGGTATTAGTTCTATGTCTCCCTTACATGTACCGGTATTAGTTCTATGTCTCCCTTACATGTACCAGTATTAGTTCTATGCCTCCCTTACATGTACCGGTATTAGTTCTATGTCTCCCTTACATGTACCGGTATTAGTTCTATGTCTCCCTTACATGTACCGGTCTTAGTTCTATGCCTCCCTTACATGTACCGGTATTAGTTCTATGTCTCCCTTACATGTACCGGTATTAGTTCCATGTCTGCCTTACATGTACCGGTATTAGTTCTATGTCTCCCTTACATGTACCGGTATTAGTTCCATGTCTGCCTTACATGTACCGGTATTAGTTCTATGCCTCCCTTACATGTACCAGTATTAGTTCTATGCCTCCCTTACATGTACCAGTATTAGTTCTATGTCTCCCTTACATGTACCGGTATTAGTTCTATGTGTGGACGTGTTTAAGATGAAGTATGAATTCTGATATTTTACTATATAGAATGGTGCTTGTAATTTCTCCTTGCATCCCCACATTATAGCTCTCTTCTGTCGGTTTCATTCATATGTCACTATCATGACTGTATGCTCAGTACATGCAAACTAACAGTATGTGTTCGGTTACTTATAAATTTCGAATCTTATATTCACATACTGTTATTCCAATAAACTCATTTCTCTCTCTCTCTCTCTGCCTATTTAACCTGGATTGGGGCATATGCCCTCAACCAACTCATGCCAAGTCTTCCTATCTTTAGCTATCTCCTGCAGCTCCCTCCAGCTTTTCTTTATATTGTTGATCTCTGCCTCCAAATCCTGTCTCTGTGTATTTATCTGTCTACCTTTCTTCATTGTCCATTAGGGTACCAGGAAAGGACCCATCTTGTTATATTCCTTTCTGAATTTTGTAAAATGTGTCTCAAAATATTTTCATTCCAGAAATAGAACAGATTATTGTGACAATATGAATCTCATCCTTTCTCCGGTTTGTATATGCAAGAAAATTTGCAATCTGCCAACTCTTAAGCTCATGTTTGTAGTCAGTATGTGTGCAAAATGGAGCTTAAACATTAGCATTTCAGATTACAATTTTTTAACATTTTGCTAACAATTTGATGCCTATATTTTATGAACGTAACTGCAATCTCACAAGACATTATATTAGATGTTTTTACTTATAGAATTATACTTAATAATTCACCAGAAGCAACAATTCTTATTGAACAAAAAGAGAAAAAAAGAGATATGTTGGGCATACTGTGCGAATAGTAATTAAAGAATCACAAAATAAATATTCAGTGGAAATCAAATGATTTAAGAAAGAAAGGACCACGTAGGAAGTCAAAGAGACGAACGAGTCTGAGAGAGACAGAAATATCTGACTTAATTCCATAGAAGCAAATGAACGAGTTGCCCAAGATAGAAATGTAGCAAAAAATTACTTGTACGCTCTATGTTAAGTATATCTGTACAAGAGGAATACACTAATTAATTTGGTTGTATTTAGCATTGCAGGAGCACTCGACTTCACCTCATTCTCACTGCTCATCACCAATTTTTCATTTGAATCCACTTCTCTTCCCCCACTGTATCTCAGTGAGGTGTTGTAGATTAGAGACATGTCAAGATTTTCTGTTCTCTTTGTCTAATGCGCTTTCTAAGTTGGTATTAATTTCTCTAGAGTTGTTCATGATGTTGTACTGTATATCTTCTGTGAGGTCTTCCTCTTATAATAATTCCTCTCGTACCGTTATGCGTTACATAGGGACTGCAAGCAATTTCTCAATGCCGCTCAATCCTGGGCAACTCTCTCAATCTCCTCCATGGAACTGAGACCGATATTTCTTGCATCTCTCAGGAAAGTTCGTTTCAGGGTCTCCTTAGATCGTCCTCTCTTTCTTGAACCTTTGCATCCCACTTTAATGCCTGATTTGAGATTTTTTGATAATTTCTTTTCAAGGTGTGTCCAACACATCTACATTTTTTCCTTCTTATAACAGTTGTTACTAGTGGTTGACCAGACATTTCTCTGATTTCATCCCTTCTCCTGAGTTCGTTCCATTTTCATTATTTCGCAGACATCTATTTCAAATGCATTCAACTTGCTTTCTATTTGTTTAGTTAACTTGCTCTAATATATATTCGTTAATATCGTTTTACAAAATACCATAAATAAGTGATATATAAATGTGTCCAGATAACAGGTTGTTTAGCCACGCAGGTCATTGATCAACAAATGGACAAATCAAGACATTAAAAGTGAACACCAAATGGACATGCTAAATACAAACGATAAAGTTAATGTAATCTAGAAAACACGAATAACGAAAAAATGAATCCAAGCCTGACAACATACATACTAGATTAAATCGGAAAAAATTTAATTTGTATCAAATTACAATTGATATAATTTTGCATGCAGTCTCATGACCTCATTATGTTGAACTAATTGGAGGTAGCTATTGATGCTAGAAAACGTTATATGATATATAACTCATAAGTTACAACAAAGATGAAGTACCAAAGGTTAGAATTTAATTAATACCCATGGTGGCAAGTTCAAGGTATCCTATTACAAAAGAAATCAAACAAATTACCTCCTAAAAGTAAATGGTTCGCATACGAAAAACATCGTTAGGAACATGAACGATTAATTTCAGGATTCGATTTTGACTCATTGATCATGTAACACCGAATGCCAGTATACATTGAAATCGTGGTAAATTCACAGGTCAACAAGCTTATTTTTGGCATATATCACGAACAAGGGGTTTTGGGGAAAAGTACTTTGAAAATCTCACTGTCTGATTTCCTAAGCTTTGATTGCCTGTAGATATTCGATAGATAATTAGTCAACTGATGAATGTTTCAACAACGAACGTGGCTTTTGGAAAGACACCGTGCGGTCTGTATTATAGCTCAAGTGTTGCAGCGCCGACGGCACACTGGATGGTGCCAAAATGACTCTGGATATTAGGCTTGAGGCGACTTTGAACCAACATATCCTTAAGGCTTCTGTCCCGTCTGTACGCCACCAAAGGATAGTGTTGGAAGATTGAACGTGTCTCAGGATCAGACTGAAGAATGGAGAGATGACGGAATAAGACTTTCTTCACAAGGGAACTATGAGGGGGGAAAGTTAAGATAAGTTTCACCTTGTCAGAATTGGAAGTTCTATGCTGGTTAGAGAGAGCCTCCTGGCGAGAAATTTGCTGAACCGCATAGCAGAAGCAAGCACTCTATTTGTTTAGGTCTTCCTCTTGCTCTATATTTATTATATTCTGTTAACGTATCTCTTTGTTACTATTACTAACTGCATTTAATGAGTAATGTGATATTTGTTCTCTATACAATGTTGTGTCACTAGATATACAGGTTAGATATTAGTTGCCTGTATCCTGCAGTGTCATTGGGATACTCTGAACCGAAATGGGAAAATATCATAGCTACGTTAAAAGCTAACATCCTGTTGAACTTAGTACTATGTCTAAAATTACAAAATCCAGATAATTTGTGTACATGTTTAATCTAGAGATAACACAGAATAAACAAATGAATCCAGTTTCCTGGACAACAGTGACATACTATAGTTCGTTCCAAAATTCGTGATCACACTAAAGTTTAATTTGTACGAAATCTACCAGATTGATAAAAGTAATTTTTTTTTTGCATGCAGTCTCACGACCTTACGAATTCATGTTGAACTAATTGGTAGGTAGCTTAGTTGATGCAGAAAACGTTTTTTGTTATATAACTTTGCATAAGCACAACAAAATGATAACCAAAGGTTAGAATTTACATTAATACACAACATGGTGGCAAATGTTTGCAAAGGCGTATCCTTATTACATATTATAAAAGGAAAGGTGACATTGTGAACAAATGATACCTTCAACTTCTATAAATGAAAATAAATGGTGTCTGCATACGCAAATGACAGTCGTTAGGATACATTGTGAACTGATTAATTCCACGGAATTCCCGATTTTGACTTGCATTGAATTGCATGTGGAACACCGACATGCTTAGCTATAGACAAACTTGACAATCGTGCTGTAAAATTTCGACAAGTAAACCTAATCAACATCGCTGTTATTTTAGTAATATCATATAAATAAAAACCTTACAGAACTACAGGTTTGGATGGGCAAAAAATACTTTTGAAAAGTCGCCACTGTACTGATCTAATCCTAACGTTTGATTGCATGTAGTAATATTCGATGAGTAATAATGTAGTCAATATTATGATTTCGTAAACATTAAAATCCTTTAGAGATCGTTTTGAAACATTTCAGCAGGTGGGCATAAACTTCAATAGCTCCGAGATCATAAAAGAAGATATAAAGTTTAGAATCATCATCACCAAATAGTTAGTAGTGAACAGAACTTTGCAACCCTAACATTACTTCACATTTTTCTTCTCTCTCTCTTAAGCCTCTGAAGCCGTTATACTCAAATTATGTTACATCCCGAATCCATTTTCTCCAGCGTCTTTCTCTTCTTCTCTTTATCCGGATGTGTCCTTCCTTAATGTTTTCTTCTACGCTGTGTGTTTTTTTATACGTCCAAAATATTTCCTTTTTTTCATTTTTATCTGTAGCATCGGTAAGTTGTCTTTTTGTTTTGCGTTTATTACGGATATATATCTATTTGTTGCATTCTCTGTCTATGCTATACTGAAGATTATTTTCCACTGCAATAGGTCCATGTTTCACACACACGCTGCTACTGGGAATATGCATGCTCCTAGTATTCTGATTTTTGTTTCTATCAGTTCAATTCCATACTGATTTTAGTTGTTTCAATTTTTGCAAAGCTGTGCTTGTTTTTGCTTAAATTTCCTTCATTATATTTCTTTCTTTTGTTAGCATTGAAACGAGATATTCAAAGCTGTTCGCATTTTCTATTTTTTATCCGTTTGTAAAAATATCTTATGTGATGCATGTTTTATTCGTTCTCATTATTTTGGTTCTTTGTTACACAGAAAGAAAATTTTGGTTTTTCCTTTTTCTCTTGCACTTTCATTAATAATTTCACAATCCTATTGTTGTTATATTGACAGTCACTGTATCGTGAACATATCTTAGTTCAGGTATTTCTCTTTCTCCGATTACAAAAGAATCGTATTGTTCTTTTTCGCTAACATCTGTAACAATCCACATGATGTTTTCTATATATACGTTAAACAGAGAACACCACAGAATGCAACTAGAATAGTTGATAATATGAAGTCTAGAAAATAATCAAGAGATACGATATACCTTGCAATACAATATCTGATAAAATGTTAGTGTCTGTTCCACCGAGGTAACAATATGCAAAAGTTGAACTGTTCTATATGTAACCGAAATGTGAAGCACAATAATACAAGATGAAACATTACTGCAGACCTATGAAAACAGTGTTAAGACGAAAATAAGGGCCCTCCAAGGATGAAAATTGTAAATAATAGGAAATATTAAGGATATACATAATTTGCTGCTAAGCCCTATTAATTGTGGCCCTTTAGCTGCTAAGGACGTGTATAGACATTTTCCCAATCACTGCTAAAGTCGCATTAAGACGTCTATTAGTATCTCTCATCTGTAGGCTAAAGACGTATTAACACGTTATACATTTTTACTGTCACCGCTATAGGCGTATATTCACGTTTGCGATCTAGAAACAAAGAGTATCTATTTTTATCTCCGTCTTTAGAAAGTATGTAGCAGCGAAAGGGTTAAATCATCATTACATTATGCCATCAGAAATGTTACTATAATACAATGGCTAAGCGTATTGAATGAATGGCAGAGAACAGAGAGCCTATCATTGCATAAACAAAAACGATCAAGTGGAGAAGACCACGAAGCTGACCAAGAAAACGATGGAGAGATAACATTGAAGTATATCTAGATCTATTAGAAGTCATCAATTGGGAAGAGAAGATTTTGGAGCATCTGCGGAAATAGATCTCAAGGATTCGGAAGGCTTAAGAAAAATAAAGATAGTGTGCTACATAGCAATAAAGAGTGCTATTTGAGGATTTGTATTGTTAAACATGGTACTAAAGAGTTACCTTTTGGAAATGTGCAAAAGACTGAAATATACACGTGACGCCAGATTAATTTTTGCACTGTGGAAATTGTCTGATCAGCTGTGTGTATCTACATGTTGCTTCTCTCTCTCTCTCGTGATCCCTGCCTAGACTGATGAACCAACGTATATCATGAATTTTACCGTTGGTTTTAGTGACTCCGTCCCCTGTACAGCTTCCGCGAAGCTCAGTGTTATCGGGCCAAGTTTCTTTTCTCAGGTTTTCGAACCGCTGGCAGTCTTGCAGTATGTACTCTGCTGCCATTTCCGCCTTTTCGCAGTGGCACAGGCTAGTTGTGCCAATATTAAACTAGTTAAACATTGATCTCGGAGTCTGTTGTGGCCAGATACAGAATATTGCTTCTGAGCCTACTAAGGAGATAAAGTCTTGCAGGACATTCTCTTCTCTAGTGTCTGTTTCGCCTTTTTGACACTGGCAGAGAGCTGTTTTAACTCATTCCTAATGTTAATAAATGTATGTCTGTTTCTGTATTCATATTTGTCTGTTTAGCATATATCTGTTTATCTAACATTATGCCTGCATCTCTCTCCATCTCTCTACCGGACTGCCTATCTCTGTTCATATTACTTTCTCGTATGTCCGTTCTTATACATATCTTTCTACTTATCTGTCTGCACCTTTCTATACAATACTCAATTTGTTAATTGGTTAGTTATAGTGTTTTATCAATTATGTATATTTATAAGAATCATATTTTCTTACTGCAACATTTCCAACATCAGAGCTGCCAAATGAAGATCAACACATACTTTCATTAACCGATACAACACTGCGTAGTTTACATTCTCGCCCTCTCCCGTTATTAAATGTTCTTCCATCACAATAGTGCATTCAGGTTTCGTGATTTTTCGGGCACATAAAGTGGAGAACTGATGAAAACGAGAAGAGACTTGGCGCTTGTAGATCGATAGAGATAGCATAGAAAATCAGCTTTTTCTTTGGGCTCATTTCCAGTTTCACAGAATATTGACCCATTGATCTCTTGTGATGTTAGAAATTCCTACTCTAAATGTGAATTCTCTTCAAAGATCGAGTACTCAACGGAGCTAGGAAAAGTAGAAAATGTTGCAGACGTGTAGCAGTGTTACAGAGCAGACTATATGTTCTGTAGTAAGTAACCAGTGTGTATGTGGGAGGGATTAACGTAATACGTGGGATGGATTAGCGTAATGCATGGGACGGATTTGCGTAATGCATGGGACGGATTTGCGTAATGCGTGGGACGGATTTGCGTAATGCATGGGACGAATTTGCGTAATGCGTGGTACGGATTTGCGTAATGCGTGGGACGGATTTGCGTAATGCGTGGGACGGATTTGCGTAATGCGTGGGACGGATTTGCGTAATGCATGGGACGGATTTGCGTAATGCGTGGGACGGATTTGCGTAATGCGTGGGACGGATATGCGTAATGCGTAAGCGTTCGCCTATTTACTCGGACTCAAGAGGATCGGGGATTCAATCCCACACTTGACCATCCACACGCGAGGAAAGGAATTGGTCCTTCTACCTCTTGCAAACTATGTTATATAAATATGAAATGACTGGTACTTAATACCCTAAGGTCTGAAAATTCTACGGGAAATTTTGATGATTTTGTTTTTTATAGTAACCAGTTTATGAAGCTATTCAATATGAGATGTTTTATAGTAACCAGTTTATGAAGCTATTCAATATGAGATGTTTTATAGTAGCCAGTTTATGGAGACATTCACTGTGAGATATTTGATAGTAGCCAGTTTATGGAGACATTCACTGTGTGATATTTGATAGTAGCCAGTTTATGGAGACATTCACTGTGTGATATTTGATAGTAGCCAGTTTATGGAGACATTCACTATGAGAGGTTTTAACTACTGAATCTGAAGCTACTCTGGTGTAATGCTCGCAACTATGAGGGTTGTTATTTTGTAAACTATTTGAAATTTAGACATGTAAACTAATAGAGATGTTACTTTCTAATCTGTAGTAAGCGTTGTGCAGTATTTGTAACTAGAAAGGATATTACTTTCTAATCTGTAGTAAACATTGTGAAAAAATTGTGGCATATCTTTTACATGACGTAGCCATTAACCACAGTAAACGAGTCGATGAATTTCTAGGCACCACTTATACGTTCAGTAGTTTGCCATTGCTTTCTGAAAGGTGAGGTCTACTTTTACCTTTTGTAAAAATCCCACGGAAACGAATTTGCTTCAAACTTGTCCACCGTGGGGTTTGAAGTAAGCATTGTACTGGCACCTTATTCAGGTAGTGCGAGTTACTTATCCTTTTCTCAGTTCTACTACTTCTATTGTACGCAAACCTCTCAACTACCACTTCTACTGTAGACATCCCTCTTCTTTACCACATGTACTATACCTAATCCTTAGTTATATCACTGGCACTGTACCTAATCCTCCGTTATACCCCTGGTACTGTACCTAATCCTCAGTTATATCACTGGCACTGTACCTAATCCTCCGTTATACCACTAGTACTGTACCTAATCCTCAGTTATATCACTGGCACTGTACCTAATCCTCCGTTATACCACTAGTACTATACCTAATCCTCAGTTATATCACTGGTACTGTACCTAATCCTCAGTTATATCACTGGTACTGTACCTAATCTTCAGTTATTTGACTGGCACTGTACCTAATCCTCAGTTATATCACTGGCACTGTACCTAATCCTCAGTTATATCACTGGCACTGTACCTAATCCTCAGTTATATCACTGGCACTGTACCTAATCCTCAGTTATACCACTGGTACTGTACCTAATCCTCAGTTATATCACTGGCACTGTACCTAATCCTTAGTTATATCACTAGTACTGTACCTAATCCTCAGTTATATCACTGGTACTGTACCTAATCCTCCGTTATACCACTAGTACTGTACATAATCCTCAGTTATATCACTGGCACTGTACCTAATCCTCCGTTATACCACTGGCACTGTACCTAATCCTCAGTTATATCACTGGCACTGTACCTAATCCTCCGTTATACCACTGGTAATGTACCTAATCCTCAGTTATACCACTAGTACTGTACCTAATCCTCAGTTATATCACTGGCACTGTACCTAATCCTCAGTTATACCACTGGTACTGTACCTAATCCTCAGTTATATCACTGGTACTAACTTATTCCTAAATGAAATCACAGGTACTGTAAGTTGTATGACTTACACTGTGTATAATCCTCATTTATATCACTGGTACTAACTTATTCCTAAATGAAATCACAGGTACTGTAAGTTGTATGTTACCATCACAGAACTGTTGACAGACACTTTGGTAAAGTATACTATAACAAGAACAGTTGCTGAAGCGTATTATTTTGTGTTCATACCCCCTTATTCTTTCGTTCCCTGTACGGCAGGTCAATGACTTAGGGAGATCGAACCCGTACAAAAAGCAAGTGCTGAAATCGGTCGCGTTGAACTGATTGGTGAAAATTCATAGTTTTTATGTAAACATATCCCACAGGCATGTAGGGCCAATGTTTTAATTCCCAAGCTCGCAAAGTTTTGTTGTTGATGTAATGAGAAGCAGAAGAAGAACACGTGTCCTAAATCTACATTTGTTTTTGATAATTTGCTTTCATATAGGTATCTTTTTCTTCTTCTTCGAACGCTCCATATCGACCACGCTTTAAACCAGTCTGTGATTTGTATGTGATCTGAGCCTAAGATCGAATGTACATTGTGCCAGTTATGCGCCGAAAAGTAGGCCAGCACATCCGATTTCCGCTACGCTTTTTATTTACTAGGGAGTTTCCTAGGCCTCTACCTCAGGCTCCTTGTAGATCGAAGTATTACTATTCTTTGCTCCCCTTGCGAGCCCCGGCAACGCGCGGGCGATATTTATACATATCTAAACATAACCTACAACACAATATGTAGATTTTGCGATAGGGCTTGCGCTTACAACAATCTGGGTAGAAACTAAATATATGACTTTGTCAGTATGTACTATCTGACATTTCACTTAGACTTCTATAGTCACGCACTTTAACAGAACAGGTCATGGGGTACTCGAGACATCAAGACTATAACAATTTGTTCTGCTTCACTTTATGGACATTTACTAAATGGTTTTGGCACCGTACTATTCTCTCTCAATCTGCCGTATAATTTCATTGCTCTTTTGAATATTTATGTTCCTTTTGATTTCATTTTCCAGCACACTTCAATATCAATAGCTATTCTTATTTGGATAGGACACACGTTTACAAAAATTGCTTACTAAATATATTTACGTTCTTATAAATTGTGGCCTAGGGGTTAGTGACTCGGTTTATTAACCTCGACGTTCTGAGTTCGAATTACGCTGCGGACAATTTGGTTGCAAATTGTTTCGCGTGGATTTTAACAAAGGACGATGGCACCACCCGTTCAGAAAGCAATGGCAAACTCATCCTCAAGGTGCGTATCCTTTATAGGACGTTGCTCTCTTTGCAGCACATCTGAAATTCACTCTGTCTCTAGCTAGTTCACCCACTTTGTCGATGGTCATATTCATGGTTTCTTTAATATCTTGTAGCCATCTCTTGGTCTGCCTCTGTGTCCTGGGACTTTGCCCTCTAGTATTGTTCTTTCCAAGCCATCGTGATGCTTGATGTGACCAAAGTATCTAATTTTTCTGTATAGTATGTTGTTTATCAGCCAATTCTCTTTAACGTTTAGTTCTTTCCGGACATCAGTGTTCTTTCTTTTTCTGTCCATGGTATTCGTAGGATCTTTCTGTAGCATTTAGTTTCGAAGGAGAGATTTTTGTTCTTAATTTGTGTGTAATAGTCCATGATTCACAACCATAAGTAGCCACTGGGAAAATGCATGCTCTCAATATTTTTAATTTTAGTATTTTGCTGGTGCTTTGCCACATGTTCTTCATTGTGTTTAACTTCTTGATTGCTATTGCCAATCTTTTTGAGATCTATTTGGATCAGTCACCGTTATTGTTAATTATTGAGGCCAGATATTCGTAGCTCTCTACACATTGGAGTTCTTCATTGTTTACTTGGATGTTAGGTGAGCCTTTTGCTTTGTCAGTTGACATGATTTTTGTTTGTTGTATATTCAAATATAGATGTTGGTCTTCACTATGTTTCTTGGTCGTCATGATTAAGTTTTCCAAACCTTCTTTGCTGGTGGATAATAATACTGTATCGTCTGCGTATCTAAGCTCTGGTATCATTTGCCGCCTATAGTGAGAGGGTCGTAATTCACATAGTTGGCATCGTCTTTCACATTCCTCATGATGTTCTCTGCATATATGTTGAATAAGTATAATGACAAAATACATCCCTGTCGTTCCCCCTTTTGAATCTCAAACCATTCAGCTATTTCACCTATTTTAATGGTTGCCTGTTGTTCGTGGTATAGAGATTCTATGAATGAGTTGTATTATGTGTGTTGGAAAGTACATGTCTTTCATGATGTTCCACATTTTCTAGTGTTGTATATGGTCGAAAGTCTTGCTATAGTCTATGAAGCTTGCATGCACGTCTATGTTGTATTCTCTACATTTCTCGATAATGAGTCTCATGCTACAGATACGATCTCTAGTGCCTCTACCTCTTCTGAAACCTGCTTGTGCTTCATGTATTTCATCTTCTAATTTTTGTTCCATCCTCTTCATTATGAGTTTTAGTAGGATTTTGCTGGCGTGACTTATAAGGGCAATAGTTCTGTAGTTGGTGCATAGTTTCATGTTTCCTTCTTTGGAATAGGTACAAATACTGATCTTTTCCATTCCTTTGGCCAGGAGGAGCTATTCCATATCTTTGTGCACAATTTATGATATACCCGAACACTGGCCTCCCGCCTGCTTGAATCAGTTCCGCTCGTATATCATCGCACCCTGGTGACTTCCCTCTCTTCATGACAAACTACTGAACGTAATAATGCCTAGAAAAATAACAAACAGCGTTACAAAGCTGGGATTGATTCACAAATTGCTGTAAAGGAAATGCAATTAACTTTATAAATTACGTCTAGTACCCTCGCCAGTCTACGTAGTTCGTGCACTGCCGCTGAGATCTTCCTATGTAAGAAAGAGATCGGTGCGCACATGTCTACTCGCCGAAGTGCACTAACGATGGTCCTATCAATCAGTGCATAAATCAATCAATCAATCAATCATTCAATCAGAGAGAATGACAGTTAATGAAACTTTCAAAGAGCGGAAACTTATCTTAACGCTGCTAATAACACACGTAGTGATGACCACACACTATTTCATCAGTATAATTACTTATAAGCATGAGTATAACTTCAATTCTTACAGAGAGAAGCAAGGAGAAATTCCAGCTTAGAGGCTTTATGCACAGATCACTAAGAATTGACATGGATCAATCAAACGAGTGGGGTATCTGTGCCTAAGTGGTTAAACCTTTTGGGTTGTGCTCTAACTGTCGTGGGTCGATTCCGAACTCTTCTGTTCACGAGTGCATTTTTCCTGAGATCCCTAGGATTGCTGCCAGAGCTACGGAGTACGTGTTTTGTATGCAAACTCTTGGCAATATTGGGAAAGCCGGTGAGAAAATCAGTCCTTCGTTCTTATACCCTCTTTCATTAGACGAGCGATAAATACTTCTATAACTGAATTTTGGAAACTTGAAAAAGTATTCTTTAGTAAAGATATGGAAAATACTGAGACTATTTAGAATAGTATCGTCCTTTCTTCTTCTTCAAACGCTCCATATCGACCACTTGTTAAACCCTTCTTTGTGATGTGTATGTGATCTGAGTCTAATAGCGATTGTACGTTGTGTCAGATATGTGCCTACAAGTTGGCCAGCATATCCGATTTCTGCAATTATATTAAAATTTACCAGTGTAGCTTCTCTAGGTTTCTCCCTTAGTCGCCTCTTACTACATGCCTTGTAGGTCGCAGTGTTAGTATTCTTTGCTCCCCGTGAGCCCCGACATAACAGGGGCAGTATCGAAATTTAGAGATTTCCATAAATTTTATGAAGAGACCACCTGTAAATTTATTGACACAGACCACCGGTGCATCTCAAAAGTCAACTGATATCAAACATGGATGTCTGCTCTGCCCAATAATCTTCCATATATTTATAGGTTGGGTGATGCAGCAAACTATAGAGTATGGAAAAAAATGAATATAATGGACATATAATGAATATAATAAACAGTTGAACGATCTTGATGTTGCAGATAATCTATCTCATCTATTGTTAAAATATGTCCTCTATTGCTCTGATACATGATACATGTCAATAATATCACATCCATGTTGCAGAAGTTCTCAAAATAGATGTCTCTGATGCCGTCTTTGCTGCCATCACTGCTGCAGTCTTTACTGCCGTCTCTGCTGCCGTCTCTGCTGCAGTCTCTGCTGCAGTCTCTGCTGCCATCTCTGCTGCCGTCTCTGCTGCCGTCTCTGCTGCCATCTCTGCTGCCATCTCTGCTGCAGTCTCTGCTGCCATCTCTGCTGCAGACTCTGCTGCCATCTTACCGTCACAAGACCGGTAGTGATGATGTTGGTCTTTTATCTCTCAGGAAGAATACTAGTTACTTATTCTCAATCAATGTAACAGTTGAGTTTGTACGTGTTACTGCATGAATTTGTCATAATTACATACTATTAATCTCTGTAACAGTTGAATTTTTACGTGTGACTGCATGCATTTGTGATAGTTACGTACTATTAATCTCTGTAACAGTTGAGTTTGTACTTGTGACTGTATGTATTTGTCCTAGTTACGTACTATTAACCTCTGTAACAGTTGAGTTTGTACGTGGGACTGCATGTATTTGTCATAGTTACGTACTATTGATCTCTATAACAGGGAGTCGAGTTAGTATGTTTGACTGCTCATTTTTGTGATAGTTACGTAATATCGGTATCAGTAATAAAAAAGTCGAGTTTGTACACAGCCAACTCTAGATAACTTATAGTTGGCTCTGGTTTGTACCAGTGACTGCACGTAATTTTGATAGTTACAAACTATTGATATTTGTAACAAGAAGACGAGTTTGTTCCTTCAGCTACACGTGTTTGTGTCTTCCTACAACAATTTTCCCTCTCTTGAAAGTTGCATCGGAGATCCTCACCGGTTCTACAAAGCTTGAGCACTGCCTCTTCTTCTTATTCTTCTTTGCGTTCGTTCTTTACGACCAATTTTAATCACTCTTTGTGATATGTTTGATCTTTGCCAAGAACGTGTATACGTTGCACATTGGTTTGGTAGGCCCTAAACACAAAGACTTCTACACGCTTAGGACATGTGCATCCGATTTCAGCCGAACCTCCTTAGTCGCCTCTTACGACATGCATGGCAGGTAACAGTGGTTCTATTCTTTATACCCCAAATTTGGGCCTTGTAACCACTCGGGCGAGCACTGCCGCTGATATCTTCCAGTGTAAGAAAGAGATCAGAGCACACATGGTTATTCACCAAAGTGAAATAATGATGGTACCACACGTTAATCGGTTACTCAATCCCCACCACCAAATCTGTCAAAACATAAGTTAGAGAAATATGACGCCCGAATGGTTACTGTGGCTCAAATTTGGGGAATAAAGAATCGAACAACTGCTACTTGCCATGCATGTCGTAAGAGGCGTCTAATGAGAGGTTTTGCTGAAATCGGATGCACGTGTTGTAAACATGTAGAAGTATATGCATTTATGGTCCTACCAAACCAATGTGCAACTTATAAACGTTCTTGGCAAAGATCAAACATATCACAAAGAGTGATTAAAATTGGTCGTAAGAACGAACACAAAGAAGAAGAAGAAGACAAAGAGTGATTAAAATTGGTCGTAAAGAACGAACACAAGAAGAAGAAGAAGAAGACAAAGAGTGATTAAAATTGGTCGTAAAGAACGAACACAAAGAAGAAGAAGAAGAAATATGCAAGACTTTACGATTTCCTACTCTACATTTCGACAAGAGAAAGTCATGACAATTTCTCAATGTTTTATTGATTTAATTAAATGGCAATATCTCTCATCTGTTCCTGAATTTTTCATACACTTGCTAAAGCTGATCAAATATATTTTTGTCCTGAATAAAGTAAGCACCTTTTAACAAATTAATTTAGCGAAATCTGTTCCACATTTCTTCGATGTAAATTTTTTATCTCTCACTTTTTATCAAATCTTCATTGATTTTGTATGAGAATTTTCAGTGCAAAATTGTTTCTACTCTTGTTAGAAGTACATATCACTTAACACTAAACATGGACACAGGTGGAGTATGTGTCCCAACGTCTGTGATTGTGTTTCATTTGCAGTGTGCACATTTCCACAGAGTACGACTGTTGTCTGGGGACCACTGTGTTAATCTTACAAGAATGACTTTCACATTTATTCCCTCAAATCGTATACTTCTATGATGTGAACAATATATGTTACTTACCGTTGTTTTGGTGTACCATATGCTTTTTTCTATAAGATAGTAAGACTGTGAAATAAGATGTCTACGAAAAGCTGTCAACGTTACAAGGAAAGATAGAGTGAGTACCGAGAATATCTGAAGCATCGTTGGTACTATACCATGCATACAGTACACCGAGAAGCAAAGAATCAAGTGGTTCGGCCATCTAATGAGAATGGAACCACATTTACTACCATCACGTGCCTACAATAATCGACACTCAGGGCGCAGAGCACGAGGTAGGCCAAGAACACGATGGATAGATAAAATCTCAGAGTTCCCGCGAAAGCATGGACTGACAACATCAAGCGCAACACACCTGGCACAAGATAGAAAACTAACTCTTCCCACGGCGCTTCACGGCAAATGTGGTTAAGATAAGATAAGATAAGCAAGACTAATTAAATGTATAGGATTATAGACTTGGTGTGTTTTCTACATAAATATTCCTTATCCTCACTAACGTAACATACTTAGAGGATTATGAACTAAGTCATAACTTCGTCATCTATTAAGTAGAGGGATCAGTAACATTGAGATAACTGTGGACTTTGTTATGGCGGCATTTTTGACTAGAGAAACATCCTAATTATTTTAAAGTTTGTCACAACAACATACACAAAGATATAACATAAACAACATTCAACATATTTTAGAGTTTGTCTCAACAACATACACAAAGATATAACATAAGCAACAACATACACAAAGATATAACATAAGCAACAACTACACAAGATATAACATAAGCAACAAAGATATAACATAAGCAAAACATATACAAAGATATAACAAAGCAACAACATACACAAAGATATAACATAAGCAACAACATACACAAAGATATAACATAAGCAATAAACTTGTGGGCGTCTGTTCTCTCTCCCATAGACCAGATGTCCCGCCTCTGCAGCCGTCATGTTCAACCCATCAGTTACATCCTGAATCCATTCTCTCCGTGGTCTTCCTCTTCTTCTCTTTGCCGGTATGTCTCCTTCCATGATGGTCTTCTCCAGCCCTACATGTATTTTTATATGTCCAAAATACCTCAATTTTATCTTTCTCTTTCTTATTTGTAGCAACAGTCAGTTTTCTTTGATTTTGAGTTCTTTCTGGATAGATCTATTTGTTCTCTTCTCTGTCCATGATATACGAAGGACTATTTTGTAACACTTATATTCAAAATCACATATATGTATCACCCAAGAATACCTGGTTCAAACTCCGTGGCACGTATTTTGGAAGCGCATTTTCCCACCTTTTTTAATCAACGAAAATATAGACCTTACCGTTCAGAAAGAAATGGCAGACTAATGAACGTATAAGTGTTGCCTATAAAATCAATGACTCATTTACTGTGGTTGATAGCGACGTCCTATAAGGGATATGCCACTATTTTCATTTTAATAAATTTCAGAACAATTTAGATATAACAAAAGCAATGACCTTAAAATGTAGATGAAAATACTGAGTCTTACAGCAAGAACATCTATACTGGTATTGTTAAAACCATGTGTAGCAGGGCTAGAGATGGAAATCATGTTATGGGGCCTTAACAGACACTGGAAATTGTGTTTTAGATCTAATCGTAGAATAGAATGGTTCTGTGAGAAGAACAGGAGAGCTCAAGTAATTTGATTTGCTGACGTTCTCTCCTCTTTATTATCATTAACTGTCAGTACTTTTTTGTTTCTCTAAAAGCTGAATTTTGATCAATGAATATAATTAGTGTTTTATCAATTGAAGTTTCTGAACAGAAGAAATGATTGTTTAAGGTGGACATTAGAAACATAGTAGATTCAAGAAAGAAACAAAGATGGTTTAGAGAGCGGCAGCAGAGTAGTTGTTAATGAATTTATTTGCACTTTGGTGAGTAACCATGTGTGCTCTGATCTCTTTCTTAATAGAAGATTTCAGCTGCAGTGCACGAACTCCGTAGCACCGGTGAGTGTATCTGATATAATTTTGAAGATGGTGAAGATATTTTTGTAGATATTTTATTTTTAATCTTTTCTAATGAATGTTGCTCTGGCAGTGGTTTTCCAGCCTGCTCTTCTCGATTTTCAACTGTCAATGGTTCTTTTACGTGCTCAAATTGAACACGGGACCTACGTTTTATTATCCGTCTCAAATAGGACTAGGAACTCGATCTCACCTACACTGAGATCAGGGATCCTGGAAAAATATCCAGATGGCTCCACGAAAAAGCGAACCTGTTCCCTTTGGCAGGAAAGACGAGCTCCTAATCCCTACACCATAGATAACCCTCTGTTAATGAACTCGTTTCTTAGACTAATGGTCTAGGTTTCATTCCACTGTTTTCCCACCGTAGCGGCTCTCAGGTCGACCAAGTCTCAACTGACTACCAGGAAAACCCTAGAAAGTAAAGGCGGGAAGCGTAATGTTGACCATATTACCCATCTTGTACCGAAGGTCAATGAAAAATTACTGACCTAACAGCGTATTACACAATAAACCTCGACGTATGTAAAAATGTTCATGAGCTAAGATGGTCTACCTGAGTATAATGCTAAGTTTCCATGCAGTATATCATATTTGGAAAACTCAATATTCTTGGTGGAGATATAAACTTTTTGTGTATCTCTCGACATCTGAAATCTCATGGCCGATCAAAATTAGATCACCACCAGCTGTAGTTGAATTCCTGGCTGAGACAATGGAGAAGATAGAATAGAGAAGAATGTGAAATTCTAGTAGAAATATTTATTTGAGAGGTAAGAGAGAATGAAGAATAGAGAGAAAATGTAGAAGACAGAATGAAGTGTAGACAACGAATAAGAGAAAGGGAGAAGAAAGAGAGAATGAAGAAAATAGTGGTGGGGAAGGAGACATTAGATAATAAAGAGGGAGTAGTGAAGAAAGAGAGAATGAAGAAGAAAGAGAGAAGGAAGAAGAGAGAATGAAGGAAGAAAGAAAATGAAAAGAGATAGAGAATGAAGAAGAGAATGAAAGAAGAGAAAGAAGAAAGAAAGGAAGAAAGAAAATGAAGAAGAAAGAGAATGTAGAAGAAAGAGAAGGAAGAAGAAGAGAGAATGCATGAAAGAAATGAAGAAGAAAGAGAGAATGAAAAGAAAGAGAGATGAAAGAAAAGAGAATAAAAGGAAAGAGATAATGAAGAAGAAAGAGAGAATGAAAGAAGAGAGAATGAAAAAATGGAAAATAAATTTTAAAATGGAGATCAAAGAGAATCGGAGAACGAGAGAATGGAAGAAAGGTCAAAATGAAGAAAGAGAGAAATGAGGAGAAGGAGAGAAGGGAGAATGAAAAAATTCAATAAGAATGAATGAAATAAATGTAACAACTAATGTCAGAAGATAAATGTAAACGTAGACAAGGACATATTACATTGTAGAAATAACAATTAGTAGACATCAATTTGACTTCCTAGGAAATGGATGTCTAAATCTGAAGGATGATGTGACTGTTGATATGCCAGCCACATGTACAGACAGACTTCGATACCGACTTCTGGAATGGGCGGAAACGTTGTCTAGCTTTGGTCATGCGTATCCTCACGTGACTGTTGCGTGGCCGAGTTAAACATTGATTTCTGTAAGCTCGATTACGTCAGCAAGCGTATCCTCGTTTCTTTGCCTTCCCATGCGGTCTCGTTTTGAAAAATGGAAAATACTCGTATCTTTGGTTCCCAGCAACATTATTTTTATCGTTTTTGAATCAGATAAACGTGCTGATATAACTGAAAAAACCACTTTCTTGGCTCCTTTCTTCTCTATTCTCACTTTCTTCTCCGTTATCTCTTATACGTTCTCGATTTCTCCTCTATTCTCACTTTCTTCTCCGTTCTCTCTTTCAGTTAAGTTTAGCTTTTATTCTTCGTTATCTATTTCTTTTCTTCTCCCTCTCTTAACTGTTCTATTCGTCTTCTATTCTCTCTTTCTGATCTATTCTCTCTTTCTTCTCTATTCTCTCTTTCTTCTCTATTCTCCTTTCTGATCTATTCTCTCTTTCTTCTCTATCTCTCTTCTGATCTATTCTCTCTTTCTGATATATCTCTTTTCTTCTCTATTCTCTCTTCTGATCTATTCTCTCTTCTGATCTATTTCTTTCTTCTCATTATCTCTCTCTGATCTATTGTCTCCTTTCTGATCTATTCTCTCTTTCTGATCTATTCTCTCTTCTTCTCATTCTATATTTCTCTATTCTATTTTACTCTCTATTCTATTTTCTTCTCATTCTCTCTTTCTTCATTCTCTTTTATTATCTATTCTCTTTCTTCTGTTCTTCCTTTCTTATCTAATCTCTCTTTCTTGGCTTGCAAATGCCTGTCTCGACTTAAAGAGACTTTAATATCCTATTGGTAAATTGCTACTAAACTAACACCAGCACAGCACTAAGGTCATGCCTAGAGGTGATCAGTTAACACCAGCACAGCACTAAGGTCATGTCTACAGGTGATCAGTTAACACCAGCACAGCACTAAGGTCATGCCTACAGGTGATCAGTTAACACCAGCACAGCACTAAGGTCATGCCTACAGGTGATCAGTTAACACCAGCACAGCACTAAGGTCATGTCTACAGGTGATCAGTTAACACCAGCACAGCACTAATGTCATGTCTCAGGTGATCAGTTAACACCAGCCATCACTAAGGTCATGCCTACAGGTGATCAGTTAACACCAGCACATCACTAAGGTCATGCCTACAGGTGATCAGTTAATACCAGCACAGCACTAAGGTCATGCCTACAGATGATCAGTTAATACCAGCACAGCACTAAGGGCATGCCTACAGGTGATCAGTTAACACCAGTACAGCACTAAGGTCATGCCTACAGGTGATCAGTTAGCACCAGCACAGCACTAAGGTCATGCCTACAGTTGATCAGTCACCACCAGTAGATATCCAGGAGAATTCGTTTATTTTAGATGCTGAATGTTACAAGTTTTGATAACTTTAACAACCTATAGCAGCGGTTCCCAAACTTTGCATTATCGTGGACCCCAGTTTAAATACATTTTGCTGCGTGGACCCACAAGAGTTTATATATATAAACATCTTCTAACGATGGAGTTATTATTACACTACACAAACATTCAAGCTGGCTCCAATTTCTCCCACTGCAGGAAACTTCAAAGGATCTTTCATTTTGTCATATCAGTCATTTAAACTCCGTTCTGGTACGGGTATTTGGTTTCGCAGCGGAACTAGTTTAACACTGTTTTTAGACATGTTTTTTAAATTTATTTCTCTCCTTGAAATGTCAAAGATCATAACATTTCTTCAAGCGCTTCAACAACCTCTGTGAGTACCTCACGGATCACCGGGGGTCAGCGGAGACCAGCTTAGGAAACGCTTCCCTATAAAATAAACTAAGTATTATTGTATTACTATTGTACAATTGTACATTACATAGAGTCTGCAAGCATAATCTGAGTCTATGGAATCTGATTCAATGTAATTTAGTTCTGCATTTCTCGCCTCTCTCAGTAAAGTTCGTTTCAGGGTTTCCTAGAGTCCTTTCTTTCTTGAGCCATTTACATCCCATTTCAATACATTTTTGCTATTATTTTATCATTTCTTTTCAGAATCAGGGAGTCGCGATAGCGTAGTGATTAGTACATTAGCGTCTTATCCACGTTGTCCAGATTTAGTTCCACAGTTGGAGTGCATTTTGTTTTTTACCATAACTGTTCTCAGGTCGATCGGGCCGTAATTGGGTACCAGAAAACCACTAGGGCATGAAGACGGCCTGAGTAATATTGATCACATCACCTGTCGTGAGCCGTGGTTCAATAAACAATTACGAACAAACACCGTATTCTCTAATATACCTCATGGTATGAAACAGGGTTCCCTTCCTTTTTGTCCATCTTCCAACATATCAACATCCTCATCAAACAATATACAAACTAGTTGGAAGAGAATAACACTTCATCTAATCAAGTACAACTTTATAGTTAGTGAAGAAATACAACTTATTGATGGGACAAGAAATAAAACACATTGTGACTTCTTCTTCTTCTTCTTTCTCGAATCATGTATGCCTCACAGCGTCAGGTCAGGAAGAGATTTCTAAAACGGACCCTAGTATGCGCTTCGTAGATAGTCTCTTTCGTCGCCTCTGTTATCTCTGAGGTCCATCTTTTGCTTTGTACCCATTGTATCGGAGCAGCATTGCTCTTTGGGGTGCACTGTCTGGTGGCAATCTGCTTACGTGGCCGAACCATTTAATTTGTTGTTTCTGATGAAGTCTAGTACTGATGTTGTACCCACTTTTTCCTGATGTCTTCATTTCTCAACCGGTCTCTTCTTGTTACACCCAGCATTCTGCGTAGACACTTCATCTCTGTTGTGACTAGTTTTCTTCTATCGTTTGTTGTCAGCGTCCAGGTTTGGCACTGGTAACATAATGTGGGAGAAAGATTGTGTTGAACATTGCTCTTTTTGTGTTCATGGTGACGTGTTTGCATTGTGACATCTGGACGAATTGTTAAAAAACAGAGTTATAGGACTACAGAGAGAGAGAGACAAGCTATGGAAGGAAACTAGACACAACAGAGAAGAAGTGTCAACGCAGAATGCTGGTAGTAAACGGTTTAGGAGTAAAGACAGGAAAAAATGGGATATAACATCAGTACTAAACTCCATCAAGAAAGAGAAAATGAAATTGTTCGACAATATAAACAGATTACCAACAGCCTCATGGTGCAATGCTAATCCGATAGTCAATACAACGCAAAAAGCAGTCCAATAAAAAGAGGGACATCAGAAATAACAGAGACAGTGAAAAAACACTATTTATGAAGTGTACACAAAAACTTGTATCTATAACTCTCTTCTTATCCTGAATGTGTAAGGTTTAACAGTGTTAGAGAAAATAAAGAAGGAAAAAGAAGAAGAGAGAGACAAACATAATAAGCAACCTGGCAGCATGACATGAAACAGTGAAAGTAACATGATCGTCAACGTTGAGGGCAGAACTGTAGATATCAATAATCGCATATGTCAGCTGACACAACACCTGATGATGATGATAATGTGATCATGCTATTTAATCAAACACATGAAATGTTGTAATATCAACTCCTTCTCTTTGTTCCTATAAATATTCTGCGATGTTCAGCATATGTAACAAGAAGATATGAATGTTTTAGTCGCTACCAACATAAACAAACAATCACTGATGGTATATAAAGTATTTATATATGTCAAATCAGACACACAGGAAAGAATCATAACAAAAGACAGCATAATGTCAGCAGATTATATGTTTTGTCATTGTTGTGGTGATCTATCACTTCCTCTTCTTTTCCATCTTTTGTTGTGTCTCTAACCTTACTATGATTTATGTTGTTTTCTACTTGCATATTGTTATATGTCACCCTCTTATGAGCTATTATGTTGCTCATTGTCTCTTTATATCGTGATCTATTATTCATAATCTCTTTATATGAGGATGTATACCACATCATATATCTACGAGTATAATAATATATAACTCATCATCTCTCTATAATAATATATAACTCATCATATATCTATAATAATATATAACTCATCATCTATCTATAATAATATATAACTCATCATCTATCTATAATAATATTTAACTCATCATCTATCTATAATAATATATAACTCATCATCTATCTATAATAATATTTAACTCATCATATCTCTATAATAATATATAACTCATCATATCTCTATAATAATCTATAACTCATCATCTCTCTAAGATGATCTATAACTCATCATATCTCTAAGATGATCTATAACTCATCGTATCTCTATGATAATCCATAACCCACCATATAAATATATACAATAATCTATTGTTAATTATCTTTATAAGATTACACATGACTCAATTCTTATCAAGAATGATATGAGGCTGTCTGATCGATTGTCTTCCAATGTCTGTTATTTTTATCTTTCACAAATAAGTGCCCTTTTCTTTCGCATCCTTCCACATTTGGCTCACACCTCCTCGCCAAATCTCGTAATATCTCCAAATATACAAGTCTGTCAAGTGATAAAATGATCTATAATTATGTATTATGCTCAGTTGTTCTGTATCTAACGTATATACAAGTCTGTCAAGTGATAAAATGATCTATAATTATGTATTATGATCAGTTGTTCTGTATCTAACGTATATACAAGTCTGTCAAGTGATAAAATGATCTATAATTATGTATTATGATCAGTTGTTCTGTATCTAACGTATATACAAGTCTGTCAAGTGATAAAATGATCTATAATTATGTATTATGATCAGTTGTTCTGTATCTAACGTATATACAAGTCTGTCAAGTGATAAAATGATCTATAATTATGTATTATGATCAGTTGTTCTGTATCTAACGTATATACAAGTCTGTCAAGTGATACAATGCTCTCTCTATAATTATGTATTATGATCAGTTGTTCTGTATCTAACGTATATTATCCTGTAATCGTCGTTTTTCATGTGCTCACCTTTTTCTAGTTCAACGTCTGCTTCAAAGGTAAGCTAATGTTGTGTATGTTCGAGTCTCGTCTTACCCTAGAACAAAGATCAAAGAACGCTAGGCGGAGACCAACCAGAACAAGGGTTGTATTTTTAAATTCACAGAAAAAAACTAACAAACATATTGTCATACAATTTGGCCACCAGTTGCTAAAGACATTGTTTTCGATGATAAACAACATGTAGTGTATGCACTGTAGTTAGTTATTTAAAAGTAATTATTTTCGTGAAAATATTTTGTAAAACCCCTGTATCGGGGAGAGGATTTCACAAATATAAGAAGTGAAAAGAACGCCAAACTGGCATATGATGTACATATCACCCATAGTTATAACGTGAACCTCCACTTTTGTCTAAACTGTATATAAGCAGAGATATTGCTTTTCTAATTTAAATTTTTTTTTTTAATTTGGAAGGGTTACATTGCAAAACCATATCTACAAAACCAATTGAGTTAGACATTTTTGGAGGTTCACGCTATAACTATGGGTGATATGTACATCATATGCCATTTTGGCATTCTTTGCACTTCTTATGTTTATGAAATCCTCTCCCCGATGCAGTGGGGATTTTTTACAATATATTTTCAAGAAAATTAATTATATTTTAAAATAACTAATTAGAGTACATACACTACATGTTGTTTATCAATGAAAACGATGTCGTTTGCAACAGGTGGTCAAATTGTATGACAATATTTTTGGTAGTTTTTTTTCTGTGAATTTAAAAAAAATACAACCCTATTTCTGGTGGGTCTCCGCCTTAAATTTAGAACATTTGTCTGGTATAATCCCCTAACCACTTTAAAGTTACCAGTTAGTGTCAATTAATTTCTCATCTATTCTGTGCCGGAATACTGTCTCGCGGTATTTTTGACCATGACTTAAAGCCAGTACACTAGCTTCTTTTTCTTCTTCAAGCGCTCCACTTGTTAACTATTATTTGTGATGCCAGCATAAGAGCGATTGTACGTTGTGCCAGTTATGCGCCTATAAGAAGGCCAGTACATCCGATTTCTGTGACGTATTTGATTTCTTCTTTTTAATTGCATATCCTTTACAGCCATGAAGGACCACAAATACTTCCATCAGAAGTTATCAATGCCATAAGACACACGAAAAAGGAAAAACCCCAGGACCAGACAACATAACAACAGAAGAAATAGAAGCAACAGGCGAATTGGGCATAGGCGTTTTAACAAAATTATTCAATGACATCTACAACACTGGATATGTACCCAAAGATTTACGGCAATCCATTTTTATAGCACTACCAAAGAAAGCAGGAACGATAGAATGCGAAGAACACCGCACAATCAGCCTCATGAGTCACGTAACAAACTACTTTTCAGCATTATTATGAGAAGGGAGAAACAAAATAATACCAGAAGTTAAAGAAGAACAATGTGGCTTTGTTGAACGCAGAGGAACAAACAACGCAATATATACAATAAGAACAATAATGGAAAGATCAATAGAAATGAAGTTGGACTTATACCTATGTTTCATAGACTACGCGAAAGCTTTTGATAAAGTAAAACATGAGAAATAATCAGCATGTTAGAAAGTATAAATATTGATGGTAAAGATCTTAGACTGATCAAGAATTTGTACTGGCAACAAACCGCAGCCATTAGACTAGAGAGTAAGATTGGAATCTATCAGGCGATACAGTTAGGAGTACGACAAGGGTGCGTATTCTCACCAGACCTATTCAACTTATATAGCGAAAACATCATGAGATCAATAGAAGAAAAGACAGGAATAGCAGTCGGTGGACAAAATATAAACAACCTAAGGTACGCTGATGACACAATTCTCATGGCTACAAATGAACACGATCTGCAAGACTTGATAGACATACTAGTGAGAGAAAGTGAAAAGAAAGGATTAAGCATGAATATAAAGAAAACAGAGGTTATGGTTGTCTCCAAGAAACAAGAAACACCAACATGCAATATCAAAATAAATAACACAACACTGAAACAAGTCCATCGATTCAAGTATCTAGGAACATTCTTAACACCAGATGGAAGATGTACAACAGAGATTAGGAGTAGAATAGCTCAAACGAAAGCAGCTTTTATGAAAATGAAGAACACACCATGCGTGAACTCACTACCAATGACACTGCGAAAACGAGTACTCCAATGCTATATTGAACCAATTCTTATGTATGGCAGCGAATCATGGACACTGAACAAACAATCAATACGATCATTGGAAGCCACAGAGATGTGGTTTTACAGAAGAATGTTGTGAATTCCATGGACAGCAAAGAAAACAAACGTGGAGGTTTTAAATCAGGTCTGCACACAAAGAAACATTATCAAAAGAATAAGAATCCGACAATCAAGGTTCTTCGGACATATAATGCGAAGAGAAGGTTTAGAACATTTGGTGACTACAGGTAAAATTCAGGGAAGGAGAGATCGTGGAAGACAGAGGGAAAGATGTTGGATGGCCTGACATCATGGTTCGACAAAATATCGACGTCAGAACTGATTACATGCACCAAGCAAAGAGAGTTATGGAGAGACATGATCGCCTACGCCGGCAGGCATGGCACTTGATTGATCCTTTACAGGACTTTGCGAATCAACCTCAGCTTTGTAACGCTGTTTGTGATTTTTCTATGCATTATTACGTTCAATAGTTTGCCATTGCTTTCTGAACGGGTGGTGTCATCGTCCTTTGTAAAAATCCACGCAAACAATTTGCAGCCAAACTGTCCGCAGCGTGATTTGAACTCAGAACGTCGGGGTTAATAGACCGAGTCACTAACCCATAAGCCACAGACGCCACCACGCATTTTATTTAGCATAATAAATAATATTATAATATTATAATTTTATTTACTAGGTAGCTTCCTAGGTCCCTACCTCACTCGCCTCTTACGACATGTCTTGAAGGCCGCAATGTTTCTATTCTTTGCTCCCCTTGCGAGCACAGGCAACACATGACCGCGTTTACTGGCTAATTTCGTATACAATAAAATGTCCCATAGCCTTTTGAGTTTAGAGTAATAAGGGACTTTACTTCACATTAATAGATCATAGTATGCAGGAGGTATACAGGAGACATGCAGGAGTTAACAGTTGCTCTATTTACACCCCAAATTTGGGCCCCTTAGGATTGGGCCCCCCAAATTAGGATTAACTTCATAGCACAGCTCCTGCATACCTCCTGCATGAAAAATGAAAAATTCATTCATTTCTCATGCAGGAGGTATGCAGGAGGTATGCAGGAGCTGTGCTATGAAGTCAATCCATTGGAATTAGACATAACAAATAAATTCTACTAGAGTGTTTATAGCATATAGTCAATACAACTGAAAAATGTCATGTTCAACGGTTTCACATACAAGATAACAATAGTAAAGATATACCCTTCGCTCATACAAACTCACAATCACTTGTTTAAAAAAAAAGTCCTTCTCATTCCTAACCATTCATTCTCTCCATCTCAATTCAAAGCTTAATGACAACTTAACCTTTACTAGATGTATGCTTTAATAATAATATGCATATGTGTCAACAACAGCACAATAACATGTTCGTCAAGCGGGTTCTTTCTCTGACACTCTCTTCACTCCTAGTACATCACCACTCACTCCTAGTACATCACCACTCACTCCTAGTACAGCACCACTCACTCGTAGTACAGCACCACTCACTACTAGTACAGCACTATTCACTCCTAGTACAGCACCACTCACTCCTAGTACAGCACCACTCATTCCTAGTACAGCACCACTCACTCGTAGTACAGCACCACTCACTACTAGTACAGCACCACTCACTCCTAGTACAGCACCACTCATTCCTAGTACAGCACCACTCACGCCTAGTACAGCATCACTCACTCCTAGTACAGCACCACTCACTGTTAGTACAGCATCACTCACTGTTAGTACAGCACCACTCACTACTACTACAGCACCATTCACTCCTAGTACAGCACCACTCATTCCTAGTACAGAACCACTCACTCCTAGTACAGCCCCACTCATTCCTAGTACAGAACCACTCACTCCTAGTACAGCCCCACTCACTCCTCTTACAGCCTCATTCACTCCTGGTACAGAACCGACACTCGTCGTACAGCTCCACTCACTCCTGGTACAGAACTGATCACTCGTCGTAGAGCTTCCATTACTACTCGACAGTATCATTTACTCCTGGTACATCACTTGCCACCCGCACTGGCGTATTTCTTACATTTTTAGAATCGTCCTTATATTCTATTACTGCCATTACTCTCTTATCTTCCTAACATGACTCAGCAAACTTATATTGTCAACCTCTTGACCATTTAGATAACTATTTAATGTTCCCACTTATAACAACAAGCATCGTTTATAACTAGTCACGTTATTCCACTACTATCTCTGTTACTATATTTACTATTTCAAAACAAGTGTCATTGCTAGAAACATTATGCCAACATAAAATAAGTAGTCGTTATCATTTCCCTATATCACCAGTCTTTGGATTATCTTTTGTGATGTCGATCAGTTATCAGTTATATGAGGACTATCATCATAGCACTCGAACATGCTCATAGGTGCTCCGATCTCCACCTCAACAAATCCAGCAGTATCCAGCAACCCAACACGTCAGTTCGATATTGATTAATCATATTGATTAACTTCTGCATATTTGGTATGTCGTTCTTTTGGGGATGTACCAATATCGGCTCGTAAAACTAAACAAACACACACACATATTCATATTAAGCTCCAACCACATCCTGACGCGGCATGTAACACTAAACACACACATACACATATTCATATTAAGCTCCAACCACATACTGACGCGGCATGTAAAACTAAACACACACATACACACACATATTCATATTAAGCTCCAACCACATACTGGCGGGGCATGCAAAACTAAATACACACATACACACACATATTCATATTAAGCTCCAACCACATACTGGCGGGGCATGTAAAACTAAATACACACATACACACACATATTCATATTAAGCTCCAACCACATACTGGCGGGGCATTTAATACTAAGCGAACACACACACACACACACACATATTCATATTAAGCTCCAACCACATACTGGCGGGGCATGTAATACTAAACGAACACACACACACACACACACACATTCATACATGTAGCAACTCTAAAGCGTACAAACGTGACAACGACAACAAAGTAGTGCCGACAGTTTGAATGACATGTATTATTGATGGTCAATTGGATAGCCTGTAACTATAGTTTGACATCAGCACGACTAGACAAACTTAACTACAGTCACGGATCACTGATTTAACCCTCAGTGTTAAAGTAAGCCAGTATCGATTCTAATTACTGGAGTAAATAACGAATTTAAATATTCATAAGACATTCTCTGCATGCTACATTTCCAATCATTCCTTATCACTGGCTCTTCGTTAACGTATCTATGAAATGGTGTCAGTGGAGTGGAAAATCACTTCGCCATGTATATGATGCGTGGCATTTCTATAGTACCTATTCTAGTTGTTCTAGATTTTTCTCTATAATTAATTGCTTAGTGCATGCATACATACAAGCTGATCACAGTGATTGATTTATTGATTATTTAATAGTATCATCATCAATGCACTTTGGGGATAACCATGTGTGCTACGATCTCTTCCTTGTACAGGAAGTTCTCAGCGATAGTGAGAAAACACCTTAACACAGGTTAGAATCAATATAATTTGTAAATATGTTCATCGTTTTAGGAACAGAGAAGAATTTTGCTGCCTTAACTAGTGTCCCTTTATGACAAGCTATTTTGAAAATTCGACAATATTTTCAGGATTAGTTATTTTTTGGCTAATGGTTGTTGATTAATAAACTATCATCATAACACTTCAGGCAGACCCATAGATGCTCAGCATCTTCCAACAATTGTTGAAGTATATGCATACTGATGGTTTTCGTGGATCGGTGTTTTTTTTGTTTTTTTTCCGATCCAGAAGCACTTGAGCTTTCAGCTTTTCGTTCGCCATGGACACCGCAACCTTCGGTTCGGTGCCACGAACACCGTAAATCTTGAGCCTGCCAGCCCGCGGAGTTGAACCGCACTCACAAGGAGCTTGTCACCCGTCGTCCAACACGCTACCAACACGCTGGGCAGACGGGCGATCGGTTGGTAAATACACTTCTCTCTCTGCCCTTCTCCAGTTCTGCCTGTATAGCGTATACATTCAAACCCCTTGCATCGTTAGATAGATTCAACAACAATTTTAGTATCTTCCTCCAACAGAAGATCGGCGAGAAACCAAAGGTCTTCCCCTTATCTATCTTCAACTCCCAACTATTGATGCTGTTTATGTACGCCTGTCCGTTCTCTCATTGTGGCGAAGATCAGATCTACCAGGACAGTAAGTTCATGCAAGCCTCATGATTCTGGCAACCTCAAGAAACGACATTCACTCACACTTGTCATTATAGGCCTTCCAAAGCATGGACTTAGTGTTATACACCATAATAAACGACATCAACTAAAACTACCATACAACATGCCATTCAGGTCTCAAGCATCTAATCTAGACACCACATAAACACATCACTAATACTGCCATACAACCTGCCATTCTGGGCTTCCAAAGCATGGCTAAGTCTTAGACACAACAATAAACACAGCCACTAATACTGCCATACAACCTGCCATTCTGACCTTCTGAAGCATCGACTGATAGTCCGATACAACAACTGTCCATGTAGACATCTATAAAGCTTCAGATTATCACAGCAGAGCAGTAGTAACGTCATCACCTTTTATCCTCACACTGAAAGTAGTTGTCTTGTATACTCCGTTCCACTCTACAACCGCACTAGCTACTAAACCAGTCTAACTTTCCACTACAATGCAAAGAGATATCTCTATATACCATCAAATTATCATCACTCGACGTTATCTACTATCATCTATCTTATTGTATGACTTCAGCTTATATATGTTAATATAATCAACTTGACAACGGCTGTGAGTAAATAGTTTATTTCTTTGAACATAATCAATTGACGACGGCTTTCAGTAAATAAAAGTTTATTCTTTGAACATAATCAATTGACGACGGCTTTCAGTAAACAAAGAAGTTTCTTTCTTTGTACATATTCAACTCGACGACGGCTTTCAGTAAACAAAGGACTTTATTTCTTTGAAAATATTCAACATGACGACGGCTGTTGAGTAAATACAGAAGTGAGCAAACACTTACAAAGAAAAGTTACCGTTTTTACAAGCTCGTTAATTATTCTAAATGCATCATGTAAAAAAATAATAAACATTATCAAGAGCCTCTATGACGGTTCACAGTGTGCTGTCGGCACGGATGGTGGATACAGCGACTGGTTTATGGTTGAAACCGAAGTTATCAGTTATCAGAGGACTATCATCATAGCACTCCGGACATGTCCATAGGTGCTCCGATCTCCGCTTCAGCAAATCCAGTAGCGTCCATCGGCCCAACACGCCATTTCGATGTTGATTAATCAGTCTCTTTGCATATTTGGTATGCCGTTCTTTACGGGCTGCACCAATCTTGATACACATCTCTCTCAATCTGGTCAGCGAGTGGGACTCGCAACCCTGAAACTCTACTGTTCGAAAAGACTCTCACAGTGCGTTAAGAATGTCATTTCGGTCCATTGCAGCACCTCGGATACTGTGGCCATAACAGCCAATCTGTCAGCTCGTTCATTACCCCTGACTCCTGAGTGTCCAGGGACAAAAATGAAGGTTATTTCTTTGATCCCAGTCTGTACCAGTACCTCCACCCAGTTCTGTCTCACCATTCCTGTTTCAACTTTAAGAATTATGTGAGTGATGAAACCGAAGTAAAGCAAGGCTGTATTCTATCTCGGTTATTGCTTGGAGTGGCCATTGACTGGTCGATGCGAAAATGTCGCAGGGGCGCAACTGGAATCGATTGGGTAGAAAATAGTTAACTAGAAGATTTTGATTGTGCAAACGATATTGCCTTGTTAAGGAAAAACAACCAATATATGCAAAGAAAAACAGACAACTTGTCATCTATATCATCAAAAGTTGAACTGTAGATAAACTATGAAAAAACACATATAATGAAGTCACCTATGTCAAGTAATGCAGATATCACCCTGGAATCTAAAATGATAAAAATAACAGAGCAATTCACCTATTAAGGTAGCAATTTTGATTGCACAGGAAATGTTAAAAAGAAATTATGATACGAATTGGCAAAGCAACATCAGCTTTTAAAAGTCTAAATAAAATATGGAACTGCAAGTTATATAGTATTAAAACTAAATTACGAATTTTCAATTCAAATGTTGTATCAATCCTAACATATACCAGCGAGAGTTGGAAAATGACTAAAGATATAGAAAGCAAGTTGAATGCATTTGAAAATAGATGTCTGCAAAAATAATGAATATAAAATGAAACGAATTCGGGACAAGTGATGAAATCAGAGAAATGTCTGGTCAACCACTAGTGACAACTGTTATAAGAAGAGAAGATGGAGATATGTTGGACACACCTTGATGAGAAATGATCAACGAATATCAAAGCAGGCATTGAAGTGGGATGCAAAGGGTTCAAGAAAGAGAGAACGACCTAAGGAGACCCTGAAACGAACTTTGCTGAGAGAGCAAGAAATATCGGTCTCAGTTCCATGGAGGAGTATGAGCGAGTTGCCCAGAATAGAGCGATATGGAGAAATTGTTTGCATGCCCTAAATAACGTATAACGGTACGAGAGGAATTATTATTTTTATTTTTATCTGTTAATAATACATTGACTTCTAAGTCATATTTAAAATACTATATTATTATCATGTAAGTAAATACATTGACTTCTAAGTCATATTTAAAATACTATATTATTATCATATAAGTAAATAATACATTGACTTCTAAGTCATATTTAAAATACTATATTATTATCAATTTTGTAATACATTTTGCGATGATAGGAAGAATTGTTGAGTGATGCGATTTTAGATGAATGAAATTAGTGTAGGAATATGAAATTTGGAAAATGGATTCTCTAAAAGCTACTTTCTCAAGGTAGTTGTGAACCACTTTAGTTATGACGGAACACAAGATCATTTGTCTGGAACCGTTGTGAATCTCTGAGTTACGCAATGTAAAATGTTCTAAATATTATGTTAAACAAATATTGATGATATCGTTTGACTTTCAAGTAAAAAAGCTACTACTTAAGCAGAATACTCCTCCACCGACCATATACACTTACACCATGCTCCATGTTTGCTGATATATGCAAATAAAGACAATACGGTTTCGTATCGGCCACGTGACGAGAGTTATTCTAGATATAGTAAACAAAAACACTTCTTCATAATATTGTTCGCTTAGCCCCCTTCCCCTACCCCCTTTACTCCCCCCCCTGCCTCAAAGCAGAAGAGAACAACAATATACTGCCTTAAATACTTCAGCACTAAAGTTTATCTCATGTTGGACGCACAAGACTTATCTACAAAACTAAAGTTTATCTCATGTTGGACGCGCAAAACTTACTTACAAACCAAAGTGTATCTCATGTTGGACGCACAAAACTTACCTACAAACCAAAGTTTATCTCATGTTGGACGCAAAACACCTACTAACAGTTTATCTCATTTGACAAACCAACAAACAAGTTTATCTCATGTTGGACGCACAAAACTTACCTACAAACCAAAGTTTATCTCATTTTGGGACGCACAAAACTTACCTACAAACCAAAGTTTATCTCATGTTGGAAGCACAAAACTTACCTACTAACCAAAGTTTATCTCATGTTGGACGCACAAAACTTACCTACAAACCAAAGTTTATCTCATGTTGGACGCACAAAACTTACCTACAAACCAAAGTTTATCTCATGTTGGACGCACAAAACTTACCTACAAACCAAAGTTTATCTCATGTTGGACGCACAAAACTTACCTACAAACCAAAGTTTATCTCATGTTGGAAGCACAAAACTTACCTACTAAAGAATGATCTAATAACAATATGAAGGTTTGAAATAAAACAAGTTACACTTCTTCAAAATATGCTACTATCCAAGGCTAACAAAACTTCAATCTATCACGTGCAATGCTTACCAGTTAATCGAACATGTCTCTTCACAACTTGATCTCCCTGTTGCAGTTTATCATTTCTGATAAAGATTTCTTGTGGAACAACATGTTCACACCATCAGTTCTTCTTATTCTGCCTTCCTCGACCTTTTCTTCCTGTATTTTAACAAAACAAATTTATCTCTAAATCAAGTGTTTTGTACCTGACAGCAATACCTTAGTCATCCCTTTGTTACATGTACAGTATGTCTATCCGATTTCTAAATAGCTTCCAAGATAGTCAACCATTCTTCAGTTCAGCGCCAGGGCGCTAGTGTCATACATTCATGGCGCCCTATTTTACTCTGCCGGATTTACCATTTGTCAGATGGAAAAGAAAATACTATTTTACTTGAATTTTTATTCGTAGCACCCCCTCCTTCCCATTCCCATCCCCATGAACACGATCTTCCCGTTTTGCAATCTTGTTTTATTTTGTAACCCTTCTACTGACCCCTGATACCACCCTTTTGCTTTTTGTTCCTGAAGAAAGCGTCGACGTCTGAAAATACCGTTGTTATTAATAGTAGTTGTATTGCAATCATCACATGACTTCGCGCCCCACAACCATGAGTCAAATGCGCCCCAATATATAACAACTTTGGACATCACTGCTTTAGTGCTTCAAGAAGACTCCGTCTCAGGTCTGTTAGAACGTTTCCTTTTCCAGGTATCTTTGGCTCCACTCCAGTGCTTGTCTAGTGACACTCGCATGTGTTTTCCGTAGGGTATATCTGACCCATTGTCATTTTCTCATTCTGACCTGTGACATAATGTGTTCCTGCCCTATTGTCGTCCAAAAGTCTGTTTGCTAACATATCATACCATCTCAGTCTGAGAAAGCGTTGAAAACACTTGTTAATAAATGTCTGAATCTTATTTGTATTTAACCATAATGAGGAGTTATCAATCTATTATAAAATTAAATTAGAAGCCAAGTTTATATAATCGATTTGACTGCATTCAAATGGATCCATCACTTTCAAACAAAAGTGATCACAAATTAAAATCGGTATTTTTTGTAAAGACATGCTGTGTAATCAGAACCTTTATTGACTGAATAACTGCGACCAACGACCGATCTCCGACGACAAACATGTACAGCGACCAACGACCGATCTCCGACGACAAACATGTACACAAGCTGAAGACAGGTTGATTAATGAAAATGCAAATGAAGGTAAAAGTAAATATCACATTATCGATAAGCTGTCCTACAATCACAACTGGAGCTATAAACGTGTCTGTCTAGATCGATTCTGTGAGAAACGATTCTAAGACTGTGTGTATTCTGTCTAGGAATTAAATCGCGTCCAGTTAGAATACTAGAAATTGGTTATTGGTTACTAAACCGACGTCATTGCACTTCGAACATACCCATAGGTGTCATTGTCCCCAAGAGAGATCTAATGGTATGCATACATTGGTGCCTGTGACTCGCTTGTTTAAACACACTTCTCACTCTCCCTCAGGCAACTGTACAACTGGTAACTCCAAATTCCTTAAACTGCAAGATCAATTTAACGTATATTTTAGTGTCTTCATCCAACAGGCGGTCTTGAAGAGACAGGAGACCATCTTTCTTGTCCATTTTCAAATCACCAGCAATCAATGCTGTTGGTGCAAGCATACCCGCTCTTTCATTACCGCAAACACTTGCCTGTCAAGGATAGAAGGTATAAGTAAGCTTATAGATGTTAGAAAATTCAATAGACGTCATCCACTTAAAAAGAAAATTGCCATTGTTGATCTTCTGAAGCATCGTCTGAGAGTCAGACACTACAAAGGCCACAGTAAACTGTAATCCCAGAACCAATGGAGGGCAGCAGTCGTGAAATCAACCTCCACTCTCATACTGGAAGTAGTTGTTCTGTATGCTCAGCTTCGCTCTACATCAACACTACCATGCGCGCTAGCCACGAAACCCCAGCATCAGTGTTATAGACTCCAATATAAATTATATCAGCTTTACAGACATAAATATAAACAATTGACATGATGCGGACTTCATATATAAATATTTATATTCTGTGAAGTGTATACACAGACTGCTAAACGTTCACTACTGATTGTCTTACAATTATGTCATCATCATCATCTAGTTTGTCCTGAGCAGAACTTTGCCACTCCAACAGTCCTCCCGGGAAATTTTTTCTCTCATAGGCCAGATGTCCTGCCTCTACAGCTGTCATGTTCAAACCATCAGTTACATCCTGAATTCATCTTCTGCGTGGTCTTCCTCTTCTTCTCTTTGCCGGTATGCTTCCTTCCATGATGGTCTTCTCCAGCCCTTCATGTCTTTTTATATGTCCATAATATCTCAATTTTCTCTTTCTAATTTGTAGCATCAGCCAGTTTTCAATTACAATTTTGTACAATGTGAAAATAATGGAACAATGAACGTGTAATATGTTTCCAACCTCAGCTATGCATGAAAATCGTGGCATATCCTACTTATGAAGACGTAATACGTTTTTTCTTAAGACCAACACTCAGAAGGTCTACATGCTATGAAAATAGTTCGTAGCATTTTTAGCCCACTTCAAGTATGTCAGAATTAAGGGCGCAGCCATCAACTACAGTAAAAGAGTCGTTGATTTTCTAGGCACCACTTATACGTTTAGCAGTTTGCCATTGCTTTCTGAACGGTGAGATCTATTTTTACCTTTGTAAAATCTCACGAAACGAATTTACTCAAACTTGCCCATAGTGGGGTCTGAACCAGGTAGCTTGGGTTTGTGATAGAAGTCATAACGCTTGAGCTACAGAAGCTCCCATACATAGCCTCAATTGGGTACAAGCAAAAGCAGTGGGAAGAAAAGACAACTGGGATGTTGACTATATCACGCATCGTGTGCCGAAAGGTTAAAAACCGGAACCTAACACTGTATTCCCTAATTTATCTCGAGGTATGTATAAACACAGTTACTTTTCTGTACTTTTTTTTTAGAATGTGAAAATCTGGTTTATATATGATCTACTCTGTCTGAAGCAGTGGCGGCTTGTTATTAAGGACCAGTGGGGTCGGGCCCCAATAAAAATAAGGTGTAACGTGTATTTATTATTTTATACATTAAAATATATCCTAACCGAAACCATGATTTTTCCGAAAATATCTGTCTGGCTCCACCAACAAAAATGATCACGAGCCGCCACTGGTCTGAAGCATACCTGTTTATCTCTCAATGCTTTATCTGCAGACTGTTCTATTCGCTCCAATATCATTATGTTCGATACTTTCCCTGACATTTGCAATATCGTTATTCTTTATAGTTTTTTTCATTGTTTTTAAATACCCTTTCCTTGAAAATGTGATCAGATATTTTTCCCTTCTTACCGTATCAATATTTTTTTCATATCACAGCTGCTGACAATCACACCGTAAAACATATTACAGCATGTTGCAATGTCTGTTTTCACAGCTTCAGCTGATATTCCATTTTCTGCTGTGCAGCTTTTACGTTATTTTAGAGCCTAATAGCTTCTGTAATCCCTGAGTTTTTAGCCATTAAGACCGTCCAATTTATATTGTTCCTTTTCATTCATGTTACACAGAGTGACAGAAAGTATGAATACGAGTTGTGAAGTTTCAGAAATCTGAAGTTGCGTAAAAGCTACATTTTCTTCATACTATTCTGTCTCGTAAATATATGTACAATGAAGATATATAGAGTCTTATTGAGAGTAATAAAAGTAGTGACGATCAATAAAAAAGTTAGAGACGGCTGCGGCAGGGCTGCTACAAAGAAAGAGAGGAATTGTTACTAACACATCAAAGTCACACAAGATAACTAGAGAATTAGACAAGTCCCATTGGAGTATTATTCACCTAACAGAGAGAAACGATATCACGCAGGACTTACAAATAAAAGAAATTACTTCTGTCTTGTAAATGATAGCCTTCCTTGAAATGTATTGATCGTGTCTGTAGGTTTGTGTGTAACTTAACACCTAGGTCATTTCTGGTATTTTATCGATTTGTGTCCCTTGATACCATGCTATGTTATACCAAGATGTTATTTTGTATTTGTTTGATCATGTCTGTTGATTGTTTGTTATGTTACAATAAGGTGGCATCTTGTCTGTTGATTGTATGTTATGTTACAATAAGGTGGCATCTTGTCTGTTGATTGTATGTTATGTTACAATAAGGTGGCATCTTGTCTGTTGATTGTATGTTATGTTACAATAAGGTGGCATCTTGTCTGTTGATTGTTTGTTATGTTACAACAATGTGGCATCTTGTATTTGATTGTATGTTATGTTACAACAAGGTGGCATCTTGTATTTGATTGTATTTTATGTTACACCAAGGTGGCATCTTGTATTTGATTGTATGTTATGTTACACCAAGGTGGCATCTTGTCTGTTGATTGTATGTTATGTTACACCAAGGTGGCATCTTGTATTTGATTGTATGTTATGTTACACCAAGGTGGCATCTTGTATTTGATTGTATGTTATGTTACATCAATGTGGCATCTTGTATTTGATTGTATGTTATGTTACAACAAGGTGGCATCTTGTATTTGATTGTATGTTATGTTACACCAAGGTGGCATCTTGTATTTGATTGTATGTTATGTTACAAGGTGGCATCTTGTCTGTTGCTTGTATGTTATGTTACACCAAGGTGGCATCTTGTATTTGATTGTATGTTATGTTACACCAAGGTGGCATCTTGTCTGTTGATTGTTTGTTATGTTACAACAATGTGGCATCTTGTATTTGATTGTATGTTATGTTACACCAAGGTGGCATCTTGTATTTGATTGTATGTTATGTTACACCAAGGTGGCATCTTGTCTGTTGATTGTATGTTATGTTACACCAAGGTGGCATCTTGTATTTGATTGTATGTTATGTTACAACAAGGTGGCATCTTGTCTGTTGATTGTATGTTATGTTACAACAAGGTGGCATCTTGTATTTGATTGTATGTTATGTTACACCAAGGTGGCATCTTGTCTGTTGACTGTATGTTATGTTACACCAAGGTGGCATCTTGTATTTGATTGTATGTTATGTTACAACAAGGTGGCATCTTGTATTTGATTGTATGTTATGTTACAAACAAGGTGGCATCTTGTCTGTTGATTGTATGTTATGTTACACCAAGGTGGCATCTTGTATTTGATTTTGTTGTTACACCAAAGGTGGCATCTGATTGATTGTATGTTAATGTTACACCGTGGTTCTCTCTGTTATTGAGATGTTTTTACAACAAGGTGGCATCTTGTTCGATTTCTGTATTTCAACTTAGTGTCATCTTTATTTGATTGTTTTATGTTACCAAGGTGGTCGTATTTATTGTTTTATGTATCAATGTCATCTTGTATTTAGTATCAGTTATTACAAGGTGACTATGTCTGTTTTAAGTTATGTATCATCAAGGTGCACTTGTCGTTTTTGATTAATGTTCTAATCCCTGAGTTGATCCTTAGTTATGATTTATATTGTTCACCATCATGCATCTGTGTCGAAGTATGATGTTACATCAATTTGGCATCTTGTATTGATTGATGTTATTTTCTAACAAGTGGCATCTTGTATTTGATTGTAATAAGTTATATCAGTTGAGATCTGTATTAATTGTATGTTATAAGTTAACCAAGGTGGCATCTTGTATTTGATTGTATGTTAAAGTTAGCAATATGCAATCTTGTCAAGTTGATTGTATTTAAATGTTACACAAGGTGGCATTTATATGGATTGTATGTATATGTTACACAATAAGATTGATTATTGTTGTTAATGTACACCTAAGGTGGCATGTTTGTCTGTTGTTGATGTTAGTGTTACACACATGGTCATTTCTGTTTATTGTTTTGTTCATTTTACAGCAAGGTGGCATCTTTCATGTTGATTGTATGTTTGTTACCTGTCAAGGGGGATCTTTGTCTATGTTGAATGGGTGATTTGTACATTATTGGCATTTTGTATTTGATTGTATTTTTGTTACACCAAGGTGCATCTTGTCAATGATTTTTTGATTTGATTGTTACACAAGGTGGCATCTTGTCTGTTGATTGTATGTTATGTTACAACAAGGTGGCACCTTCATATATCATGGACAGAGAAGAGAACAAGTGGGTCTATCCAAAATAACCAAAATCAAAGAAAACAGGCATTTACAAATAAGAAAAATAAAATTGAGGTATTTTGGCATATACAAAGACATAAAGGTCTGAAAAGATCATCAAGAAAGGAGGCATACCAGCAAAGAGGAGAAGAAGAAGACCACGGAGAAGATGGGTTCAGGATGTAACTGATGGTTTGAGCAGGATGACTGCAGAGGCAGGACATCTGGCCTACGAGAGAGAGAAATTCCGAAGGACTGTCTTTCTCTTCTCCAATCCTGTTTTGCTCACAGCGTTAGGTCAAGAATAGATTTCTTAAACGGACCTTTGTGTGCGCTTCGTAGATAGTGTCTTTCGTCACCTCTGTTATCTTTGAGGTCCACCTTTTGCGTGACCTACCTTTTGCTTCTTATCCATTGTATCTGTGCAGCATTGCTCTTAGTCATTTGTCTGTTGGTAATCTGCTTATGTGGTCAAAACTATTTAATTTTTGTTTCTTGATGAAGTTTAGTACTGATGTTGTACCCACTTTTTCCTGATGTCTTCATTTCTCAACCGGTCTCTTCTTGTTCCCCCCAGCATTCTGCGTAGACACTTCATCTCTGTCTTGACTAGCTTTCTTCTATCATTTGTTGCAGCTTCCAGGTTTGGCACTGGTAACATCATGTTGGGAGAAAGATTGTGTTGAACTATTGGGGTGGCAAAGTTCTGCTCAGGACAGGCTATTTAATGAGGATGATTGTGGTTCAGAGTTGGGTATCTAATTTTGTGTCACTCGTACGTAATTACTATTACTCTTCATTATTATTGTTTGTCTATTTTGAAACTGAATACATTCTGTGAAACTAGGCTTGTTAGACGCCATATCACTTCCATCTTTTTGTCTGGTTTGAATTAAGCTATGTAATAATATGGTTTCCTTTTCTGTTTATCAATAATGTTTCATATTCTCTGTCATTGTTCTCATTTAGAATATTTGATATATTACAACTTTTTTGATTGTTTGGTTAATTATATTTGTAGCACAACTTCCACACAGGCGCCTAGTTACCTGGCATAGACAGTGTTAAACATTTACAATATCCGGTTCCTTACAATGGCAATTAGCATTGATTCTGTTGGTTTTGTCTTTTCAGACCATAATCTGATGCTACCTAGTGCACTTAATCATTATTTGATTCTCTATTTTACAATACATATTTCACGTTGCATCTCAGTTTACGAAATATTACAGTGAACCTTGGTTAACTTTCTGGTAAGTTATAAATAGTAGGTTTATCTAAATACTGTTGCTATATTTTATTCTAATTATTAGCCCGCCTGTCCAGCTTGTTCGTTGCGCGTTGACGATGGTGACAAGCCCCTGTTAGTGCTTTTCAATTCCGCCAGGCTGGCAGGAAAGCCACAAGTTCTACAGATTTACAGTGTTTACCGAAGGGTTACGATGAGCACCGAGCCGAAGAGCTGAAAGCTCAAGTGATTCCGATCATGATCATCAAGTGATCAGGAAAATAAAAATAAAAAAATAACTATTGCTCAGTTTTGATAAAGCATGTAAGACTGTATCTTTGTGTCATCTAGCAATCTTCTTATGTACTTATTGTCTCGCGTCCTTGCAATAGTATTATTGTTTATTATATTTCTCTTGTACCGTAGTACGTTACATAGAACTTGCAAACATTTTCTCCATATCGCTCTATTCTGGGAAACTCGCTCAATCTCCTCTATGGAGTTAGTGCGATAAATATCTTCTCTTAGTAAAGTTCGTTTCAGATTTTCCTTTCTTTCTTGACTCATTTGTCCTCTATTTCAATCCCTTGCTTTATGACTCTTTGATCAGTTCTCTTTAAAGTATGCTCAATCTATACAACAGCATAGTCTTTACATATAAATTATAACTTTTATTTTTGCCTGTCCACATACTAGGATTGAGAGCTGTGAAAGCGTAGCACTTAATGCACTTACTTCGAGACGCTTGTCTCGGGATCAAATTCTATAATGGGGAAGGAGGATTTTTGTTGCTGAAGGCGGTAGGGGCAATGAGATAATCAGATTACCCATTCTGTTCTTTGACCACACCCGTGTAGTCCCGGGGCCCACAAGGGAAGAAAGAATAGTGCAACCAAGGCATGTCGTAGAGGCGACTAATTTAGGACCTAGGAAGTTACCTCAGTAAATAAAAGAATCGCAGAAATTGGATGTGAGAGCCTACTTGTGGCGCATAACTGGCACAACGTGCAATCGCTCTTAGGCTCCGATCACATTCAAGTTACCCAGAGGTATCAGGGTGATGGAGCGTTTGAGGAAGAAGTTCTTTCGATTTAACGAAAAATACGGACCTTATACACAAAACGTTAAATTATTTCACTCTAAAAACAGTAAAGGTTGAGACACATAATTAATTTTGTTATAAGTTGTGTTCGATTTTATGGCGAATGTAATACTTTCATTTCCTGCGCTAAGCAAGTTTAAACACGTGATAAGAACTAAGATTTGCTAACAATGTTTTCAGAGAAACACTAAAGAAGAAAATAATGAAAACACATGAACAGATTGGTTGACAACATAAAGTGGCACGTCTCAGTGTAGAAGACATTTATAAGTAATTCCATTTCATCGGGAAGATCTGATACGAGGTGGCACAGAGATACGTATGTTTAGTACCACCGGCCTCATACCCCTGTGCAGTGGCGGCTCGTGATCATTTTTGTTGGTGGGGCCAGACAGAAAGTTTCGGAAATATCATGGTTTCGGTGAGGTTATAATTTAATGTATAAAATAATAAATACACGTTCACCTTATTTTTGGTGGGTCCGGCCCCACTGGCCCTTAATGACGAGCCGCCACTGCCCCTGTGTAATATGATGGCTCACACCGATACTCCTGTTTTATCATTAAGATGTCTTACTTAATATTCCCTTCACTAATAGAGCACATAGCATGACAGCACCCGTCTATGTCTAACTCATTGTTTCATCTATTTGGGTTGTCAAATTTTGATGTCAAATAATAATGTTGCTTTTTGTACATTCCCTAATATGCTTCCTTACCAAAAAAATCAAATCACCGCTAACAAAATCGTTCAATGCAATTTTGTTGAAAATTGCATGACAGCGATCAAGCATTCCCATTAGCAAATGATGCTCTACCACCGACAAGATAATTCATTTGGAACCTTCATTTACGTTTGCGTTTTAACGGCAAAAATCAGAAAGATCGATAACTATATCGGAATAATCGTATGCAGGTGGGTTTCTCTTACCTTACGCTTCTGGCATCTAGCGCAGGCTTTTGTGCTTTGTATATTACATTCTTTGGTAGACTATTAATACATCCATATTTGTTTTGAAATTGTTGGATTGAGATTGTTTCAAAGATTTGAGTCTGTGATATTATTAATTATTATGATGATTTTTACATATTAGCCAAGTTTGTTATTCACAATGTGATAGCCGTTGGGACAGACTTGGTGTCTAGTAACTGTCTCAGTAAAGAAAACAAACGGAATCAATGAAATCATCCAAGACCTCAGCTGTAGAAAGAAGCAGAATTCAAAGAGCTGCTAAAGGAAGAGACATAACTTATGAAGCCACTTTAAAAGTTAATTGTATATCCTTTACAGGACTTTTCGAATCAACCCTAGCTTTTTAACGCTGTTTGTGATTTTTCAGGCATTATTACGTTCAGTAGTTTGCCGTTGCGTTCTGAACGGGTGGTGTCATCGTCCTTTTGTAAAATCCACGCGAAACAATTTGCAACCAAATTGTCCGCAGCGTTATTCGAACTCAGAACGTCGGGGTAATAGACCGAGTCACTATCCCTGGACCACAGACGCCATCGAAACCACTTTAGAGATGGTAAATTGAGAAGCAGAATTCAAGGATCAAATCACGAGTTAAATGAAAGAAATCTAATTCAAAGTGTAGATAAGGAGATGTAAAAAGTTCAGAGTAGAATCAAAAGAGTCAGTTAAAAGTTAGTAAAGCAAGAATTAGTATCAAATCAGCCACTCAAGAACGAATTCAAAGAGAAACAGAATACATCGAGCCTATCAAGAGTGAATAAAGAAAGAAACATAATTAACAAACCACTCAAGAGTTTGATTGAAAAAAAAAAATTCAAATTGAAACCATATTACTAAACTTACAATGTTCCGTTTTTGGCAAGATAAAATTACTGAGATAATAAACAATTAAAAGTGTCATCTTTTGTGTTAATGTGTTCGACGTTTGCTTTTTCAGCAGGAGTAATGAGACTGAGCACTAATAGCAACGTCCAACAAGTTGCATCATTTCTAACAATACATATTCCAATACGTTTCAAACATAGCTGTTAGGGTTACCATTGATAGCTTTAACCCTTTGTCTACTCAAACTAATGAGCCGCAATAACATAGTGAATAATAGTGCACTTGCTACGTAGGATAGGAGTCTAGACTTCAATTTCACAATTGAACCAGGTTTCTTATTCAGGTCAGACAAGCCCCAATTTTCTACCACAGAAACACTATGAAGTAAACTAAGGCTATATATATATATATCTATAGTCTGTGACGCTCTTGACAATTAGGACATCAATAAATGCACATCATTCTCCTGTGTTCTTATGTATTGCATTCCAGCTGCGATTCATTTCTTTCATTTTGTGTACTACTGTTCCCCTGCAGGTCGTATTGGATCTTTCACGTTCTCGCTTGCCATTTGGTGTCCATCTCGGGGAAGTTTTTATTACATAGTTATTCTCCATGTGTATTATATGTCTGCTTCCTCTCCAACGTCTGTTTTGAATGATGTCGTTCTTATTCTCTTGTTGACACCGTGTAAACCAACATCCACTCAGTGCACTATTTTATTTTTCCGTAGACCCCACACATACACCCCCAATCACCACATAAATGTTCATATAAAATGTACTTTACATAAATTGTCAAATGCATCTACAATACTTTCTTTGTCCAATTACCATTTCAGTGTATTTCTCTGTCCCAGCTCATATATGATATCTCAATCGGACACCAAAGAGCAGCTTCTCATTCTTCTGTTTGTTGCAATTGCAAAAGTGTCAGCTCAATCTAGTAAATGTTTGCTAGTTGCTGTCAATATGTGACTGTTTATTGTACTTTTATACATGTGACAATATCACTATCAGTACACATAAATGCATATTCGTACTAATGTTATAAAAAAAATATTTGTTAAAATTAGCTCTACATGGCAGTGCCGTAACGACTAGACTAAATACGGTTGAACGAGTAAAATCCAAGTGTCTCATCATTTCAGAGAGCTGCTCGGAGCTTGTTCTAGTGTATATTAGTGTGCGTATTGGTTTTATGAAGGTTCCCAATAGCTAGCAACTATCAAATGTGGGGTACTATCCCTTGATCTCATTATACAAATACTTTTTCATTATGTTGTTACCTAGCATTATCGCTTTGGGTGGACTCAGCTACGGCTGAACGTGTGTACAAACTCATAGAATCGGCATTCTGTTGATTGAGAGCTGCTTGAAATTTGTTTAAATGTATTTAGTTGCCTATTGTCTCTAAGCACCCGTTGGTCACGATCAAGTGGGCCTTACACTCTGATCTTAGCAAAGAGGCCAAGAGCTATATTCGCACTTAGTATTTAAGACAAACTACAGTAAAGAGGTGGCGTCTGTGGCTTAGGGATAGTGACTCGGTCTATTAACCCCGACGTTCTGAGTTCGAATCACGCTGCGGACAGTTTGGTTGCAAATTGTTTCGCGTGGATTTTTACAAAAGAACGATGGCATCACCCGTTCAGAAAGCAATGGCAAACTACTGAACGTAATAATGCCTAGAAAAAACACAAACAGCGTTAAAAGCTGGGGTTTCATTCGCAAAGTCCTATAAAGGATATGCAATTACATTTTTACAGTAAATATATAATAGGACTTCCAACAACAGAAAACCCTCAGATATGCAGATCAATGGAGCAAGTACATTCTCGTGCCAACGGTACCAGGTACGCTTCCCGGTGAAGTCATCTGAATATTTTTCCAGATATCACTGATGTCAGTGCACGTGAGATCAAAATCCTAATCCTATCGGAGAAGGACGATAAAACGTAGGTCCCGTGTTCAATTTGAGCACCTAAAAAAACCAGTGGTAGCTTAAAATCGAGAAAAGCAGATTGGGAAGCCAATGCCTGGACAAAATTCATTAGAAAAGGTTAATAATAACATTTTTACACAATACCTTCACCATCTTAAAAATTACATAGGAAACCATCTCCAGTGCTATGGAGTTAGTACGCTACAGCTGAGATCTTCATGTGTAAAAAATAGATAGGAGCACACATGGTTACTCACTGAAGTGCAATGATGATTGTCCTATCAAATCAATCAATCAATCAAGCATTACACTATCAAAGTAACCGATAGTAACATCACAAAGAGCACAACATTCAGATCATGATTAAGTAAACAGAACAACAAGGAAGAAGTCAATGAGCAACAACACAGACATATATCTTCTAGTCCGTCCTGACACACCCCACTTCTAAACAGCTGAATATGTTATATAATATTGAATATTACTTGTTATTTCCCTTGAGAGTTCGAAACAGATCGTGAGATAGAAAGACACTAAGCAAATAAACTGAGACGCTGAACAGAAAGGAAAGAGGTCGTTGACATTTACCGGAGCAGGCAACAATGACAATAAATCCTTCAACCAGAAATATGACCTCCATATTGTCTCTCTTGAGAACCAAATGTTGAATACGTATTGCTACTCTTCACACATAGGTGCACATGTTATTTGTATTGATGTTTATTTGATTACAACAGTTAGTAAAAGCACAATCAACAGAAACATATAGATATTAGTAGAATATTGATGTTCACATTTGAAACATATACATTTTCTATTCTGATATTGTGATCAAATTTAAAGCCAGTTTTTGTACATTAGAGGAACATTCATAAATATTAACATTTAATATATTTTTAAGCAAATCAAAACAGTTGAATGTATTCGTAATGAATTTAGCAGAAAAAACAAAACAAACAACCCATTAAATTAACTCGTTTTCAAGCCGCATTGTTTGTTAAGGAATATGGCGTTTCTTTGTATGTATGTTTCTTTGACGTGCGGTATAGAATGGTTGTTAGCGGCCAAACACATCGCTAGGCTGCTTTTACTTCTCTGTGTTTCTCTGGAACTTGACATTAAAATTGAGGTTAGGTCAACTTAACAGACATTCAACCAATAAATTAATCGTCATGCTTGCCGTCGTAGTCCATAATGTCTTTTCACAACTCTCTTTTCATGAATTGTCGTATCATTTCTGTGATGGATCTCTTATCAAACCACATTGTCGGAACATTCAAAGTCTTTTTCCTTTTGTCTATCTCGATCTTTCCTTTCTTGTATTTTATCAGTTATAACGAGAGGAGCACTATTGCTATCGAAAAACATTGTTTTAAAGACAGGATCAAGCACATAAGAGGCAAGTGCCAAGCAGTGCTATATAATATAAAATACTCGTGTATTGAGTTAACTACGGGTTCTATGTGAAGTTAATAAATATTATCTTAAAATATGTAAGTGTCAATAGCATTATATGCTATTTCTCACCTTAAACAGGTCCCAACCATTACCGTTTCAATATGGAAGATCGACGGACACCGTTTCAATATGGAAGATCGACGGACACCGTTTCAATATGGAAGATCAACGGAAAGGATCTTTTCTGCGTCTACTTGTGGTGGTACATTCTTCAAATGTTTTACATTTGCTTTTGTAGCTTATTATTTGTTACAAAATGTTTAACTGCAAGAAAGGCTTGTGATAACAGTTCAAAATTGTATATTTCAATGACGACAAATTGATATATTTTAATGCATCGCAATAAATACATTTTTTTATGTATGTCTTAAAATCATATGTCATTGACAAAAACTCATACATTTCTCGGTACTCGTTTAAAACAACGCTGATGTATGCAATGGTTTTTTTTGTTGTATTTGTGTGGGTTGAAGGAAACATTTGCAGAGTAAAAAGTGAGTATATTCCTTTGACATTTCAAACCATAAAGTGTGAAGTGCCTGTCACTTCAAACTTCTCAACCCAAGAATGAGAGATGTAAGACATACCACTTCATTTCTTCACTCGAAGAACGTTAGTTGCGTGAATGTTTTACAGTCATTATTCTGTTTGATTCCAAAATATAACATTGTCTATGCTGCTCTATTCCGTCTCTCATGTGCAATAGGAAAATGAAAATCGGGCATATCCTTACAGTACTTGGCGATCAACCACAGTAAACGAGTCGTTGATTTTCTAGGCACCACTTATACGTTTAGTCGTTTGCCATTGCTTTCTGAACGGTATGGTCTAATTTTACCATTTATAAAAATCCACGCCGAACAAATTTGCTTCTAAACTGCCGGCCGCGTAGTGTAAACCAGATACTCTTGGATTGCGATCGAGCTCACCACCGCAAGGTCACAGACGCCCACATTTGCAATATAACTTAAGGTTATTCATATTGTTATCTCTAGCAATTATTGTTTGTTATGATTAAATATGTTAGATACAATCTATAGGAACACTTTTGAAAGCAATTTACTGAGAGTGGCAAGAAATATCTAACTTAATTCAATAGAAAAGATCGGACTATGATAGAACAATGGAGAAATCCTTGCAGGTTCTACATAATGTATACTGGTACGAAAGAAATATATTATAACAGAATAAATCATGTAGATAGCCAGTGAAACAAATTGTAAGACACTATCAATTAAACACAGAGGGCCACTTTAGATCGGTGGATAGTGTACTTGCTCAGAAAATGAGTGGTTCAGACTCGAAATTCACCTTTTTGGGGGCATTTGTTCAGACCACAAAAGCTCTAAGGTAAACCCAGCTGCAACCGGTTCAGAAAACATTGTCAAGTAATAGTAGCAGGAGTGAGGTATACTATTTCATTCATCGTGTGTCATTGAGCAAGACAGCTATGGTGTTATCACAGAATTTCAAAAACAGTAACAAGTTCTTTTCTATTACTAAGTAAATAAAGATGTTCAAGGTGTTAACACTTCCAGAATAGTACGTTTATCAAGACGAAACAACTGCAAATATCACATACCCACACAAACATACGTATATATTACCCACTATACAGACACGTTACTTATGAATGCTAATCAAACAGAGGCATAATTAAATATAATCCATTTAAAAATAAATCTCTCTCTCTTGCGATCACGCCCAGACCGATGTACCAGACTTCCCCATAAATTCTATTCATGTGGAAATCTGATTCATGCAGCCTTAGCATTAATGTGTTTTACGTCACATCTTCAGCACCATTTGGAGCTCTGTGCTTATCCTTCGGCGATGTGTCCGGTTTCAGCCAGCGCTTACTCGGTTCGCTCTCCGTTCTGTAGCCATCTAGTTTTTTGACGGTGTGGAGTAGCAGCACCACGACCTACCTCCTGAATCGTCTCTTACGACATGCGTGGCAGGTAACAGTGGTTCTATTCTTTACACCCCAATTTGGGGCCCGGTAACCACTCGGCGTAAAAATAAATAAGAATTTCAGAAAAAGTGATACATTTTCACATCTTATCGCACATCCACACTCCATTAATTTGAGAGTTTTCTTTATGTTCATGATTGTAAGAAGTTATATTATATGTAGCAGTAGCAATGAATTATCAATATTCTTTCTACATTTCCTTCATACTGCTCGATCATTTGTCTAGTACGAGCGATATCGATTGTCTCATTCGATCAATTGATTTCCTTCCACTAGTATAAGATCTAAACCAATAATTAATTGAGAACAATTTAACAAAGATTTCACGATGTAGTGTGAAATAAAATTAATGGAAAAGTTAATAGTAACGGTTCTCAAACAGTGGGTTATGGTCTCTCTATAGTTCATTTTAAACGCTGAAGTTCATCACAAGTAAGAGATACAGACAAAGTATATGCTATTAGTTTCGATCACACACAGATTACAGATCTGTATTATTCTCACTATACAACACAGTCATGTTTGCTCTATTCATCACTGTGAAACACTGTGTAGCATGCTTTCTTTTTAACTGTGCAACACTGTGTAGTATGCTTTCTTTTTAACTGTGCAACACTGTAAAGTTTGCTTTCTTTTTAACTGTGAAACACTGTGTAGTGTGCTTTCTTTTTAACTGTGCAGCACTGTGTAGTGTGCTCTCTTTATAACTGTGCAGCACTGTGTAGTTTGCGCTTTTTTTCACTGTGATTAATTTAAGACAAATTTAATTACGTTTGTATCTCGCTATCTGTAGTTCTAACAATGGCGTGTTTAAAAGAGGTAAATTTACAATGTTTTATCACATCCTAGAAAGTTGGCTGCTTTACTCAGTGTATATGTGTGCCAAGACAATGACAATGCCAAGACAATGCCAAGACAATGCCAAGACAATGCCAAGACAATGCCAAGAGCTGGAAAGCTTTAATCTTCTAATCTAATGTGATTTTGGCCGTAGCTCTTGTATAACTTTGAAAACACTGGGAAAAATGAAAGATCGATTTTCTTCTAGCGTTCACACATAATTCTTCTTTAATATTCAGTTCAGTAGAGATCATGTGATCCATGCTTCATTAGTTCAAATAGTATATTCTCATGAATCCCTACAACGCGGTTAAGCAAAGCCTTGGCCAGTCTGTTACCAGACCTGGAGGCCAACGCCATAATAGCCCATAATTTGGAGAAACATTTTGTAGAATCAGTTATTGATAACAAAATACAGATGGGGAATTTCAATCATGTTATTATATAGGGATATTAGACCAGAATGCATTTGATCTCTCTCTCTCTCTCTGTTTACTTTGTAGATCCTGAAAATACTTTGAAATCAATAAAGAAGTTAGATAGAATAACAGAAGGTTAACATAGCATTAAAAAAACATAAGATCTGCTGACGACGCAAAGCACAAATGAAATGGATCTTAATTAACTTATTCTTCTTCTTCAATGCTCCATATCTTGTTATCCCCTCGCTGTGATGTGTATGTGATCTGAACTTAAGAGCGATTGTACGTTGCTCAGTTTGCACCTACAATTAAGCAAGCACATCCGATTTCTGCGACCCTTTTATTTACTAGTACAGCTTCTCTAGGCTACTAACTCTCTACGACATGCGTTGTAGGTCACAGCGTTCTATTCTTTTCTCCCCGAAGAGTCCCGGCAACACACGGTGAATGCACTTTTAATATGAATGTGATATAAAATAACATATATATATATATATATTTTAGCTTTGTATGTCTTCACCAGAAAGGAATAAAGTTTTTGCTTTTCCCAAATCGTTATCTTGATCGCCCGAGTGGTTACCGGGGCCCAAATTTGGGGTGTAAAGAATAGAACCACTGTTACCTGCCACGCATGTTGTAAGAGACGACTAAGAAGGTTTGACTGAAATCGGATGCACATTTCCTAAACGTGTATAAATCTATGTGTTTAGGGGCCTACCAAACCAATATACAACGTATACACGTTCTTGGCAAGATCAAACATATCACAAAGAGTGATTAAAATTGGTCTTAAAGAACGAACGCAAAGAAGAAAAAGATTATCTTGATCGAACTATTATGTAATTTCTATTTTGATTATATATCTTCAAAGTCCTAACGAAGTCAAATAGTTTAAGATTGTGTTACGCATTCAACGGAAGATGTGAACCAACCTACTAATTTGTATAACTAAGGATGGGCTAATGTCTATATTAATAGTATATTTTCTTATTGATATCACATCTACTTCTGTGTCGTGTCGCAGATATATATGTATACTATATTTCTGTTTTATGGAATCCCACAGAAAATTATTAACCTAATAAAAGCAACATATACAGATATGAAATGTAGAGTTCTTCATGAAGGTAAACTAACAGATACTTTCGGAATAGAAACAGGAGTGCGTCAGGGATGTCTTCTATCACCTTTGTTGTTCTTACTGACAATAGACTGGATTATGAAGACCACAGTAACTAACACCAGAAATGGAATCCAATGGACTCTGACAGAGCAACTAGATGATCTGGACTTCGCTGATGATATAGCCCTTCTGTCACATACACGAAATCAGATGCAGGATAAGCTAAACACATTGAATCAAAGGTCCCAGCAACTAGGGCTGAACATTCATAAGGGAAAGACAAAGATATTGAGAATTAACCAAACAAACGACAACTCGATCTCCTGGGGAAATCCACTTCAAGAGGTAGAATCATACACATATTTGGGCAGCAACGTAGACAAAGAGGGTGGAACAGATAGAGATGTTAAAATAAGAATACAGAAGGCAAGAGGAGCTTTCATTGCACTGGGAAACATTTGGAAGTCCAAAGAAATCAAATCTAGAACAAAATTCGGATATTTAACTCTAATGTTAAAGCAGTTCTACTGTATGGGTCAGAAACATGGAGAACAACTAAAACAATAGCGCATAAATTGCAAACATTCATCAACTGGTGTCTGCGCAGAATAGAGGGAATAAGATGGTATGATAGGGTCACAAATGAGGAACTTATGGAGAGAACAAGACAGATTCCAGTGAACGAACAGGTTAAAAAAGACGCTGGCGCTGGATAGGACACACTTTGCGAAAACCGGAGGGGAATATAACAAGAAGGGTCCTTGCCTGAACCCGCAGGGACAGCGAAAGAAGGGGAGGCCGAGAAATACATGGAGACGAGATTTGGAGGCGGAGATCAACAATATAAAGAAGAGCTGGAGGGAGCTACAGGAGAAAGCTAGAGATAGGAAGACTTGGCATGAGTTGGTTGAGGGCCTATGCCCCAACTCGGGTAAAAGGCAAGAGAGAGAGAGAGATATTTCTGTTAAACAGTCCAACCACTGTTATTTGCCCTTTCTGTATCTTTGTCTTCTTCTTCTTTATTGATCCAGCAGCGATTGGACTCTAGCCCTTCGGCGCAATGCTATAGTAAATCATCATCATCAAGGTGCGTGTTCTTTATAGGACGTTGCTCTCTTTGCAGCGCATCTGTAATTCACTCTGTCTCTAGTCAGTTCACCAACTTCGCTGATGGTTATATTCATGGTTTCTTTAATATCTTGTAGCCATCTTCTTCGTGGTCTGCCTCTGCGTCCTGGTACCCTGCCCTCCAATATTGTTCTCGCCAGGCCATCGTGACGCTTGATGTGACACAAATATATAATTGTTCTGTATAGTATATTATATCATTATCACAAAGGTGTGTATCCTTTATAGGACGTTGAACTTGTTGTAGCGCATCTGAAATTCACTCTGTCTCTAGCCAGTTCACCCTCTTCGTCGATGGTCATATTCATGGTTTAATATATTATGTAGTAAGTACATAATAGAAAAAGTGGAGTGTGTGGTTTGTGAATTTTCTTCCTACACTGAGTAGGAGTCAGAATTCTATTGTTTTAGAAGTAGAGAGTAGAGAGCTCTCTCTGATGTTCAATAGTACATCAGCCAAAGTAAGAACACTGTGCTTATTCCCTGACACCAGATTGCTTGCTGACCGTACAGAATCTGCTATTCCCTTATCTCTAGGCTTCTATCAAAATGTTGGAAGGCACGAGAATCGTTACGTTCTGTTCTCTGCGTCTTTACAGTGTGTATCAGTTATCATAATGCTACACATATCGGCTCCAAATCGTCAGGTTTAGTCAGTGTCATTCTGCCTTTTTTTCAACAACAGAGATTGTATCGATATTATCCAATAGGACACTCATTTGCCGGGCTAGAGAAGAGGTCAGATTATATAAACAGAAAATCACAATTGTTAGTATCATTTCTGCTGTGTTATAATGACGAATTGGGTCAGATCTGACTGGTTATTTGTGAGGTCGACAGAACTGACTCAAGTCAATTTGCACATTCAATAATACCATCTTTTCACACGATTTTCCAGAAGCGAGACTGATAATTTTTCGTTGTCACGAAGTCGTTAAATTAAATATACTTCAATCTCACCCTCTATTTCTGAGTTAATATGTCACTCAAAATGCACACGCCATCATTCTGCACATCAGCATCAAAACAAAAAGTTACTAACATCAAAGTGTAACATCAGAATAAACTCAGTTATTTATAACTAAAAAGTCGTTGATATTATCTGTTGTAATATGTCATTTATTACCTCTCTTCGTATTTATGCTGTTTTGTCGTTTTACATTGTTAAGGAATAAAAGTAACCATTTTTCATATCATTTGTTATATCGAGTATTACCGTGTTCAGCCCGTATTTTTCATTGACGTTCTACACACGTTTGTTGATCTGGTCAATATCACGGAGGCTACATTTACTTCCCAGTTCCTTTCTTCTGGTACTTAATTGAGGCTGGGTTGACCTAGAAGTTATTACGGTTCAAATAAAATTCCACTAACACTGAGGAATTGAATCCGAGCCATGAGTCAAAGAAGCGAGGGCCTAACAACTACACTATCACCGCTCTCGTTTTGTATTTAAAAAATGACATCTTCTTTATTCTTCATGTCATCACCAACGTGTGTCCCACAAAATAGCGAAAGCTTTACATTTAGCAATTATTTCCTGTGTTCAAAATATCTTTTCTTTCCTTTTGAATTTCTATCGGTGTTTGCATCACTTTCTCCAACTTTTTTTCAGTTTATCATAAACAAATATACGTTTCTCCAACTTCTTTTCAGTTTATCATAAACAAATATACGATCTAATTTATGATGTCAGTGAATTATATATATCGCCCGAGTGGTTACCGGGCCCAAGTTTGGGGTGTAAAGAATAGAACCACTGTTACCTGCCACGCATGTTGTAAGAGGCGACTAATGAGATTTGGATGAAATCGGATGCATGTGTCCTAAACGTGTAGAAGTCTATGCGTTTAGGGACCTACAAACCAATGTGCAACGTATACACGTTCTTGTCAAAGATCAAACATATCACAAAGAGTGATTAAAATTGGTGGTAATGTTATAGTGGTGGTTTATGAGAGGTGATTGTCCCCTTAATTGCGTTGAATACTGAGGTAAAACAGACGAACCAATCTATTCACGTTAACAGACGAACCAATCTATTCACGTTAACACACGAACCAATCTATTCACGTTAACAGACGAACCAATCTATTCACGTTAACAGACGAACCAATCTATTCACGTTAACAGACGAACCAATCTATTCACGTTAACAGACGAACCAATCTATTCACGTTAACAGACGAACCAATCTATTCACGTTAACAGACGAACCAATCTATTCACGTTAACAGACGAACCAATCTATTCACGTTAACAGACGAACCAATCTATTCACGTTAACAGACGAACCAATCTATTCACGTTAACAGACGAACCAATCTATTCCCGTTAACAGACGAACCAATCTATTCACGTTAACAGACGAACCAATCTATTCACGTTAACAGACGAACCAATCTATTCACGTTAACAGACGAACCAATCTATTCACGTTAACAGACGAACCAATCTATTCAACGTTAGTTTCACAGGTGGTAGTGTTGAAACAGTCATGCAAAACCTCTGTTAATTAATTAATCCTCTTGTTTATCATCTCTTTGCTATTAGTTCCTCCTTGATTACCTACAGGTAGCGAGTACTGATTGTTCTTTGATTGAGTAGTCCTCAGTATTGTTCGGTTGAGAGTACTTTGTCATGGTCCATCATCCTTTTATTCCCTTGCTTGCCTTCTTTCATTATAGTAGTTCCCAGTAAAAAGACATTTGATCATTGTTCGTAGTAGCTCAGATCGTCCTCTTCGATATGATATTTATTATATGCAGGCTGAAATTATTCTACTATAGAACTACCATTCACCGATGACTGATGTTGCTTCATGTTGTTTCATTCATACATAATGGTGAAGGAATGTATAACACTGTTCTTGAAATTATATGACATGTTTATTGTGCTTGATCTCATGCAAATCATCAGCATGTCCGTTTTTTATCAGTCTTCGTGTCTGTCCTTTATTTACTAGAAACAGTTACTAAATCATAGTTCATAAGTACGGTTCCAACTTCACTGCAACGGGTCACCCCATAATTGCTCCGTTCTTGTGCCAATGAATATAACACGAAATGCTAACACCTGTGAAAAGTTTCCTGTGTGAACTAATTCCAGAATGAAACAGCCGCGTACCGCCACAAAAAGCAACATGCACCGCATAATATGCATATGACCGTCGCGAATGTAGCAACACAAAACTGTTCATCACTTGAATAGCAATTCTTGTCGAAGGGACATCAATCACGGCAAAATCCAACTTTCTGCACTCGCAATACAACTGCATACGGCAGATTGAGCTTGTTCGTCATAACCGCTGTCGGCCATTTTCTTAATGCACACAACAAACGCACGGTTGACACTTGACACAGCGAAAAGCATTACATGTAGCAGTCACAGCTCACAGCGTTGCTCACAGCACTAACTCAGTAGCTCGGCAAACGAAACCGGAAAATACCAAATCGTCACTCTCTAACTACGCAAAACGTCATTGTCTCGTTTAAGTGTTGCCATTCTGCTTGGAGAGTGCAAACACTAAGTCTCTGGTAATTATATATCTACAACTATAAACTATAAACTAAAGCTACCTGTCTGTTCCACTGGCTACCCCTGGGGCCGAGGGACTGGCTGGGGTCGAGGGACTGGCTGCATACCTATCACAGTAAAGAACGAGCGCAAAGAAGAATAATTATATATATAAATGAATCAGTCTCTTTGTTCGCTTGCATGTCCGTCTCTATCTATCTGTTTTGATGCATGCGTTTATGAATGTCTATTTTTAAATAAATAAATTCGTTCATCTATCCAGCAAATCTAAATCCCATCAGCCAGTTTGTTTGCCTGTGCTTCTGACCATATATAGACCCATCCATCAATCTATCCATACGTCCGTCCATCTATCAACCCGTTCATCAATCTATCCATCATCTGTCCATATCAATCAATCCTTCTATCCATCTCTCTCTCGATCCCAACTCTATCCATCTATCTGTCTTTGCATTTCTTCATGAAATAAAAATAGTGGCATATCCATTACAAGACACCACTATCAACCATAATAAAGGAGTTGTTTATTTTCTTGTTATTACTAGGGTATCTTCCCTAGGTCCTGCATCAGTCGCCTCTTACGACATGCCTTGTAGGTCCTTTGCTTCCCTTGCCGACCCCGGCACTACATGGACGGGTGAACACTAATTCGTTATAATACATTCATCAATTATACATCAAAAATTGACTGCGCTTGTATTTGAACCTGCTTACACTGGTGACCAAATCTAGCATCTTACCGCTGAACTACACCGACAAAACTCATCAGTTATGTACTACCTGTACTACCTGTTCTACCTGTATTGATAGCCTGCATATTCAATTTGCTATGTCTATCTAAAGTACAAGTTATCTCTGATGACCTCCCCTTCGACCAACCAGGTAAGTTAAGATAACACACGATAACTCATTAACTGTGATACTTTAAAGTGAGATTTTATGTTCGTGCAATTTTATCAGCAGCTTGATCTGTACAAATGTGTGTGATATTTGGCAACACTCCTCCAGTTTAAGTTCATCAGGTGTTAGGGTAGGGATAACATTCCAAGTCTGTACAGAATGTTTTATTTCATAAACTGCAAGGAAATAATGATATAGTAATAGAAACAATTTGAGTTTTGTAATTTCTGTGACGTGTTGGTAAAGTGCTCATCTCTCGTCGAAAAGTTACAATAACAGAGAGAGAGAGAGAGAGAGAGAGAGAGAATTTCTAACTTCACATTCTTCAGATTTATTAGAACGTATTGATTTCTATAAAGGTGAAAAGGCGAAACATGTAATAACAAAGTACTGTAGTTTCACAAAATACAAAAACAATACCCATAATCACATTTTAGGACCGTTATGATGGTTCTGTCGTAGTCAGTATGTAGCGTACTGTGAAAGAAGTATTCCTGTTGTATCCTTTGCTTGATAAAGGCCTTTTGATCGAAATGTTGCTGTGTATTGTTATTGTTGTGTATTTTGGTAAAGTACAGTACTTTGTTCTCGCCATTTCTACATAGTTTTACTGCAGTCTTACCCTATATTGATAATAGAGTTGAAAAGGGACGATAAAAATAGAGGAAAAGAGTGATAGATGGAGTGAACATGTCTAGTCTCACTCTCAATTCTAACTACTCCAAGTATCAAAATGTTGTCTAACCTCTATCTCCTCAATCTCTAGATATCCAAAAAATTCTTTCCTTCTCCCTGCTTCATCCCCTGTGTCTCTCTCACTGAATTAATTTGCTCATTAGGCAACGTTCTCGCGTCCGTGTCATGCATCCGCAGTGCTGGATTTGTTATGTATTGTCATGTGGTCTTGTTATTTTATTTTCTAACCACTACAGAGAGATCACGTCGCGTAGTATAACCTCTATAATGCCATTGATTTTCCTTATTATTCTATCGAGACCGAAGCAATAATGGAGAAAAATAATCATTGGAGGTGGGAAGGTTGAGGAGGTCACGATCTCAGCGACTGTTTAAAAACACGCGCATCAATGAGCTCAGGTCAAGAGCGAACTAATCCGTTGTCACTCACTCACAAGAGTAGTAGTTTGGCTGGCCAGAAAAGAAAGTTATTTGAAAAAAAAAATGTGTATTACAGAAATATGTTTGTCAAATTGGATCTGAAAAATGATGAGAAAAACTCATAGATATTTTTCTTGTTATTGGTTTACAACTTATTTTACTTCTCTTTTAGTGCACAAAGGTAAAACTTCACGTTTTTATAAGTCATTTCTTTTATCATATATGTTTATACAGACAGCTGTTATTAGTTTTGAAATAAATATTTTGCTTTTTATACATAAAACACCTACCATATATCAAAATGTTTAGAATTGAATGATCTGTTTATTTATATTGCTGAAATTTGTGTGCATAAGTAAAGGGAAATGCAAAGTGATTTTTAGTAACAAATGATAAAAAATTGAACAAAATATGAAAATGAGAACATAATTGAGAACATACCACGCAATTTAAATATACCATATATATCTTCAAGTTTGGAAACGTGTTCCTGTTTATACCACAATCATATTAACAAAATACAGGAAAGTTTCATAACTTATTTATATATAATATAACATTTTAAAACAAAATGTATTATGTCAGAGAGGAATGATGGGGAAATACCATGTACAAAAAGTTATTGAAATTTTGTTCTTGATTTTAAAAGTTTACTAAAAATGAAATAGAAAACAGCTATGTCCATATGCGATGCTAGAAATGACGACTTACTTGTAGTTAAAGTAATAAAAGTGGTCTGGAATAACAATTTACTACAACGGTTTAACTCTTAGACTACCAAATGCCACTTTATGTGGCGTTTGTAAATTGGCGTCCAACACAAATGCCACAAAGCATGGCGCCTAGATCTATGGAAATTGAGTAGAAAATCTCATTGTTTTTACTTGCTAATGACTAACACCTTATCTTACTTTTTCTTCTTGACTTGTCTCTGAGTCATTAGTTTCTAGTTTCACCATTTATACAGTCTCCATATTTTTATCATTCTCTTCAACATTTCTCTAACTTATATATAAATATATTGCTCTCAAGTTAAGTTCGCTTTTCTAATATTTATCTTCAAATTACTTTCATTTTTATTTTCCTAATCTCATCTTTACAACTTCATATTGCTCATATTTAATCTTCTTTTTCTCTTACTCTGATCTTAATATTGATATCACTGTTTTTTGTTTAATGCTTCATTTTCTTCTTATTTTGTCACCTGTCGTCTCTAATCTCCGTTTTGATTTTCATAACAATATGTCATCTCTATCAACTTCCATCTCTTTCTCCAGTTGTGATTTAACCTTCAGTTTGCACTAATTAGGTCCACATAAATAAAGGTTCTTGTGCACGTGACTGGTACTTTGGTGGCTGCAAGAGAAGCTAGACAAATTGTAACAGCTCGTTTCCTGGTCTCTTTATTCCCGGTAGTGGCAGTGCACGCCTTCTGTGTCAGGTCTTATTCTTGAAACGAAAACTAATTATTTCCTTGAAGTACATACATAAAAATAAAATATTAAATTGTACTTTTATACCTTTTACAGTACAGTAAAAATATGATAAAAGATATCAAAATGTACTTTTATTTAGATGGCAATTTTCGTCTTTACAGACGATCCGGTCATTTGACAAGCGTTTAACTGTGACGAATTCAGAGTTTTCTTTCTTTCTCGAATCCTGTTTGCATCACAGCGTCAGGTCAGGAAGAGATTTCTAAAACGGGCCCTAGTATGCGCTTCGTAGATAGTCTCTTTCGTCGCCACTGTTATCTCTGAGGTCCATCTTTTGCGTGGCCGGCCTTTTGATTTGTACCCATTGTATCGGAGCAGCATTGCTCTTTGATATGCACTGTCTGATGGTAATCTGCTTATGTGGCCGAACCATTTAATTTGTTGTTTCTTGATGAAGTCTAGTACTGATGTTGTACCACTTTTTCCTGATGTCTTCATTTCTCAACCGGTCTCTTCTTGTTACACCCAGCAATCTGCGTAGACACTTCATCTCTGTCGTGATTAGTTTTCTTCTATCATTTGTTGTCAGCGTCCAGGTTTGGCACTGGTAACATAATGTGGGAGAAAGATTGTGTTGAACATTGCTCTTTTTGTGTTCAGTGACGTGTTTCATCTTAAAATTGGCGCGATTTGTCCTATCATTTGATTTGCTTTGTTGCATCTGTGTTGAATTTCATTAATTATTCCTCCGTTTGCTGAAAAAATGCTCCCCAGGTATGTGAAGTCTTTTACTTGTTTTAGTGGGCGATTGTCGTTGGAGATATTGGTAGTGCTTTCCTCTCTGGCGAATGTCATTACTTCTGTTTTTCGATGTTTATTCTCATGTTGTATTCGTTACATGCTAACTGGAGTCTGTTGATGTGTTGTTGTAGTTGTTCTTCTGTTGTTGATATGATTGCCTGATCGTCTAAAAAAAGAAATTAATTTAAGAGCTCTCCGAGGTTGTTTACTTCGCTGGTGTTAGCTATTTTACAGATGTGATCAATATACGTGATGAAGAGCAGCGGCGATAGTACGCAACCTTGTCTTACTCCTGACCCTACGTGAAACTTTTCTGATAATCCTGTATTTTTTTTAATCGTACATTGGCTGTCAGTATAAATGTTCTTGCAAAGGTTGGTTAGGTGGCATTAACCCCATTGGTTGTTAGTATTTTCCACAACTTGTACCTTTCCACGCGGTCGAACGCTTTTTCCTGATCTACAAATGCAACGTGTAGATGTTTGTCGGATTCGACAGTCCTTTCTACTAACTGCCTGAGGGCAAATATTGCGTCTGTACAGCTTTTGTTCTTCCTGAATCCCAATTGGGAGTCATTAAGCTGTGTCTCGATGATGTGGCGGAGCCTTTTTTCAAGTATTTTGCAGAATATTTTCCCAGTGTGACTCAACAGCACTATTCCTCTATACTTTATACAGTCCCTCTTGCTACCTTTCTTCTTCCAGATGAGAACAATTGTAGCAATCCTCCAATCGTCTGGTGTTTCTTGTGTGATCCAGAGTTTATTTGAATAGTCTATGGAGCCAGCTGATTCCTACCTCTTTAGTTGCTTTGATTAGGTCGACCGGGATATTGTCTGGGCCTGGTGTTTGAATCGCAGGTTTTCATGCTTATACCTTAATTTCTCTTTAATATATTCTGCACCTTTGCTGAGTGTTGTTTTCCGTATAGCTCTGTCGTCAGCTAGTTGTCTTTTCTTTGTTGGTACTGAAAGTAAAGGTTTTCATTGGGGCTTTACATATATAATTATATCTGAATAGTGCACAAAGAATACTTGCTTCTGCAGATGACATAGATGAGCAAGTTATAATGAACAAGAAACCAGTCTTATATTTACTCACTGAATGATATCAGCAGGGGAAATGTGACTATGATGATACTAACAATAAAGACAAATGAAAAGGAAGCTGAATACATACAAGTAGATAAGTAGATGATAGGAAATAACAAAAACAGGCACATTCAAGAACATCTCTACGAACATCAATAGAGGAAACAGAGTAAGAGAAGACATAAAGTCTAGAATACAATCAAGAAATAAAGTACATGTTGCCCTAAATCACACGTTAAAATTGTAGTGTATATTCTGTAACACTAGAATCACAATCTCTCCCTCTGTCTCTCTCTTGCTCTCTGCTCTTCTCTCTCTCTCTCGCTCTCTCTCTCGCTCTCTCTTCTCGCCTCTCTCTGCTCTCTCTCGCCCCCCCTGCTCTCTCTCTCTGCCTCTCTCGCTCTCTCTCGCTCTCTCGATCGTAATATAAAAAATCACAAGAAATAAAACTTTAATAAGATCAATTGTTCTATATTAATCCGAAACCTGGAGTACAACAAAGCAAGATAAAGCATTCTTCCAGACCTTTAAAAACAGAGTCTTAAGACGAATTTTTAAGATCAAGAAGGATCAAAAAAGTTTAAAATGGAGAATTAAAAACAATATTGACATTTCTGATTTCTTTAAATTAGCATTAATTACCATCATCATCAAGGTTAATAGAATACGATGGTTATGGCATATTGAAAGAATGGCAGAAAACAGCATAACATTGTCGATATAAAAAATGGTAATGGGGAAGATACCACGAAAACGATGAGGAGACAGCATTGAAGTAGACATAGAAATACCGGGAGTCAACCAGGAGCCACACTGAATAAAATATAACGAATACAGAACAAGAGGAAGACAACGCAAATGATGAGCGATGGCATCAAAAGCAGCCTTAAAAATAAATAACATCTTACAAAGTGCATTAGAACAAGCACACGCAAGATCACTACATTCCACCTCCCCCAACACTTCTGTAAAGAAGTAAATGGTGGAAGAGAAGAAGGAGCACTGGGGAAAAAAGACTAAAAACAGAGATGAATGGAGACTTCTTCGTACGCTCCATATTGACCACTTGTTAACTACTCTGTGTGATTTATATGTGATCTGAGCCTAAGAACGATTGTAGGTTGTGCCAGTTATTCGTCTACAAGTAGGCCAGCACATTCGATTTATGCGATGCTTTTAATTTACTAGGGTAGCTTCCCTACGTCCTACATCAGTTGCCTCTTACGATATGCCTTGTAGGTCGCAGTGGTACTATTCTCTGCTTCCCTTTCGGGCCCCAGCACCCCATGGTCGTAAATGGAGACACAGATAAATATTTATAATTTACATACATCAAATATATATATAAATACTATACTTTCTGCCGTCTCCTGTTTATTCAATTGAAGCATTCTTTCTTACCATTGACAAATAGACACACAAGTAAGTATACACATCATTGAAAAATAGACACACAAGTAAGTATACACATCATTGAAAAATAGACACACAAGTATACACACGATTGAAAAATAGACACACAAGTAAGTATACACATCATTGAAAAATAGACACACAAGTATACACATGATTGAAAAATAGACACACAAGTATACACATGATTGAAAAATAGACACACAAGTAAGTATACACACATAAATCACTATAACAAGTTGTGGTAGGAGCGTGACATTGTATGATTACAGTCATATTTTTAAGCTCTTAATGGGAAGCAGGTTCAGACTTATACCGAAACGGTCGACACGATTTTATGTTTTTGTATTCATGTTCAAAGTAGTCATCAATCTATGTCTCCAATAACTGTATATATTTCATGTCTACTCGTAGGGTGTATTCCTTCCAGACGCCGCTGGCAAGTAGAACCAGCTCAACAAAATCCATGAAAGCAGCAAATCTAACATAAAAACGGACAATAGTTTCCCATTTAAAATTCAATTTCAGTGATCATTGAGGCATGTTACAAAGATAATTAAGGCTCTCTGGTCAACATACCGAGAAATGAGAGAGATCTATATCTACTAAATTCTCTGCACATTTTATTTTCATCTCTGTTTTTTTTTTTTTTTGATTTTGGTCGGAAAAGTTAAAAACTAGCAAATATTGATTGATATTTGTTCCCGAGCTAGTTTTTTATCTTCAATTAAATAAACCACCGTGAAAAATGTCTTTCATGTTACTCATTTCTATTTTCAGTTATCAGTTATATGAGTTTAGTTTAGTTTAGTCGTCGGATCACCATCACTGCACGTCGAACAAATTAGTCCATAAGTGCTCCGATCTCTCCCTCAGTATGTCCATCAGAGGGCCTACACACCCTAACTTTGAGTTCTTGCAGTCTGGCTAGTGTTGTAGATTCACCGCTATTACGTGCATCATGTACCCGTCCTCTCTCCCTTAAGGAATTTATAATATCAGCCTGGTCCATTGCTCGCCCGCTTTGTACAGCAGCCATACCTGCAAGCCTATCCACACGTTCATTCCCCCTGACACCTGCATGCCCTGGCAGAAAAATAAAACTGATCTTTGTCAGCATAGACCTCCCCAGCGACTCCATCCAATGTCTCCTAGCCCATCCTGTTTCAATCTTCCTGAGCATACTCTTTGAGTCACTGAGAAAACATGCATGGATAAAAGTCTGTGATTCCAGCCAAATCATCGCTTTAGTAACCGCCATGATTTCCATTGTGAGACTGCTCGTTGTCACGGCAAAACCACCACTGTCTTCCTTCACAACATCTCCTCCGACCTGATCAGTGAAAGCCAACGAGCTCCGCACATGTCGAATCACCGAACCATCCGTATAAATGATTACATCATGCTCAGATGCGTTCTCAGAAATCAATGCCTGAACTGCTGCCTCACGACAAATGGGTTGTCTTGTCTGTTTTCTTTATTAAGTTTGATGCATACAGAAAAAGATGTATCGATTCCTGTTGGCACTGGTATCCATTCTTCACCGGGATCAATGTCTTCTAGTGTACACACCTGTTCAATACAGTCCTCGGCCTGACCCATCCAATATTTTCCTCTTTTTAACCTATTTCCTTTTGTCTCTTTATTTCCAAGTGCAGAGGATGTTGTTTGTCAGCATTGACTCGAAGGTATGCTCGTGCACGGCTCATCAGTGTTCTATATTCCATAGTAGGATAGTCAAGTAGATAGCGCATCGCCCTGCACGACGTGTCTTTGTGCACCCAAGTATAATGCGCATCGCCTCGTTCTGTATTCTTTCCAGTCGTTCTATCTGACTATGACTGAGAGTCAGGATCGCCAGCGCATACTCAAGCACAGAAAGGATCAGACCCTGGTATAAAAGACAAAGATGGCGCTGCTCATAATCCACCGCAGCCATCACTCTCATCGCCGTCAAACCTTTCCTCGCCTTCATTATCACATGAGCTATGTGTTCCGTAAAAGTTAGACTACGATCAAAACGCAACCCCAGGTATTTCATAGACTGAGATCGCTCCATCACCTCTGAACACAAAACCACAGATGATCCGAGTTATATGAGGACTATCATCATTTCACTCCTTATAAGTTCATAGGCGTTCCATTCCCTGCCACACCAAATCCAACAGCGTCCAGCGGTCCAACACGCCAGTTCGATGTTGATTAATCTTTTGTACATAATTTCTGTTTAGATCTAAAGATACATCATCACTGGATATTTTCTTTTTTTGCGCTCTTATCATTGCTGTATATACCAAATCATTAAGATTGTCGTCAAGGCAATGTCCACAATTTCTTAAATGTCCTGTCAGTTGTCTTGCAAAATTCCAGTTTTTGCTTATCACTGGCTGTAAAAGAGACGAACCATACCATGACGTTAGATTAATGCATATTTGTGTTCATGTATGCGGTGTATTTTCTATTGTGTACCAATTTACGACATTACTGATATACTCGTCTTCGAATGATAACACAGAAGTAAATACCTGATCTTGTTTTTCTAAAACATGTTCCAGTGTTCGTTCTTTAATCATATAACTGTTTAATTGGCTTCGTTTTTTTTACCTCTGTTTGCTTTTATATTGCAAAATATACGAAACTAGACAGTATAAAGGCTTTGTGTCAGCTCAGAAGGGCGAAAGGAATACTTCTTCTGTTAATAGTCACATGATATAACATTCTCATTAATTTATCTCTTATCATATATCAGACTATATAATATTAGATTTGAATATGCCGGCATTATTCTGGTATTTTATCGTGTATTTTACGACATAACAATTATTATTATTATTGAATAATATCAGTGGCGGATCATCATTAAGTGCCAGTGGGGCCAGGCCCCATCAAAATAATGTGTAACGTGCATTTATTATTTAATAAATTAAAATTTAACCTAATCCAGTACCATGATTTTTCCGAAAATGAGTATCTGGCCCCGCCAACAAAAAGGATCATGAGCCGCCACTGAGTAATAACAATGTTGATAGCAACAAAATTTAATGTAAAGGTTACATGACATATGATGATGGACATAAATGAACATATTGAATTGAAAGAAGACATCAGAAATTATGTTAAAGGATTTGAAATGTTAATACATAAATACAATATATTTGATAATTGTGTTCTGGATAGAGTTACACGATCTGAATGATATACAAGACTTGGTTGTTTTACTACTTATGTGAAGTGGAGGCAGAATGATCACTTCTTCCAGTAAAATGCTTTGATCACTTCTCCCGTGGAACGATAGTGCCATTTCTCAGTGATCTCTCTCAATGTAGGTGATATCGAATTTCTAATCCTTCTGCGGACGTACGATAAAACGTTGGTTTCACGTACAAGATGATCATGTAAAAGATATAATTGTAGTTTAACATTGAGATGAGTAGACTGGAGAGCCATATCCCAGGCAAAATTTGTTAAAATATCACTTCTGTAAATTTTCACAATTATACACGTTACATTGTGTAACCTTATCGTACTGCCAAGCGTGCTCCCTGCTCCTACTATTTCTTTGTGTAGGTTCGGATCTCACATGGATTATTACCTAAGTGCATTAATGATGGCTCTATCAATTAATCATATATTAATTCGTACCTGACTTTTTAAGAAATTATTTCTTTGATGAAGTTATGGATAATTGCACACTTTTTAATATCATAATCGAATTACATGTTATAACAGTATCGAATTTCAGCAGTAATGGATATTCAGTATTTCTTTTATCTTGTAGTGATTCGATACCGTAATGAGTTTGCATTTATCGACATCTCGATATTTTCTGCTTACATTTTATTTTGGGTTTTTTCTTCCACGCATAGGTTTGCATTTAACTTTCATAGACCACAGAACTGTGTCAGATTGAAGAACTCATAGAATACACGCATAGGTTTGCATTTAACATTCACAGACCACAGAACTGTGTCAGATTGAAGAACTCATAGAATACACGCGTAGGAGTGCATTTATTCACAGACTCCAGAACTGTGTCAGATTGAAGAACTCATAGAATACACGCGTAGGTTTGCATTTATTCACAGACTCCAGAACTGTGTCAGATTGAAGAACTCATAGAATACACGCGTAGGTTTGCATTAACATTCAAGACCACAGAACTGTGTCAGATTGAAGAACTCATGGGAATAAACTAGATGATTGCATTTTTCACAGCCTTGCAATGTGTCAGATTGAAGAACTCATAGAATACACGCGTAGGTTTGCACTTAACATTCACAGACCACAGAACTGTGTCATATTGAAGAACTCATAGAATACACGCGTAGGTTTGCATTTATTCACAGACTCCAGAACTGTGTCAGATTGAAGAACTCATAGAATACACGCGTAGGTTTGCATTTAACATTCACAGACCACAGAACTGTGTCAGATTGAAGAACTCATAGAATACACGCGTAGGTTTGCACTTAACATTCAAAGACCACAGAACTGTGTCATATTGAAGAACTCATAGGATAATACTAGGATGATTGTCTAGTTTTTGCCGTCTGTGCCAATGTTGTCAATCATTAGTTCTTCCTCACCCTCCTGTTTGCTCTAGAATAACGACTTACACAATTCTCTTTCAAGTAATAATGAATTATAAAATATTCGTGTTTACAATAACCAATCTTCTTCTTCTTCAAACGATCCATATCGACCACTTGTTAACCACTCTATGTGATTTATATGTGATCTGAACCTAAAAGCGATTTATTATTGTACCAGTTATTCGTCTACAAGTAGACCAGCACATCTGATTTCTGCGATGCTTTTTATTTACTAGGGTAGCTTCCTACTCCTCTAAATACTGTTTGTTGTTCATAATAAATTGTTTCTATCATTGCATCACGTTTGATTGGAACCAATATCTTTCTCATTGTTCCACAATTTCTTCATGATTCCTGTCATCCAGTAATGCGTTCTCTACCATGTTGTACCTCTTCCTTACTCCATATTAGGCATATAAAACATTCAGATGTGATTATCATTGCTCATGTTCTACTGTCTTTCTATCCATAGTATCCCATATCAATTCACACTTTTAAATTTCTTTTTTCACTCTATCCTATTCTGGTTTCATTTAGTGTTCCTAGTCTCTTCCTTTCATATGATTTCCATCGAAGTGCTGCTATGTTAAACTGCGCTGTACCATTCCATACAACTTTCCAAGCCATATTCATCTTTTCCCCCTGATCATTGTTGCCAATGATGTGCATTTCAGTTTCTTCATCATCTCCTTATCTGACATATATTGTCAGAATTAACCCTAGATATACATATTTTCTTTTGATTTTGTTTATGTGTAATGATTTGCAGAGAGAGGCAAGAAATATCTGTCTCAGTTCTATTGAGGAGATTGAACGAGTTGCCCACAATAGAGCTATATAGAGAAATTGCTCGCAGGTCCTATGTAACGTATAACGGTACGAGATGAATTATTAATTATTATTGTGACGTTTGCTGTTACTAAAATAATTAAGTTTCTGATATATTACATGTTTTTAAAATAATTTAATGTTTTTTGATAACCACAACACTGGGCAACAACCCGGTAACAGTGTCACGACAACACAAGAAGAAAACGTATTCTCGATAACCACAACACTGGGCAACAACCCGGTAACAGTGTCACGACAACACAAGAAGAAGACTTGTTTTTCGATAACCACAACACGGTAAAAGTGTGACAAAAAGAAGACACGTTTCTCGATGTTCACGTCTTATAGTATGTCTATATTTTCAACTTTACTTAAACTCTTCTTGAACCTTCAGTATTTACATTACAAATTACGTTTGTGGTGATGAACTTTTATTTTATAACAACCATAAAGAGAAAATATTGTTGGATTTTCCGGTCTGTAATTGCGCCACATGATGTTTATTATCGGTGTCTCTTTGTTTGTCTGATCTGTTATCTTCTAATAGCAGGTCAAGAGGGAATTTGAGGATGGTTCTAGACAGGGTTCCACGTTATATGAGGCTAACTCGAATTTAGCTCTAATCGTTTCATATATGTTACTTGTAATACAGTTCTTGTTACTATATCGATAGCTGCTTCATTCTTAAAGGCTGATGATATACTTATACATACATAATAGTAAGTGTTTAGCACATGCTATGCTGATATCTGTTTTACTGATTTGTTGTAACATATTTAAAGCGCATTCGAATGAGATTATGCAGTTCTCTGATAGTATGACAACGAAATGAAAATCGTGGTATATCCTTTACAGGACGTAGTCATCAACCACAGTAAACGAATCATAATTTTCTAGCACCACTTATGCATTCAGTAGTTTGTATTTTCTTTCTGAACGGCGAGGTCTAAACTTACCATTCGTAAAAATCCAAGGAACTAATTTGTTTCAAATCTGCCGCCCCGGAGTTTGAACCAGGTACGATTTTGGGTTTGGGATCGAGCTGACTACCGCTTGAGCTACAGACGCTCACTCTAGTATAGAAGCATCTATTAGATGTTGAACCAGGCAACACATTGCCAAATTCAAAGCTGAACTTTTCGGGAGTGAGAAGGATGCTAACCATTCTTGTCTTTCGGGAAGAAGCTGACGGGAGGGATGCTGACCATTCTTGTCTTTCGGGAAGTTCATAAATACGAAGTAAGGTAATTTAGGAAAAACAAAATCAAGATTTGCCGAAGCTACGAAGTTCGGGCTTTGTGTAATACTCTCGACAGCATCATTGCTCAGAGAAACAGAGCCATATGTGGTAAACAACCAATGCAATGAAGCGAATCCGTTGTCTTGACACCGTTACATCAACAGAGATGAAATGTCTAGTAGTGGTGAAGTATTTTACTAAAACTAATAAGACGTAAAACTGATTATTCAAACAACTCTACGGTAAGAAAATGTAGGTTCGAAAAATATGTAGACGGGACTCAGATATATTGTCACTGAACGTTAAGAATCTTCTTAAGCATTGGTCACGAGTTGGACACACAGTTGATCTTTCAGACAGATAGTTGATCTTTCAGACACATTGTTGATCTTTCAGACACACAGTTGATCTTTCAGACAGATAGCTGATCTTTCAGACACATAGTTCATCTTTCAGACACACAGTTGATCTTTCAGACACATAGTTGATCTTTCCAGACACAAGTTCATCTTTCAGACACATAGTTCATCTTTCAGACACATAGTTCATCTTTCAGACACACAGTTGATCTTTCAGACACATAGTTGATCTTCAGACACATGTGATCTTTCAGACACATGTTGATCTTTCAGACACATAGTTGATCTTTCAGACATATAGTTGATCTTTCAGACACATAGTTGATCTTTCAGACACATTGCTGATCTTTCAGACACATAGTTGATCTTTCAGACAGATAGTTGATCTTTCAGACACATGTTGATCTTTCAGAACATCAATTGTTGATCTTTAGACAATGTTGATCTTTCAGACACATTGTTGATCTTTCCAGACACACAGTTGATCTTTCAGACACATGTTGATCTTTCAGACAGATGTTGATCTTTCAGACACATGGTTGATCTTGTAAATGAAGTATCAGAAGGTAACTGGCAGCAATAGTAACCCTCCCAACCTCAATTCTCTTACTAGATGTAGTTGATCTACACACTTGTGTTTGCTCTGTGACGACCCTATCACACTATTACAGTAGCTAGGAATAACCAACTAAAATGTCAGCATGATGTCCCAATATACTCTTCTGAGTGTAATGATAATGGTGAACATGTTTTAATGTTCAAGATTCCAATTCTTGTACATGTAGTAAGATTGCAAATTCAGTTCTCCTCAATTCTTGTACATGTAGTATGATTGCAATTAGTTCTGATCAAAGTTTGTACACCTAGTAAGATTGTAACTATCTTCATATCTACCTTTTCCATCGCAAATAACTTAGTTTTAATACTTTTTCTCCTTAACACTAGTATAAAAAGTAAAGTAAAGGAACCCTTCATACCTCGTGGTATATAGGGCAATACAGTGTTAGACCTGTATTTTTCATTGACCGTTGGTACACGATGAGTGATGTGGTCAGCATCACGCCGGCCGCCTTTACTTTCCAGAGCATGTCTGGTACCCAGTTGAGGCTGGGTCGACCTGAGAGCCGTCGGGTCGGGAAAAATTCCACGCGCACTGCGGGAGTTGAACCCAGACCACCAGCCTTGAGAAGCGAGTTCACTAACAACTACGCTATCGCGGCTCTCTAACACTAGTATTCTTGTCTAATTAGTTTCTGTTGTCTGCGGTAGTTTAAAGAAAAAGGACACGAACTATTTTTTATACCGTGATTATTGGAAGATATACTGGGTGTTAGTCCCGTATATTGAATTGACTATTGGCAGACCATTCGTCATGTGGTAAACATCACGCAGGCCACATTTATTTCCAGTGCTTTTCTGGTACCCAAGTGAGGTTTTGCTCGACCTGAAATCTACTAGGGTTGGTTCCAAGAAAATTCTACCTCCACCGTGAATGCACTAATCACAGCGCTATTTCGTCTCTCAATGTCTGCGGAAGTAAGCATATGTGTTTTGGCTTGGCCGAGTTAGAGAAGAGAGTACAAAAGCAGCATCGTTTCTGAGAACTGACATGGAACCTAGACTCCTTACATCGTCGAGATTTATAGTATGCAATGATTCGTAGCTGCAGTCAACGAATTATTATCTACTCAAACCAGACATGTTGTAAAGATGTCATTAACAAGCAATAATATTATTTTAAGTTTGGATGTATCGTTTTGTCTAGCGATGTTGTATAGATGTTGAACAAGACAAATGTATCGTTTTGTCTAGCGATGTTGTATAGATGTTGAACAAGATAAATGTATCGCTTTGTCTAGCGATGTTGTATATATGTTAAACAAGACAAATGTATTGTTTTGTCTAGTGATGTTGTATAGATGTTGAACAAGACAAATGTTGGATGATCCTATTGGGACGTCTCAGACATATACACTCAGATTCTAGCTTACATATTCATATGTTAACTGAAGTTGTCCGCTCCATCAGAGAAGCAACCAACTAGTTCATGATCCTAGTATTGACTCATCTGTTTAGTAATCAGTCAAGTGTCATGTCTGCTGGCGTATGCGATCATGTATCTACACAACTCACCCTCTCTTCCTTGTGCAGTTTCTCAGTTCTGCGCCAATCTATCCTTGTGCAGTTTCTCAGTTCTGCGCCAATCTCTTGTCGGCAAACGTTGTCAAACTAGCTAACGTCTTCTTTTTCTCTATCTTACTCTATAGTTTCTTGGAAGTAATCTACCCGTTGTCACAAAATAGTCACAAACCTACACCAATGCATGCATTCTCAGTGATTCATTGAGTATGATCCGAATGGTGGAGACTGGTCCGATGCGCAGGAAATGGACTGAATTAATACAAGCGTCAAGAATTTGCAGAATTACACTTATCTTCGTTCCTGAGTACACGGGTGTCGTTGGCAATAAGAGAGCAGACTAGCTTAATGGAGTCCAAGACCAAAATCAAGGGCGTAACTTCAAGTAACGATACTAACATCAGCTAGCAGATCACATTTGGAAATCGAGAACATGTGTAACAAAGCATACAAACTTTTTGGGTAGTTTCAAGTAATAAACAAGAAATTCTTATTAATACATAGATATATAAATAAAAGAGCACAGAACCATAGAGGATTACAGTACAGAACTTTAACAAAAATTATAAAGGCAGAAATTATATTCTTGATTATAGATGTAGTAATCTATTGATTGGTGGCGTCTGTGGCCTAGAGGATAGTGGCTCGGTCTATTAACCTCGACGTTCTGAGTTCGATCACGCTGCGGACAGTTTGGTTGCAAATTGTTTCGCGTGGATTTTTGCAAAAGGACGATGGCACCACCCGTTCAGAAAGCAGTGGCAAACTAATGAACGTAATAATGCCTAGAAAGATCACAAACAGTGTTAAAAGCTGGGGTTGATTCGCAAAGTCCTGTAAAGGATATGCAATTAACTTTTTAAATCTATTAATTTACTTAACGTATTAAAAAGAGAAACAATCAGAAATGAAGCAATCGTGAGACAAAACCAGACATACAATCAGGTTCAAAGTTCACATAAAACAGGAACATAGTTCATTCATAGGCATCAGGTCAGTTTGCTCTGTTATATAACACAATTGCTTTCAAATAGTAAACCACATCATGAAGTGGTATACACAGTAAACGAAAAGGGATCAGGAAGGCTATGAAAGCTCTGGACTGATGGAATAACAGAGTCTCTGAACACGTTTATACACGAAGCGCGCAAAATAGGGCCCACTTTCCCACCGTATACTGTATCTCGACACCACATGGGTACAAGAAGAACAACATAAGAGAGAGAGAGAGAGAGAGAGAGAGTTAAAATATCGTGAAGACAATAACATTTGAAAACAACAGAAATATAGGTTTGTAATTGTATTTAATTGTACTACGGCTTCCAGGAAAAATACATCAACATTATAAAAGCCTTCTATTCTGAAGCATCCTGCTATGTAAGAACAGATGCAGGAAACTCAAACTGGTTCACAGTCAATTCGGGTGTGAAGCAGGGCTGCGTTATGTCACCTATGCTTTTTGGGATAGCTATATAGATAATGCTCAAATGCACCCAAGATGATCAACTAGGCATCAAATGGCTTAATAACAGTAGACTATTTGATCTTGACTTTGTCGATGACGTGGTCATATTGAATTCAACCACACAAGCAACCCACAAACTAACGAGCAATCTTTGCACACTTGCAGAACAGGTTGGTCTCCAGATTAATTCTGCCAAGACCAAAATTATGGACCTCACAAACTCGACAGACAACATCGTAATAAATGGCCAAACACTGGAGAAAGTTGAACATTTTACATATTTGGGTAGTAAAGTGTCAAACAACGGAGACACGATGAAAGAAATAAACTCTCGTATTGCTATAGCAGCTAGTGCCTTCACTAAATTAACGAATATCTGGCAATCTCAAGACCTTAGTATATGTATGAAAGTTAAATTATTTAGGTCATATGTGATTCCTGTACTGACCTATGGTTGTGAAAGTTGGAAATCAACAAAGAAAAGTGATAAGAAACTGGACAGCTTTGAGATTAAATGTCTACGAAAATTATTAAAAGTAAAATGGAGTGATTTCGTTTCTAACAACACAGTGAGAGATAGAACACACCAACAACCCGTATCAAATATTATAAGAAACGAAGGTGGAAATATTTAGGTCATGTTCTTAGATCAGACAAAAGAGTCTAAATTAACAAGTCCTTATGTGGTCACCAGTTGGGAAAGAAAACGTGGAAGACCAAAGACCACTCTTCGAAGAACCATCCAACAAGAAAGTAAACTATTGGGATGTAAACCATACAAGATCTCCAACTGCTAGCAACGAACCGCATTACATGGAAATCTAAAACCTCTGCCCTATGTGCCGCCTTTGGAACGAAAGGAACAAACTAACTAACTAATTGTAATTAAAAACTATCTGAATAAATATCTGAATTATCTCAAATAGTTAATACTTATTATTTTAGCTAATACGTTCTGATTTAACTAATATAGAACTGGTTTTTAGATGAAAAGTAATGTGACTGGCTTATATAGACTGTAATCTCACGTGTAATACATAAATAATAACAAACACCTAAGTATGTGACATACGAACAAAACATGAGCATAAAATATACTTCAAACTAAAACACATTCTTCCTGACATTACTAGGCGATGTCGGCACGGGATGGAGGGTGTGTATCTAGAGTGATTATGAACCTCATCCTATCTCCCACCTCCCAAGTTGGAGAAGGAACGCCTGTCTGACAGAGAACACTGATAAAAAAGAAAGCAGACTTCATGCAAAAATCAGTTAGAAGCACCATAATAGACACTCTGAATACGCTTGAATTCATAGCGGGGACAAAGAAAAAGAATAAATGCTGTGTTTCTGTATTTTTGTTGTTTCATTATGATTGTTTTTGTCAATATGTCAATTTATTTGTTTCTGTTTGTCCATTCATCATTAATAGTAATCATCTTAGACTTGTTCATGTTCATGAGTAATGAACTATTGAACACCGTTGCACTATATCAAATGCCACCAGAGATGTGACATCTAGAGCACGAACTATCGTAGACAGGCGTACTTCACCGTGAGAACTAGTGCACGTGGGACAACGATCGTTACAACCAGAGGAACATGGTAATGTCCTAAGTTCTATTCACTGTTACAACAACTCTATTTTAGTGAGAAACCGGATATTCTTGTATTTTCTAGGAGAAGAATTGATTGTGTGAGTAAAGGCAGTTCTAGGTTTTTAGTAAATTATATTCGTGTCTTGTAGACGAGTCTGTAGTCTAGTAGTAGAACTAGATTATAGTCTAGTAATTTATATAGCTGTTATGTTATGTTATGTTATGCGATCGACGTCATCGCACATTGGGTATTCCCATTCGTGCTCTGTCCTCCGCTGTAGCAACCATCCCAAGGTCCATTTGCTCACCGTACTCATGAGAAGTTGATTAGTGTAGCTTCTCTCTCTACCACGAAGACGACACTGTCTGGCATGTCCAAACTTAACGCCTAATTCTCGAACTCGTTCCAGTGTCTGAGACTTGCCCATGTCACATAAATGAGAGCGTACCGTATTGATGATATCAGCTCTGTCCATGCTTCTGCCCACTTGAGTTTGGGGCATAGTCTGCAAGAAAGTCAGCACTCTCGTTACCCTGAACTCCAGCATGTCCAGGTGTGTACAGCAAAGTCATTTTTTTGAGATGTGATCTCCGAATGCTGTCTACCGAATGTTTATATATAGTATAGTAGTAGAACAGAAACAATAAGTAAGTGTGACAGAGACAAATATTGAAAGTAGAGAAATTGCTTAAATATATATACTTGTTTTGTTAATTATTGATGAAATTATCATATGTTCTGTATTAGTTCACATATTTTATATGCATTTAAATGCATAACTAATACACAAAAACGGCCAGTTCATGAGTCATGTAATGTCGTATTTATAAATGAGATATTCTTAATAGTCAAACGTTTAAGGGCTTTTAATGTGCGACTGACATATAGAATGTAATATGTGCTGAATGTAGAGATGTAATATGTAACTTACATATAGTGATATAATGTGTGACATATATCAATATGTAATGTGTAACTTACATATAATGTAATGCGTAACTTACATATAGTGATGCAACTTTTGTAACTTACATATAGAGATGTAATACGTAACTTATATAGATGTGTAGAAGGACATAGACATCCTTTGTATAGAAGGACATAGACATCCTTCCATACTGAGATGAAGAACAGTACAAAGAATAGGCATTAAGACTAACATGTAGAAGACAGTTGCACACCAAAAGTTGGAGACCATTAGTACAAACGCTACGAAGTTCAAGAACGTAGGAATTGGACGTAAGTTGATAACAGGAGTCCTAGGAGATAGAATCACGATGACTAACCGAGACATATGGACATAGGAAAGGATAGGGAAGAATTGACCATATAAATAGCGTGAATAGTGTATGTTTGGGGAGCATTTTTTCAGCAAACGGAAGAATAACTAATGAAATTCAACACAGATGCAAAAAAAAATCACATGATAAGACAATTGGCGCCAATTTTAAAATGCAAACATGTCACCATGAACACCAAAAAAAAAAACAATGTTCAATTACAATCTTTCACCCCACATTATGTTACCAGTGCCAAACCTGGACGCTGACAACAAAGGATAGAAGAAAACTAATCACGACAGAGATGAAGTGTCTACGCAGAATGCTCGGTGTAACAAGAAGAGACCGATTGAGAAATGAAGACATCAGGGAAAAAGTGGGTGCAACATCAGTACTCGACTTCATCAAGAAACAACAAATTAAATGGTTCGGCCACATAAGCAGATTACCAACAGACAGTGCATATCAAAGAGCAATGCTGCTCCGATACAATGGGTACAAAGCAAAAGGCCGGCCACGCAAAAGATGGACCTCAGAGATAACAAAGGCGACGAAAGACACTATCTACGAAGCGCATACAAGGGCCTGTTTTAGAAATCTCTTCTTGACCTGACGCTGTGAGGCAAAACAGGATTCAAGAAAAGAAAAGAAAGAGAGTAGTGTATGTTAAATACATGTAAAAGTAAATATACCGTAATAAAGAAAGTTCATAACTATTATACCAGCCTCAGTGTTTCATTTGCTATCATAGTACACAGTGGCTGCTCGTCATTAAGAGCCTGTGGTGCCGTGCCTCACCAAAAACAATGTGTAACGTGTATTTATTATTTTATAAATTAAAATAAAACCTAACTCAAAACCATGATTTTCAGAAAATCTTTGTCTAGCCCCACCAATAAAATGATCACGAGCCGCCACTGTTTGTACATATTATAAACATTTGACTATTCCAGCTACAAGACAACTATAGTCTGTCCATTAATTCGTGAGCACGTTAGAAATTGATTTTCTCGAAAACTACCTGTTGGATCTCAGTGATTTTTTGCAAGCAGCCTTAGAATATCCATGACGCTAGAGAAATATTTTTTCCAAGAAAATTTGATGTAGTTTGAAATATTTCTTCTTCAGGTTATATTAAAATCAACCTCACCGGATTGTACACAATAGTAACAGATCTACGGTACACAGACGCGTTGTTCTAAAAATACATTATGGTAACTTAGAAATATCGTGAGTATACAACAATTTCACGAAATCCCGTGCACCTAACCCAGTCGACTTTGAAAGCGCAAAGCATATGACGTTATAATTGGGATACCGTTGTATAGTTATAGGCGTATCTCGCTATTTGTATGAAGCTATTGTATCATATTTGTTGGCTTATCAAAACTCACATTGATATCACATTCATAATGAGTCTGAAGTGCACATTTATAACAATGCAGAAGGTTACAGTTTTACTATACCAACACTTCCGTAGGGAATCTAAGAGAGGTCATCTATATTGCGATATTCATAACCCTGAGAAACGAACGCAACTGGCGCTTGGTCTGAATAGAGAATCCTTTTCCCGATGGATTAAACAGGACACAAAGTGCACTAATGTTAAGCAAGGACGGAAAAGAACAATTGACGACTTTGACATAGATGTCATAAGACGGAGCTCTTGAAAATGTTTGCGACAAATCAACTTGTTACTCTCAGGAAACTGAAATTAAAACTGCAATCAGATTGCAGCATAGACATTTCTAAAAGTACTCTATGAAAAATTGTAAGAGCCGCCGGCTTCCCCTTCAGAAAAACTATAGGCTTCAGGAATATTATTTGTGAAAAGCCACATTTAATTGCTGCCCGAAGTAAATACCTGAGGCAGATCCGTGAGCGGCAGAGGCAAGGCTATGATATTGTATATTTGGACGAATCCTGGGTCAATGCTCACCACACCAATGCTAAAGAATGGCAATCAGCAGACGGTGAACAGAAAAGAAAAATACCAAGCAGCAAAGGCCAGCGTATTATACTAACACATGCAGGAAGCAGTGAAGAAGGTCTTGTCCATGACGCTGGACTTATTTTCCAATCAAAAGTACCGACGGTAGGGACTACCACACATAAATGAATGGACATATTTTCAGGCACTGGATGGAGAAAGATCTACTTCCAATTCTAAACAGACCATCATGCTTGGTAATGGATAATGCATCCTATCACAACGCAGTATCAGCGGAAGACAAAGTACCAACTGCATCAAATACAAAGATCAAATTAGGACTTGGCTTGCTAAGGAAAATGTCAGCTTCGATGATACATATTTGAAACCCGAGTTGTTGCACCTGGTGAGGATGACAAATAAGACAAAGGTGTTTCATATTGACAAAATCATTGCGGAATACGGCCACACGTCTTTGCGATTACCTCCATATCATGCTCAATCCGATAGAGCTTGTCTGGGCTAAAGTAAAAGGGCAAGTTGCCGAACAGAACAGGACGTTTAAAATGTGTGATGTTGAAGTTCTGACACGTGAGTCCTTCTCAATGATAGACATGCAGTTCTGGAAGAAGTGTGTTGAACATGTGCTCCGAGAGGAAGACGAGTACTGGCACCGAGATGGATTACAATTTGTCCAGCCAGTAACAATTATCAACCTCATGGAATCGTCAGATTCGGGATGATACAAATCATATTTTGATTACAGACTGAGAAATAGCAACGTATACATTTCCATATCCAAATGCGTCTACCATCATACAATTTGTGGTGAAGTTAAGACACCCTGGGGTCTAATGGTGACCGAAGGGAGGACTAACTGTTGCATATTGTATCCAAGTTCACGATTGCACATAAAGGGCAACACACTTAATTACTTGACCTATCAAGTTAATATGGAGATACACCTATAAATAGAATTGACATGGACAAATTCTAGGGATACTGTAAAATCTAAAATTTGAGCCCCCGTATTTGCAATTGTCATAAAAGATCAAAGGAATTCGCCGATGTGCAAAATCCGTAGCATCTATGGACTACTGGTTAGCTTTATTTTAGCGTCATGGATATTCTAAGGCTGCATGCAAATAATCACTGAGATCCAACAGGTAGTTTTCGAGAAAATCAATTTCAAACGTGCTCACGAATTAATGGACAGACTTATACCACCTTCGTCTGTACTATACGAAGAAAAGAAGGATCACCGTATTACAGATGTAATATGTAACTTACAAACAGAACAGTAATGAGTGACTTGGATATAATGAATGATTATATCGAACATTTTCTTTACCAGTGCTAGCAAGCATCGCCGTCGATGCGTGAAACAGATTGATGCGTGTTTAAACTGCACGTTTTAGCCAGTGTGATGGCCATAGAGAGCACGATCATGCTGACTCACGTGAAAGCTGTTTTATTGCTGCCTGCGGAGATTAGACCAAAAATATGTTGGGAATATATCGATCTCTGTAATATATTCTCATTTTGTGTGCATGTGTAAGAGATGATTTATGGCCGACAGCTCTATCGTATTTCTTTAACCTTCTTTATTATTTACTTTGTGGCTGTTCATTTTATTTATTTATTTGTGTGTGATTATTTTTCTTTGAAGTTACAATTGTGGTGAATGAATATCTTATAAATAAAAAGTCTGTTAGATTTGTTTAAGATGTTGTTAGCTGGAAGTTTAAAGTCCTTACTAATCGTATCTTTACTGTTTATAATTAGCAGCTTTTATAACACTACTTGTATGTGACCTGACTTCACACTCACCCACATACAAACATGTAATACGCATGCATGCATATACACACACATACAGACACCCACTACGGATGCACGAATGTACTCACACCCACATACAGACACGCATACACACACACATACAGACACGCACACACACACACACACATACGGACACGATCTACGCATGCGCGAATGCACTCACACACACACACATACGGACACGATCTACGCATGCGCGAATGCACACATACACACACACATACGGACACGATCTACGCATGCTCGAATGCACTCACATATATATATATATATATATATATATAGCGAGAGAGAGAGGGAGGAGAGAAACACATTTTTAACAGCTAACACCAGCGAAGGAAACAACCTCGGAGAACTCTTAAATGAATTTCTTTTTGCAGACGATCAGGCAATCATATCAACAACAGAAGAACAATTACAACAACACATCAACAGACTCCAGTTAGCATGTAACGAATACAACATGAGAATAAACATTGACAAAACAGAAGTAATGACATTCGCCAGAAAGGAAAGCACTACCAATATCTCCATCGACAATCGCCCACTAAATCACGTAAAAGACTTCACATACCTGGTGAGCATTTTTTCAGCAAACGGAATAATAACTAATGAAACTCAACACAGGTGCAACAAAGCAAATCAAATGATAGGGCAAATGGCGCCAATTTTAAGATGCAAATACGTCACCATGAACACAAAAAGAGCAATGTTCAACACATTCTTTCTCCCCACATTATGTTACCAGTGCCAAACCTGGACGCTGACAACAAACGATAGAAGAAAACTAGTCACAACAGAGATGAAGTGTCTACGCAGAATGCTGGGTGTAACAAGAAGAGACCGGTTGAGAAATGAAGACATCAGGAAAAAAGTGGGTACAACATCAGTACTAGACTTCATCAAGAAACAACAAAATAAATGGTTCGGTCACGTAAGCAGATTACCATCAGACAGTGCACCTCAAAAGCAATGCTGCTCCGATACAATCGGTACAAAGCAAAGATGGACCTCAGAGATAACAGAGGCGACTAAAGAGACTATTTACAAAGCGCATACTAGGGCCCGTTTTAGAAATCTCTTCTTGACCTGACGCTGTGAGGCAAACAGGATTCGAGAAAGAAGAAAGAAGAAGACTTTTTTATATAAGGGGTGAGGTTGGGGTGGGGGATGTAGTGAGCTTGTATGTGCTTGCTCTAATGCACTTTGTAAGCTGTTATTCATTTTCTTAAGGCTATTCTTGATGCCGTAGCTCCATCTTTTGTGGGGTTTTCCTCTAGCTACATACTCGTTACAATTTTCAATGTGACTGTAGTAGACGATAACATTGCATTCTTGTCATTCGTCTCTTGTTGCGTTATATCTGTAACATTATCTTGTTAGTTTGTTATCTTTAATTTGATTATTTGTGACTTTTGTTTTAATAAATCAGTCTTTGATTTGAGTATCATCATTCCATAGTATGTATGACATCTCCGTGGCGTGGTTGAACGATGTTCACATTTCCATCCAAAAACACTCGCTTCGTTTTTTACGTTGAACGATCTGGCAATGATTCTGCGAATTCTGACCTCCCTATAGGTGAGATCTATTTCCTAGTTTACTCTGACACGATCAACTTTGGTCCTGTTTATAAGTAGAGCTCGTAAATGAACAGCTTGACAATTTAGGTAAGAGTAGTAGAAACGTTATTGTCTGGATAGAAGAAACTTAACATTACAATAACATTCTATACAATTTTCACCATGTTATAATTACATCGATAACTCTAACCGATTCTTCTTCTCGAATGCTCCATATCGATCACTTGTTAACCCCTCCATTTGAGTTGTATGTGATCTGAGCCTACGGGCGATTGTGCGTTGTGCCAGTTATGCGCCTACATGTAGGCCAGCACATCCGATTTATGCGATGTGTTATTTACTAGCATAGCTTCCTTATGTCCTACATCAATCGCCTCTTACGACATGCCTTGTAGGTCGCAGGGGTACTACACTTTCCTTCCCTTGTGAACCCAGGTACCACACGGAAGAACCGATGCTGCGAAGTTCGTGTAATGTCTCCGAGATCCTCCTTTGTAAGCATACATGGTTATTCACAGTCAGTTAGTTAGTTAGTTCCTTTCGTGCATAGGCGGCACATAGGGCAGAGGTTTTAGATCTCCATGTGATGCGGTTCGTTGCTAGCAGTTGGAGATCTTGTATGGTTTTACATCCCAATAGTTTACTTTCTTGTAGGATTGTTCTTCGAAGAGTGGTCTTAGGTCTTCCAGTTTTCCTGTTCCCAACTGGTGACCACATAAGGACGCCATATTTACACACATTTACAGTAGTACTGTGATAATGGTCGTATCACTCAAAGGCATCATCCCATTGTGTAGCTGGTATATTTGCTCTTAATATCAACATTTTGCGTGTTGCGTTATTCTGCATTGATTGCTGAAATCTCATTAAGCTGGTACCACTGTACCCACATCCGTTATACCAATCTTATATAAGGAAAGATGGTCTCTTCGTCCGTTATACCAATCTTATATATGTGACCTAGATGGTCTCTCTGTCCGTTATATCAATCTTATATATGTGACCTAGATGGTCTCTCCGTCCGTTATACCAATCTTAAATATGTGGTATATATCCTAGGAGGAGAATCTCTGTGGCTAAGTGATTAAGCCCTTTCTTTCGAGTCGAAGGTCGTGGTTCGAATCCGGACCACGCCGTTTTATTCACGAGTGCATTTTTTTCAGAGACCCCCAGGTTTGTTGCCGGAGCTACGGACTTCGTTCTTTGTGCAATACTCTCGACAGGTGACGTGCAACTTCTGTGGTGTGGGACCGAGCCATATGGGGTAAAACCTGGTGCAATGATGTCAATCCTTGGGCTTTAAAACCATTTAAAAAATCTGTGGTATAGATGATGTTTCCGTCTGTTATATCAATCTTCAATCTGTGATAAAGATCGTGATTCAGTCTGTTATATCAATCTTCAATCTGTGATAAATATCGTGCTTCAGTCTGTTATACTAATATTGAATCTGTGGTAGAGATGATGTCTCAGTTTGTTATACTAATATTGAATGGGTGGTATGTTTAGTGTTTCTATGTACGTTAAAATTAATCTGAAACCGGTTACATAAGATAGTTTCTCAGTTTGCTCTATCATGTGCGTAGCGTAACTGACAACAATTATGAACGTATCTCCTCTGGGGAGCTGATACACCCACCATATTTTATTTGTCTTGCATAATCTCATTTCTTATTTGATCAATTGTGGTTTTTAGTTGTTTGGACCACTTATGTTGCTGTTCCTCACGTTGTTTGGCGAGTTTGCCGCTTCTTTTCTTATGATGTTGCACTATGGTAGATTCTGTTTAATTATTGCATTGTTGAATCACTAGACCAGCTTTTCCCAAAGTGGGTGGTACAGCCCCCTTCCCCAGTGGGCGCTGAAGCGTTCTAGGGAGCCGGTAGTGGTTTCAGAAGAATTTGGGGTTGTTCACGCGATTAGGGTCAGTGGCTCCTTAAAGAAGAAATGAATAATACATATTTTAAAATAAATTATTATTGTGATTTTGCGAATGAATAATCATTTAAAATTTAAATTCTGCATTTTAATTCATCTTATGACCGTCTTACACAATCCATTTTTTCTTCAATTTTCTATTTCATGTAAATAATCATTTGAAATTTACTATGTATTACAGAAATATATATCAATTTTCTATGTCAAAGAGGAAATAGAGCATGTATATATGTGGAGGGGCGTTGGCAAACTTTTATAATGGGGGCGTTATAAAGTTTATGTTGTGCAAAGTGGGCGGTTGGCCGAAAATGTGTGGGAATCTATGCACTAGACCAACTGTGTGATTGAGTCTGTAGACAATGTGGTATACAGAAAACTGGTATTTTCTCGGGTATGACATGCAGTATAAGAAAACTGCTAATTTCTCTCAATAACCATATATTACTGACAGCGTAGACCTGTGAAAGATGAACTATTTATCTCTTCATGTATTTGATATTTAATATGAGTGTTTACTGGGTGTCTCAGCGTTTGTTTCAGTTTCAGTGTTTGTCGCACAATTTTACAGTTAATTCCTGTTGTTTAGTTTCATTACAATAACTTTTTTCTCCATTTTGGGCCACATTATTTACCAGGACCATTTACATATTAATTTGTCTAAAGTATCGATGTGCATCTTTAAGCCCTGTCTAAAGTATTGGTACGAATTTTTAAGCTGTGTCTAAATGATTGAGGTGAATTTTAACCTTTCGTGCTCATACTTTCAAAGGATGAGCTATAAATAGCTTCTATTTTGTTTCTAGGTACTAAACTGAATGTACGCATATAAAGGAAGTATCAATGTATACGTGTTAACATCTTTAGCCCAGAAAGATAACAGACGTGTTAATGCGTCTTTAGAAGTGAATGGGAATAACGTATATATCGCCTTAGCAGTAAAGAGGTTTTGAGCTGTGTCTAAATGATTGATGTGATATTTAAAGCTGTGTTTAAATGATTGATGTGAATTTTAAAGCCGTGTCTAGCGGATTGATGTGCATTTGTAAACGTTTGTGTTGACTGCTATTATCTTTCTATTTTTTCTTTATATTGATGAACAATTTAGTTTGAAATGCCTAGTTTAGCTTAAGAAAGCTTTGTATTGTGTTAAATACCTAGTTTAGCTTAAGAAAGCTTTGTATTGTGTTAAATGCCTAGTTTAGCTTAAGAAAGCTTTGTATTGTGTTAAATGCCTAGTTTAGCTTAAGAAAGCTTTGTATTGTGTTAAATACCTAGTTTAGCTTAAGAAAGCTTTGTATTGTGTTAAATACCTAGTTTAGCTTAAGAAAGCTTTGTATTGTGTTAAATACCTAGTTTAGCTTAAGAAAGCATTGTTTTGTGACCAGGGAAGGAAACACAATATGCTTGCTGGGATTCACTTTGATACCCATGCCAGAATAATTTTTTTTCCAGTTGTTTGCGTGTCATAAAATGACTGTGTTTTAGTCTGTCTATTCTATCCTAGTACATTCGTTTGTGTAATGTCCTTGAGTCTCTTAAATTTCTCTGTCTGTTATAGGGCTATTTTTTTGGTCATACTTTTCCATTGACTGCAGTGCAGTTATACTTTCAACATGGTTGGTTTGAGAGGATCTCTCTCTCTCTCGCGATCGTTCTTTTTGGCCATTGTGATCATTCTTATTGTAATATATAAACAGCCTTTGCCAAGATTATATTTTCACGTCACATCTTCAGCACCATTTGGAGCTCTGGTGCTTATCCTTCGGCAATGTGTCCGGTTTCAGCCAGCGTTTACTCGGTTCGCTCTCCGTTCTGTAGCCATCTAGTGTTTTTACGGTGTGGAGTAGCTAGCCCCACGCCCAACCTTCTTAGTCGCCTCGTACAACATGCGTGGCAGGTAACAGTGGTTCTATTCTTTACACCCCAATTTGGGCCCGTAACCACTCGGATGTAGAGGATCTTAATTCCCTTGTTGTGATGGAGGTTCCTGGTTTTAAATTCAATTTATCTTGTTCAAATTTTGGTTTAGTTTTTGTGAACAAGTTATGATACCATAATTTAAAACATGTTGCGCCCATGTGTGCCAGGGTTCACAAGGTAGCAACACTGCGACCTTCAAGGCATGTCGTAAGAGACGACTGAGCTAGAGGTATAATGAAGCTACTCTAGTAAATAAAAAGCGTTGCAGAAATCGGATATACTGGCGTACTTGTTGACGCATAACTGGCAAAACGTACAATAGCTCTTAGGGTCGGATCACATATAAATCACAATGAGTGGTTAACAATTGGGCGATATGAAGAGTTCGAAGTAGTAACAGAAGACTGTTCGTTGTAGTTATTGAGATCAATAACGTTTGTTGCTCTTTCTCGCTCATAGATGTATTGATCTCATAACTACTTTCAAAGTTACCTTGTTCAAATTGTTTGTTATTTCTCCTATACTTTTACTTTTGGTAGTTATTGTACAAGTCAGGTGATGGCCTCTAGTTCTACATGTGCTCGGTTCGTTCCCTCGTGGAGCCATTAGAATATTTGTCCAGAAATCCTTTTTCTCAGTGTATTTCAGATCAAGTTCCTAGTCCTATCGTTAACGTAAGATAAAACGTCAGCCCCGTGTTCAAGATGAGTATCAATTAACTTTTTAAAAAATTATATCCTATTTTACAGATAAGTCCTTACAATAAATTGATGTTTTCTTGATATAAATAAAACAGAACACTACATTTGTCTCGTGTGTTTTGATTCAAATATAAATTTGATCAGATTTAAAAAAATTGATATTCCCCGGTTACAAATGGTACATATCCGTTTTTCTTATTTTATCTCTGTGTTTTCTCAATACACTAGTGCGGCGTTTCCCAAATGAGACCTTCGCAGTTCAAATTCGAGAAAAGCAGGTTCGAAAGCAATTGTCGGTCAAAATTCATTTACAGATTAAAAAAAATATTCCCACAACATTTTTTACCATCTTCTAAATTACATCGGGAACCCACGCCGGTGCTACGGAGTTCATGCACTGTCGTTTAGATCTTCCTATGTAAGAAAGAGATTGCAGCACACATCGTTACTCACTGAAGTGCAATGATGATAGTCATATAAATCAATCACTAAGGTATGTCACCACAATGCACTTTTGAAGTTGTAAATTTGTTCTAGTCTCTACTTGTCTGAAAATTTCCAAATAAACAATGTCTTGTAGTACTTAGTCAAGTGTACCATATTTATTTATAATTTGATTGGTTTTTCAGTCACAGACTGCCAGTTGGTCGAGTATAATGGGTTCGGTTCTGTGACTGATGTCCCGTCTTGTGAATACAAGATCAGGTGTTGACGTTGATTGTTAGAGTTCCTTGATTATAATACGTTCACTGTCGTCTTCTTGAGTAGAAGCTTTGTGCATCATCTGCTTTCTTAATCAGTTGCAGATTAGTGTCAATTTTCCAGCATTTTCCTATCTCTTGGTGCCGCGACTGCTAATCTCAGAGAATCTTCACAGTGACAGTTGAAATCATTATATCCCTCTCTCTTTCTCTCTCTCTCTCTCTCTTTCTCTTACTCTATCTCTTATCTGTGCGTGCACTTGTGTGTACGATGTGTACTTGATTGATTGATTGATTGATTGATAATAGGACCATCATCATTCCACTTTGATGAGTAACCATGTGTACCCCGATCTCTTTCTTACACAGAAAGATCTCAGCTGCAGTGCAGGAACTCAGTAGCACCAGCGAGAGACCCCGATGTAATTTTGAAGACTGTGAAGATATTTGTGTATAAATTTTATTGATAATCTTTCTTATGAATTATGCCCTTCGACAGCGCTATTCTCGATTTTGAACTGTCAATGGTTCTTTTACTTGCTCACATTGAACACGGCACCTACGTTTTATCGTCCGTCTCCGATATGACTAGGAACTTGATCTCACCTACACTGAGATCAGGGTACTCTGGAAAAATATCCCAATTGTTCCACGAGAAAGCGAACCTGGTACCTTTGACACGAGAGACGAGCACGTAGCCTCTACGCTACACTTGTATCGAGTAAGTCAGAGATTGCTCGAAAGATTGGTTAAACAGATTAAGAGATAACTAGACAAATATGTACTTAGTTGAATATATAAATAGTTACTGTGTCTAAACTAGCTTTACTACCCAACTTAACACCAAGTTTAAGTGGAAATTGTTTCCGATTGTAACGGTTCTCAGACCGACCCAGCATGAGTTGGCCACATAATTACTGTGTGCCGTTGGCAAAATCAAAGCGGGTCTAACACCAATACACCCCAAGGAATGAAAACGGGTACTTTACTTTAATTTATAAAGTGTAGATTATTTCCTGGTGACGTCTGTGGCTAAGGGGATAGTGACTCGGTCTATTAACCCCGACCTTCTGAGTTCGAATCACGCTGCGGGCAGTTTGGTTGCAGATTGTTTCGCGTGTAATTTTACAAAAGGACGATGGCACCACCCGTTCAGAAAGCAATGGCAAACTACTGAACATAATGATGCCTAGAAAAATCACAAACAGCTTTAAAAAGCTGAAAGTTGATTTGCAAAGTCTGTAAAGGATATGCAATTAACTTTTTTTTAGTTTATATCCTATTTTACAGATAGGCCCTTACAATAAATTGATGTTTTCTTGATAGAAATAAAACAGAACACTACATTTGTCTCGTGTGTTTTGATTCAAATATAAATTTGATGAGATTAAAAAAATGTATATTCCCGGTTACAAATGGTACATCTACGTTTTTCTTATTTTATCTCTGTGTTTTCTCAATACACTAGTGCATCGTTTCCTAAAGTGGGCGATACTACCCCCCACAGTGGGCGCTGAAGCGTTCTAGGGGGCGGGGGCGATAGTGGATTCAGAAGAATTGGGGGAGGGTGTTCAGACGATTAGGGGTCAGTGGTCTCCTTAAAAAATAAATTAATAAAAATAATGTTAAAATTATTTTCATCATTTTGTACGTATTGAATAATCGATTTAAAAGTTCCGAATTATGCATTTAATTCATTCTTATGACTTAAACTCATTCATTTAACTTAATTGAAATCATTAATTTGCTCTTACGATCAATTTTTCATTTTTTCATGCATATAATCATTTGAAAATTGACCATGTATGACAGAAATATATTTCAATTTTCTATGTAAAGGAGAAAATAGAGCATGTATATTGTGGGAGGGGGCGTGGAAACTGCTATAATGTGGAGGGCGTTACAAAGTTTATAATGGGCAAAGTGGGCGGTGGGCCAAAAAAGTTTGGGAATCTATGCCCTAGTGCAATGGCTGACTGAACACTCTTTTTCTTAATACATTTGTTGACGCTACTATTTCATAACTCGGCAAAGAAGGCACTTAAAGAGTTGACATTGTCGCGTAGAACCAAACAGTTTTACAACAATAAGATGTCTAAATTTCATGATGTCAGAGATTTTAACTCTCAAGCTTTGTAGGTGACACACAATCAACTCCATAATTAAGATATATAGATATATATATTATCATGTGTCAGGACGGCTGACGTTGACAATCATGGATTTGCACAAGCATCTGTCCTTGATATTAACTAGCAGTTCAGATGTTGACACAGGTCCTTGACAGGAACCCAGAATGTCCATCATATTTTGTATCTGTGTCTTCCTATGTGCCGTTTGTCATTGATTTGACCAGTTATAACAATGTGCTCTAAACCTTCCCTTGTCATAGCAATACCGAAAATGAAAAATATATCATTCGTGTAGTAATAATAAATGTTGACCTCTTTCAACACATCAACGTTAGTCACTTGTGTAGTTCATATGTTTCTCAACATGCACATGCTAAAGTCTGATATAATTGAACTTCAGATATTTGTACTGCTTATGTATTAGTTACTGTTCAGGACTTGCATTCATATTGGTTCTATGTAGCACTGGAGGAATCTCGTTCTAACTTCAACTCAAAATGACTTGTTGCATATATTACCTTGAATTTCCTGAATGCTGTTTTTGCGTGATATATTTATTATATTCGTTATGTCTGATCTGCATATTCCGTCAAATGTGTACATGGTAATTATCATCATCATCAGGTGCCGTCTCCACATCAAAGGTTGGCTGCAATGAATATCCATCATCCTCTGTCTTTCGCCTTGATGTTGCACACTGCCAGACTGTAACCTGTCCATTTCTTAAAGTTTCCCTCTCACTTATCTCTCGGTCTTCCTCTGGCAATACATGGCAATACGGTATTTAAATCGATATACTTGACTTAGTCGCGACTCATTTACTTTGAAGGTACATTTGGATGAAGTATGCCTTTGATAAGAACTTGATTATAACTTCTTCCTTATTGCTATTCTGACTTAGACCTTTAATGTGACTTTCTGTCACAACAATATTAACTAGTTTTTTTAGATCTCTATTTTATTTGACGCAGTACAGAGATAATCTTCAGTATCAATTATGTTACTTATGTTATATACTACTATTCCAGCCAAACCTTTTATTGATTTCAAAATATTTTCTCTGTACATAAAAAATAGTTCAGGTAATAAAAATGTTTAATCATACTTCTGGAACAATCTACTGGAAAGACTATATCCGTTTGTTTACTCAAATGGCAGCTGTTTGTTGATAATATTTATTCTAAATGATTCTTAGATCTTTGCTGTCAACATTAAAACTCGCTAAAATTTCGGAAAAATGTTCATAATTTACTTGGTCAAACGTTTTAGAGTAGCCTTAAAAAGCACTAGTATAATCCCATTCTACTTCTAGTACTCTTTCTCAAAATATTCTTATTGTATACAGCATTGCCAGTGCCCTTGCCTTCAACATAACAACACTGTTCTTAATTAATTTCTAGTACGATTCTGATTCGTATTCTTTTTGTCGTTATTCTTGGCAGTATTTGTGTCATATGACTCATTCGATTAATAGTGATGTGATCTTCCTCGTCAGCTGCTCTTGTTTGTTTTGACAAGGCAATAAATATGGATTTTATTAGGTCGTTTAGTATTATTCTACTGTCATACATATCGTTTAAAAGCATTGTTATTACTATATATATATATATATATATATATATATATATATATGCATACATACATATGTTCAGATATACTGAAGTAAATATAGATGACAAGATATATATACATAGATGATAGATAATCAATATACACGTTTTTGAAGGCAATACAATATGCTTACTCTTGTTGTGTTACACATTTGCACTCTTTATTTATTTCCGTAGGTCTGAATATCTGACGTTTAAATCCTGACATAACTGTCAACCCTCTGGCAGGTCATTATTTTTTTCTCTTAGTCCAAGGCAGTCTTTCTCAACCTTTTTCAGATCATGTCACACTTCATCGCCTCAAATACTGTTTTGTGTCTTACATTAAAACTATAACAACCATCCAATTTCTGAATAAAATAATATAAATTGATACTTCAAATAAAGGAAAGAACATAAGTGAATTATTTTGTAAGTTTGTTATGTTCACACTCATATGTAGGCTATACTAGAAAATGTAATGGCGTATTACATGTATTTACAACTAAATAACAAATAATCAATTCCAGTGATGTATAGATATTAAAATATGCCAGCGAAAGTTGAAAAGTAAGGAAATATATAGAAAGTAAGTTGAATGCTTTTTAAAAAAAGGGGAGTTGTTCTAGCTTGTGCTACGTGTGTTGCATCTGTAGTTGTTAGTCTTTGATATCGCATGATAACTGTGATATTATCTATCCATCGAGTCTTTGGTCTTCCTCGGTATCTACGTCCAATTGCCGGTTGTTATAGACATGAGATAGTATTATTCTCAGTAGGTGATCGAATCATATTATGTGTAGTCTTCTATAATGTTGGAACATGGTGTGATTTCAACAACTTTTCTAATGTTCTCATTTCTCAATCTATCCCACCTTGTAATTATGTTCAGTGGCAACATCTCAATCAAGTAATTTATGAAATCTCTAGTTTAACTCAGAACTAACTAGACACATCTCTTCAGAAAACATAATTTTACTGTTTTTTTCACTATGTTTTTCACTATTTTTTCACTCTGTTTTTCACTCTGTTTTTCAACAAAAGTATAATAAATAAATTATATATTTTCCCGCCCAGTGGTTACCGGGGCCCAAATTACGGGTATAAAGAATAGAACCACTGTTACCTGCCACGCATGTCGTAAGAGATGACTAAGGAGGTTTGGTTGAAATCCAATGCACTTGTCCTAAACGTGTAGAAGTCTATGCGTTTAGGGTACTACTAAACCAATGTGCAACGTATACACGTTCTTGGCAAAGATCAAACATATCACAAAGAGTGATTAAAATTGGTGGTAAAGAACGAACACAAAGAAGAAGAAGAGATATATTTTCCTCTAATAATGTTTCCATATTTCATTTTACCTGACCGTACTTTATTTTCTTTCTTTTATTTTTATACGCGCTACCATTTCTGGTCGAGATAACAAACGAAACAATAATTGCTCGAACATTTTCAAAATGTCTGAAGTAAAATTGCTTCTTAGATTATGTTTGACTGAAAATGTCAAAGGATGTTGTCAGACAAAATACAGACTTGAAGAATATTTGAGATTTGTTTCGAGAACACTATTTAACGTTTTAAATAAATAGTTTCACTGAGAAAATTTATCAATTTAGTTATCAACATTACCTTGTTATAGAAACTACTCATGGTTTGTGACGTCCACAGCAAGGTCAGATAGTGATATTTTCCCGTGTCTATAACGTTGGAAAGATCCATTGTGTCTGAACACTATGACTATAAGTTCTTCAACACATTGTGACGAATAACAGTTACACAACCAATAGTGGCAAATTTGAAAAGACTATAAATACTACACGTAAGTTTGTGTCCATGTACAATGAGGAGTAATGGCAGAGGCGGCTAGTCATTAAGGGCCAGTGGGGCCGGGCCCCACCAAAAATAAGGTGTAACGTGTATTTATTATTTTATACATTAAAATATATCCTAATCGAAACCATGATTTTTCCGAAAATATCTGTCTGGCCCCACCAACAAAACTGATCACGAGCCGCCACTGAGTAATGGTATGGTGAAGTTTAATCAGGCAATGTACGGAAATCTACAAATCTAGGGTGGTCAGACCAGACCAGATCTGGAGATAACTGTGGGTAGGCTGCAGTGATACTCAGTAAATTGAGCATTATGGACAAAGTCACGTGTGTATAGTATCACATAAGTAAGCAACAAGTTAATTAAATATAAAACTAACACCAATCCCACGTTTCGATCACATATCTTTATCAAGGACATAGACACAATTATCAAATCTCCAACCATTCTTCTTACTATTCTGTCTATGTCCTTGATTAAGTTTAATCGTAAGTGTCTTCAGGGAGGGGAAGGGTGAAATTGCCCATTCCTATAAAATGGCTTTTTGATCAAAAAGTTTGATGCGAATAGGGTATTCCCCATTTCCGCGTAGTATTCTACTAACTAAATTGTTTTTAAATTCGATTTGCCCATATCCCCTTGGGAAAGTTTATGTCGACACCCTTGGAATGTTTTCGTGTTCCTTAAAACGACATGTGAGTACACTTTCTACAAACATTAATATTATCTGTAGCAACAACAGAATGTAGCAATGATATATTTGATTATTACAGTATTATTAACTATTTATATAACATATCTCATAGAATTGACAACAGACTCATGATCATTAGAATAACAATTCATTCGTTTTCAGAAGAAACTAGTACAAGAGATTCTTATCAATGAACACAGTTATCGTTTGGTCTTTGTCTGAGATGGACAGAAATAAAGTGGAGGAAAGCAGCATGATGCGAATGCTTCTTCTTCGAAGGCTCCATACTGACGACTTGTAACCACCCTTTGTGATTTGTATGTGATTCGAGACTATCAGCGATTTTACTTTGTGCCAGTTTTGTGACTACAAGTAGGCAAGCACATCCGATTTCTGCGACGCTTTTTATATACTAGAGTAGCTTCCTTAGACAATTATTTCATAGCCTCTTACTACATGCCTTGCAGGTAGCAGTGTTACTATTTTTCCTCCCTTGCAAGCTCCGGCAACACACGGTGTGATGCGAATGCAAATCAGTTTGTTTGAATAGAAAGCATTATGGGGGAAGATACAGAAAATGTTTGGAAACCCTTCTAAGAATGTATGAATGTTGATGTCGCTGTGACGTGGAGGTAATGTCATATCCTCTCGCTCCAAAAGTATTTGGTTCGTTCCCTGAGTAAAGTGACTGGGATATATTCCAGAGATCCGAGATTTTAATGTAGATAAGATAAAGTTCTTAGTCCTACGAACAAAAAAAATTTAGCGCTCTTGCTCAAGTTGAGCCCTTAAAAGAATCCATGATAGTTGAAGAGCGATAAAAGTTGGTTGTGAAGCCGCTGCATGTACAAAATTAATTAAAAAGCTTAAGAATAAAATGTGTACAAAAATATTCACCATTGTTAAAATTATATGGGGATCTTTACCGTTGCGAAGGAGTTCATGCACTGGGGTATATATCTTCCTGCTTTTGGAGCAGACATCCATCAGTGAGCATACACTTTTAACATCTACTGAAAACTGAGCACTTATGGGTACGCAGACAGGACTATGACGCTGATTCAGAAACCTATAAACAAATTACACGAAACAAAGTCTACATAATAGGCAAATGAAATGACTGCTGTATTCTAACGATTTGAATTCAGCACAAATATTCACGCGTCCATGACACCAGACCGTCACGTTATATGTTAGTTTATCGTCACAAGACAGGGAAATCACGTGACACTACCGTTTGTCAGCTCTGACTAATCAATAAGACAAGTAGTAGCACAGTAATCGCACAACTGCTGTGATATTTGAAGTTTCGTTTACAATGTTTATTTGTTTGTATGTGTGTGAGTTACTGCGTGATCGTTGCAAATTACTGCTGCTATGTCGATGGGACAACTCTTCAGAAATTCATTGTAAGCACTGTGAAGAGTTCCAGCCCTTTGTTGGAATCCCATGGTGATTTATCAACCTTTGAAATTGCTGTGAGATTTTACACAAACTACAGCTGAGAGTATCGATACCTTGGTGTCATGTCGGTTCGTCTTCTGCACGCGTACAGCACGCTATAGTTGATAGACAGGAAGAGAAAATTATAAAATGCAAATGTTGCTGACAATTCATTGGAGATGCTGTCATTTGCAGACATTAATGATGCCGCTTCAGTCTGGTTCTTGCATTTCGTGATTTACATGTGACGGGCTGTGCTTCCATGAGAGGTGAGCAAAAGAAAAATATATCGCTATTTGTTGCAACTTTAAGATAGAGACAAAAATCAGTTTTACTATAAAGACATTTGCTGTCATGTCGTGACCAGGTCACGTGCTATCATTTATAGATAGATCGCTTATATCATAATGTGAAAATAACACTCGTTGTCATATCGTGACCGGGTCACGTTCTCCCACGTGTAGAGAAGAAGTATTACAATGCGAAAACATTCATTATGATATCGTGACTATGTCACGTTTTGTTCTATCATGCCTAGAGAATCATAGTAATGTGAAAACATTCGTTGTTATATCGTCACTATGTCACGTTTTGTTCTATCGTGTCTAGAGGATACGAATCACAATGTGAAACCATTCGTTGTTATATCGTCACTATGTCACGTTTTGTTCTATCGTGTCTAGAGGATATGAATCACAATGTGAAAATATTCCTTGTTATATCGTGACTATGACACGTTTTGTTCTATCTTGTCTAGAGGAGAAGTATCGCAATGTAAAATCATTCGTTGGAATATCGTGACTATGTCACATTTTGTTCTATTTTGTCTAGATAGATCACATGTATCGTTACGTAAACACAAAATTCGTTGTTATCTCCTGGTCTGGACATATTATATCTAGATACATAACACGTATTATTATGTGGAGAAAATTGCTTTCTCGTGTTCTAGCCATTGCATATTCTATTGACTAATTAGATGTATCATTATGTGAAAATTGTATTCTTTCTTATGTCTAGTGTGGGCGTGGTCATTTGCTTAGATATATCACATATATCATTATGTGAATAAAGTATTCTATGTCATGTCCTGGCCTAGTTAGATTTTATTAGTTAGCTAGATCACATATATCATATGTGAATAAAGTATTCTATGTCATTGTCCTGGTCTAGTTAGATTTTATTAGTTAGCTAGATCACATATATCATATGTGAATAAAGTATTCTATGTCATGTCCTGGCCTAGTTAGATTTTATTAGTTAGCTAGATCACATATATCATATGTGAATAAAGTATTCTATGTCATGTCCTGGCCTAGTTAGATTTTATTAGTTAGCTAGATCACATATATCATATGTGAATAAAGTATTCTATGTCATGTCCTTTCCTAGTTAGATTTTATTAGTTAGCTAGATCACATATATCATATGTGAATAAAGTATTCTATGTCATGTCCTTTCCTAGTTAGATTTTATTAGTTAGCTAGATCACATATATCATATGTGAATAAAGTATTCTATGTCATGTCCTTTCCTAGTTAGATTTTATTAGTTAGCTAGATCACATATATCATATGTGAATAAAGTATTCTATGTCATGTCCTTTCCTAGTTAGATTTTATTAGTTAGCTAGATCACATATATCATATGTGAATAAAGTATTCTATGTCATGTCCTTTCCTAGTTAGATTTTATTAGTTAGCTAGATCACATATATCATATGTGAATAAAGTATTCTATGTCATGTCCTTTCCTAGTTAGATTTTATTAGTTAGCTAGATCACATATATCATATGTGAATAAAGTATTCTATGTCATGTCCTGGCCTAGTTAGATTTTATTAGTTAGCTAGATCACATATATCATTATTTGAAAATGGTGTTCTATGGCTTGTCCTGACCTAGTTAAATTTTATTATTGTGATAGATCACATATATCAATATATAAAAACATTATTTTTTTTGTCATTTCTGTCCGGTATTGTATATTCTATTGTCCAGCTAGATCACATATGTCATTATGTGAAAACAGTATTTATGTCACATCCTGTACGATGAGGGATATTATATTGTCTAGAGAGATCATTTATATATATTAATATCTAAAATACCACTGCAACCTACAATGCATGTCGTAAGAGACGACTTGTGTAAACTCTAGGGATGCTACCCTAGTAAATAAAAAGTAGCGCATAAATTAAATGTGCTGGTCTACTCGTAAGCGCATAACTGGCTCAACGTACAATTTCTCTTAGGCTCAGATCACATACAAATCACACAGAGTGGTTGACATGTGATCGATATGGAGCTTTCGATGAAGAAGGAAAAGATAGAACACATTGTAACAACCGGTAAATTCGAGGGAAGACGTGAGGAAAACAAAGATGGAATATTTTGGACAGCCCGACTTCATGTCACGGAAGAGCGTTAACATCTGAGATGACAGTAAACACCAGAAACAGAGATTTGTGGATATCCATGATCTCCTACGCCAGCTGACACGGCACCTGATGATGACATGTTTTCTAGTGTTTAAAGTCCACTCCTGAAGTATGTTATCTAGTGTCTGAAGTCCACTCCTGAAGTATGTTATCTAGTGTCTGAAATCCACTCCTGAAGTATGTTATCTAGTGTCTGAAGTCCACTCCTGAAGTATGTTATCTAGTGTCTGAAGTCCACTCCTGAAGTATGTTATCTAGTGTCTGAAGTCCACTCCTGAAGTATGTTATCTAGTATCTTCTTCTTCTTCAGCGATCTCTGGTCATGAGCTTAATTTACTGTGGACCACAACTGGGCAGTCAGCTTCAGGTCTGTCAGGTTTCCCAAAGCTTAGTTTTCAGGTCGATTGGGTGTGGCCACATGTTGCTTCTCAGCTCACCCAGGAGAGGACAGTCTTGCAGGATATGCTCTGCTGACAATGGCAGAGAGCTGTTTGACTTATTCCTAGTCTATATAAGTGTTTGAAGTCCAGTCCTGAAGTATGTTTTCTTGTGTCTTCATTTCAGTCACGAAGTTTGTGTTCTAGCGTCTTAATTTTAGTTCTGAAGTATGTTTTCTAGTGTCTTCATTCCAGTACTGAAGTATGTTTTCTAGTGTCTTCATTCCAGTACTGAAGTATGTTTTCTAGTGTCTTCATTCCAGTACTGAAGTATGTTTTCTAGTGTCTTCATTCCAGTACTGAAGTATGTTTTCTAGTGTCTTCATTCCAGTACTGAAGTATGTTTTCTAGTGTCTTCATTCCGGTCCTGAAGTGTTTTGTCTAGTGTCTTCATTTTAGCCTCGAAGTCTGTGTTTTAGTAATTGCATTGTAGTCCTACATAGACATTGCGTGACAGATCTTCGTTCTATAAATATGGTAAAACAATCTGCAGTGATTAGTACTCAGACGATACTGTATATTCTGTGTGTTCCCTGAAGGCTGGTCTACTGTATTAGATGTGTTTACGGGGATCGAGAGAGAGAGAGAAAATGTGTTTACTGTTTCCATTCTTTCCGTTAGATATAAACGTTTATTTTTCTATGAATACTTATATTAATTATACTTTCTAAACAAACCACATATACCATTATGTTACATTTACCATAACTGTCGTGTCTTCATCAACTTATACATCCTTTGATTCCTGGTAAACGTTTACCACATACATTGTTATGTTCACACTAGAATCATTGCAGTGTTGTCTCAAACAATAATGTAGGCGTCTAAGAGGCCTACAGCCGAAGGATTGGCTTCATTGCACCACGTTTTCCCCAATATGGCTTGGTCCATCTCCGCTGAAATGACACTGCATCTTCCACAAGTACTGTACAAAGTTAGAACTCCGTAGGTCAGCAATAATCCTACTGGTCCCTGGAAAAAAATTCCCTCGTAAACAGAACGGCGAGGTTCAAGATTCGAATCCACGACTGTCGGAACGAAAGACAATGGTTCAACCACTCAGCCATTGAGACCCCCAACTATAAGCGTATAATCTTGTAATATATATATGTATAGTTATGGTCATTTGATTGTTATATAATTTTCTCAACTCTGTTGTTATTATGAGCAGTGATGATCACTTTTGTTATATAACGTTGGTGCATGCGACTCGGTCTTGGTTCGAATCCACAACCTTCAAAATGACAGGCAAACGTTTTATCTACCTCACAGTAGAGACCCATAATGTTGGCAATTTTGAGTTCGATAATATTGATCAATCTTTTGTTCTATAATGTAGATTATTATTTTACTTGAAATCGTTGACCACACTTTGTTATATAATGTTAGCAATTCTTATTTTAGATAATGTTGCTAATGTTTCTTCTTCTTCGTCTTCGACGACAAACGCTACATATCGAACACTTGTTAACCACTCTTTGTGATTTATATGTTATCTAAGCATAAGAGCGATTGTACGTTGTGCCAGTTATGCGCCTACCATTAGGCCTGCACATCCGATATCTGCGGCGCTTTTTATTTACTAGGGTAGCTTCCCTATGACCTACCTAAATCGCCTCTTGCGGCATGCCTTGTAGGTTGCGGTGTTACTATTTTTGGGTAAAAAAATTCAGGAACTAACAGTGTATTCCTCAATGTTATCTATGGTATATTTGGTTATTTGATCACGTTTATAAGAGTAAAACTCCAGTGGGCCCCGGCAAAACGCGGGCGGGTAAAGTTTAAATTAGTTAGTGTTATTGTATTTTCATCTACAAATTGTTTCTAATTATTTTATGTTAAAAGTGGTAACTATTATGTCAACATTTGTATGTTTCTCTCTTTCTCTCTCTCTCGTTCGTCTGTCAGTGATCAAACTACATCACCAGTAGCTTCATTGATCTGTGTGGTTCGCCTCAGGTCATCCGTAGAGTTCCCTCACGTTCGGAAAATGGTGCAATCTCGCCAAGTTATATTTTATCTGTCCTCCATTTCAAGACAAGACATATGAAGTTTGTGTTCTGCAGTTTCTGGGATCAGCCCACAAGTACACGGGCTATCTCACTCTTACTACGCATTATGCACAGCCTGGATTATTAGTTTACAGTGTTCTGTTAGGACTTTACAAAAATGATCTATACTTTTCGTAACAGTAAGTTTTTTTTTCATCTGTTGTTGGCGTATATAGTTAAACTTATTTGTTTTCATTGTTTATTGAAATAGGATAGCATTATACTTGTCATTTGTTAATATCAAATGTTATTTTTTTATAACTTTATCAGCGATATGTTCACCAACAAAAAGATCCGACTATGCAAAATCGGTCTAGAATTCATTACAACGCTGTTTCTATGGTAACAATATTGCGTTGTAGTAAATGGAATATTAACTATATTCAGTGGCGGCTCGTCATTAAGGACAATTGGGGCCAGGTCCCACCAAAAATAATGTGTAGCGTGTAATTATTATTCTAGAAATTATGTGTTCATAATCATTACTTTTAACGTGATACTGGTTAGCTTTGAAAGTTGAATATAACGCTAAGGATCATATACAGTCTTGCTTATAACTCTGTGAGACAAAACAGATTTGGAGAGAAGAAAGAAAAGTAAGTCTGGCCCCACCAACAAAAATGATCACGAGCAGTCACTGACTATATTATGTCAGTGGTTTCTGAGATGTTTATCAAATATCTTATTGATTGATATATACAGCAATCATAAATTGAATATTGTTATAAAACGGTAGATTAGATATGCTTTTCTCTTATCTCTCCTACATTTATGATTATGTCTCTGATAAAAGAAAAACTTAAAGATTGTATGCAGTCATTCAATGTATTATATGAAAGTTCAGAAATCTAGTATATATATATTTGATTGAAGCAACATGTATCAACTTATGGTATGTGTAGTTATGCTTCTGATACAAGAGGAAAACTGTAGTATAATTGTTACTTATTTGATAAAATAATGTTGATGGTTGTCAATCTACATCTGGTGTTCATGTTAAGTTGTTTAACGCAATTATTGTATACTGTTGAAAGAAAGTTTTATCGTCAATAAACATCACATGCACGCTTGGTTTTTTTTTATTCAATCTTCATTAGTTTTTGCTTATATATATATATATATATATCAAATCTCTCAGTTAGTATGGGATTGTTTTTTATCGTAGATGTTACGATGTCAACTCTTATTACAATGTCGCTATGATAAAGTGTTTAAGATTATTTTCTGTGTTTTAGAAATTGTAGGTTCGAATTTGAACCGAGTCAGATGTACCATTTTTTCTGGAGATCCTCAGAATTGTAGCTGGAGCTAGGTTGTTCGTGTTTTGTCCAATTCTCTCAGTGATGTGCAATTTTGTCTTGGAGGAAAGAAGCAATATAGGGAAACCCGGTGAAATGACGTCATTCTTTCGTATTTAGAACAATTTAGGTCAACCCATTCTCAATTGGGTGTCACATAAAGAATTGGATGTCATATAAACAATTGGGTGTCTCATAAACAATTGGATGTCACATAAACATTAAGAAATAAATGCGGTTAGTATGATGTTCATCACATCATCTATCGTCTACCGCTGGTAAAAACAAATTTAGGAATTAACAATGTATTCCTCAGTGTTCTCTATTCTATATTAGATTATTTGATCACGTTTATACAAATGGAGTATTTGATTGATTAATATCTGTAAAAGACATGCATATGTGAGAGCATATATAAAGATCATGCTCGTCAGTTCTAATAAGATATCAGTGTAATGGAAAGAAGAAATGATATACTAAACCACCTTACAAAGCTAGTATGATGGTTCACATTGTGCAGTCCGCACTAACGATAGCCAAAGCGACTAGTTAATTAAACTGAAACCGGAGTAAAGCAAGGTTGTATTTTATCTCCGTGATCTTTGAAGTTGTCAGTGATTGGGTGATGAGAAAGTTTTGCAGGGGCGAAATTGGAATCGACTGGGTAGAAAATAGTCAACTGGAAGATTTTGGTTCTTGCAAACAATATTGCATTGTTAAATTAAAAAAACAACAAAGATATGCACAGAAAAAAGGTAATTTATCATCCATACCATCAACAGTTGGACTGTCGACTAGCTATGCAAAGAAAATATAATAAAGACACATATGGCAAATAATGTAGATATCTCGATGGAATCAAGCATAATGAAAATAAGAGAGTTGTTCACCTACTCGAGTAGTAATTTTATTGCACGGAATACTACCAAATATATATTACTACGAATTGCTAAAGCAACATCAGCTTTTAAAATTCTAAATAATGGAACAGTAAATTATATAATTTTAAAACTAAATAACACATTTCCAAATGCAATGTTCTATCGATACTAACAAATTCCAACAACAGTTGGAAGATGAATGAAGATATAGAAGGTAAATTAAATGCATTTGAAAATAGATTGTTAAAAATGATGAACATACAATGAGACGAATTCAGGAGAAGTGATGAAATCAAAGAAATGTCTAGTCAACAATTAGTAACAACTGTTATAAGAAAGAGATGATGAAGATTTGTTGGCACTAAGAGAAAAATGATCAATGAATCACAAAGCAGCCATTGGAGTGGCAGACAATGGGCTTAAGAAAAAATGACCGCTTCAAACTATCAAAGCGAGTGTGGGACAACACAAAACTGACATTGCAGACGAAGATTCAAATATTGTCGAGCCTGTGTAATTAGTTCTTTACTATATGGCTCAGAAACATGGACAGTCTACTCAAGACACGAGAGGAGACTTAACAACTTTGACCTTCGATGTCTCCGCAAGATTATGAACATCAGGTGGTACGACAAGATAACCAACTCTGAAGTACTGCAACGTGCTAATATGCCTTCCATCATGGGCATGCTCAGCAGTAGACAACTAAGATGGTTGGGGCATGTGAGCAGAATGGAAACTTGTCGCATACCAAAACAAATGTTGTTCTGTGAACTTTCGGAGGAAGAGGCACCAGGGCAGACCACTACTCAGATATAAAGATGTCTGCAAAGCCTCAATGAAAACATTTTCTATAGGTCCCAGCACATGGGAAAAACTATCTGATGACAGAGTTGTGTGGAAAGCCAAATTGCGAAAAGGCGCAGAGTCTTTTGAGAAGAGACTTATGTATGAGCTGAACGACAAGAGAGAAAAACGAAAACTCAGAAGTTGTCACTGAAAACACTTGCAATTGACCGTCTGTAAAGACGAAAAAGGTCATATATATATATATATATATATATATATATATATATATATATATATTATATATATATAGACAGACAGATAGATAAATATAAATGAAGGCATGTGGACGGACTAGTGGGTGGAAGGGTGGACGGACGGATGAATAGGTAGATGGATGGGTTAGTGGGTGGATGAATGGCTAGGTTCCAGTGAACAAGGGGTTAAAAAACGCTGACGCTGGATATGACACACTTTGCGAAAACCAGATGGGAATATAAAAGAAGGGTCCTTTCCAAGAACCAGCATGGACAGTTAAAGAAGGGAGGGAGAACAAGAAATACACGGAGACTGTATTTGGAGGCAGAGATCAACAATATAAAGAAGAGCCAGAGGTAGCTGCATGGACTCCAGAGGGTAGGCGAAAGCGTGGAAGACCCAAGATGACCTGGAGGAGAACGATAGAGCAAGAGCTGAAGGAAATGAATCATAGCTGGAACACAATACAGAGGAAGGCCATGAACAGGGAATAATGGTGTACGTTTGTTGTTGCCCTAAACGCCAAGGGCGTAACAGGCTAAAGAGAGAGAGGTAGCTGCAGGTGATAGCAAGCGATAGGAAGACTTGGTATAAGTTTATTGAGAGCATATGCCCCAGTTCGGGTTTAAAAGGCATATATATAGAAAGATAGATAGAACACAGTTGGATGCATAAATGTGAAAATCTAAATGAAATTAGCATAAAAACATTCAGATAGACAGACATCCACCGATAGAAAAACAGAGGAACGTGACATCGAGAAGAAATAACATACACAAATGTATCACTGCATGCAACATACAAACATTAAGACACACATAAATACACCAATTGCTAACCTAATTTGTGCATCTTACACACCACTTCCCTGACACATAACCACACAAGACAAATGTATATCCTGACACTCGGCAGAGCTCATCACAAGTTTCAATCGATTACAAATTATACGTTAACATTCTTATTTCTTCGCTAGTTTCCACCTCTCTCGTTTGCGGGTTGGAGGTTCAAGACTGAGGTAATTCAAGACAATGACTCTATCACCAAAAGCAAATCCACTGTATTAGTCAACATGAATAATTAACTGAGAAAAGTCACATTCTTGCTCTAGATAGTAAGAGGTGTCCAGCACCCACCACAATTGCATTTCACATTTTCAGTACCAAGAAACGACAATACTTTTGGGGGTTTTCGATGTTGGCCAGTGAATATTAGTAGCAGTACACGACTTTCATTAATCCTACTGTAGTGTTTGTATATGTCGTCCCCAGACACAAACTGAATAGAACCGCTTCATTTCCCTATAAGGTGCTAGACTTGCTAAAACTGTTTCCTTTCTCCCCGTACCCAGGGGCAAATCTTGAAGAGCGGGAGATTCTCATTGTCCAAGATTGCTGGAACTGGAACGCGTATTGACTTACTGATTTCCGTGAGCTGGAGTCAAGTGCTTCCTCTAATCTCTACCAATGATCAACGTGTCTAGTCACTTTCTCTCTTCGTCTTTTTCTAATTTCTCAACTTTTTCTCTCAAATAGAGTTCCTAAATTGGAAGAGAGTGTGGTTACCGTGTCTCCATTCGTCCACCCGTCCGCCTGTTCATCCGTTCGCCTGTCCGCCTGTCTGTGTCTGACTGTCTATATATCTGTTTATCTTTCTGTCTGTCTATCTGTCTATCTTTCTGTCTGTCTATCTATCGGTCTATCTGTCTGTCTGTCTATTTGTCTGTCTGTCTGTCTATATGTCTGTCTGATCTGTCTATGTCTCTGTCTGTATGTCTGTCCTTCCGTCCGTGCGTTCGTCCGTCCGCCCGCCCGCCTACTTGTCTGCCTGTCTCTCTGCCTGCCTGCCTTCCTGCCAGCCTGCAGTCGGTCGGTCTGTCAGTCGGGCACAGACTCTCAACCAACCTACGCTCCTCCTTCTTATACTTATATTAATTTATAATTATATAAACCAACTCCTCTGAATATTATAAATCTCTGCCACCAAATGTATTCCCCATGTATCTATAAACTTTCCTCTTTTGTTTTTCCTGCTGGTTCCAGAAAAAGAACAATATTGATATACTTTCCTCGTGTTTACTCAAAGTGTGCCCTTACCAGAGCCAATGTCTGTTCTTGAACTCTTAATTCACTGGGATATGTCTCGTTTTTTGCTATGTTCCACATGTGTTACCATATCATACAATCTCAGTCCCTTTATTCTACACAGACACCAGTCGATGAATGTTTGGAAATTATTAGTTATTGTTTTAATCATTTTCCATATTCCTGACCCATCCATCAGAGCTGTTTTAACATTTGAGTTCAACATTATAACTGTGGTTCAAGAATTAATTTTTTAAAGACCTTAACACATTTTTTAGAGCGATTAAAGAAGCTCATCTTACCTGAATCTGTAATACATTTACAAGATTTAATTTTATGTGTTTTCATTAATTTAGTTTTCGCTACGTTACGATAAATATTTAATTTCAGACACTATTTTTGCAACTGACATCAGTTTCTCTATGTTATTCTGTGATGTGGAGATGAGAATATTGCATATCGTATCACTGATGTTTTTTAACATCATATTTTGAAGATGTCATATTGCGCTCTGTCTGCATATTTTCTTTGACATTTCTCATTATATTTTCGAGGAAAATTGTATATACTCTCTAGTGGACTACTTTTGGAGAACATGGCCATCATGGAAGGAGGCAAAATGGCAAAGAGGAGATGAGAAAGACCACGGAGTAGATGGATTCAGGATGTTACTAGTGGTTTAAGCATGACCGCTGCAGAGGCAGGACATCTATGCTATGAACGAGAGAAATTCCGAAGATGCAAAATTCTGATCAGGACACGCTATTTGATGATGCTGGACTTCTTTAGAAAAATATCACACCAACCTGTTGTTCCACAATCTCTTGTTGATCTAAATCATAGATTTCCAAACTTTTTCTGCCCACCGCCCACTTTGAACGACATAAACTTTGTAATCCCCCTCCACATTATAACAGTTTGCACCCCCTCCACATATATATACACATGCTCTATTTTCAATTTGACGTAGAAAATTGATATATATTTCTGCCATACATGGTAAATTTTCAAATGATTATATACATGAAATAGAAATATGATGAAAAAATAAATCGTGTAAGATGGGCATAAGATGAATTAAAATGCATAATTCAAATTTTTTATTGATTATCCAGTAGCAAAATCACGAAAAACACCCCCTCACCAATGCATCTGAACCCACTGTCGCCCCCTGGAAACCTTCAGCGCACACTGGGGCACGTACCGGCCACTTTGGGAACCCATGATCTAAATAGATACTTATAATTAAACGTATTGCATGGGGTGAAAAGATCAATTCTGTGAGTAGTTACAAAACACAGTATTAGACGCTGGTCAAGATAATGTCTTTGAAAATCTATAAAATATGACTACATATGTACTTATTGATTGCTAATATAATTAATTTGGGAGTTTTTGTGGCATGGAGGTAAATCCTGATCCATCGCTCCAAAAGTACTCAATTCGTGCCCCAAGTGGATCGTTTTCTTTAGAGATCCCTGATCTCCGTGTAGTTGAGGTGGAGTTCCTAGTTCTATCGGAAACTGGTGATAACAGGTAGGTATCGTGTTCAAGTAAGCGCGTAAAAGATCCCTTGGCATGTAAAAATCTACAAGTGTGGGCATCAAAGCAGCTGTCCGGGAATAAAAAATCATTAAAAATATTAAAATAAAATGTCAAAGAAATGTTACCTCATCCAAATTATCGCACGAAGTTCGTGCACTGCCGCTGAAATATTTCCGTGTAAGATAGAAATCAGTCACATATGGTTTAGTTTTATCAATAAATTAATCAATCTATTAATCTAAAGTTGAATCTATAATTTCTTGTTCTTTATAACTTTCTAATATCATCTTAAATAACATCTATTTCATCTTCAATTTTCTAACAAATTCTTCGTTATATAATTTTTAATATAACGTTAATTGCATGGCTAATCATCTGATTTTGAGAATGTCGGTGTAAATCGTCTCGTATGTAGAACTACAACAATTGAATGTTTCATTCAGCAAATGTTTAACGATGTTTACTTGCGAAAGAAATAGAATTCCTTCTTCTTCTGTGTTCGCCCATTATGTATTCAATCGTAGTCATCATGTCTGGTTTAGCGCTTCTGACTTATTTTGCGTGAAAGCCCACTTACTGTTTTATTGGTGTCCCTCGCCACGCAGGCAAACTGTCTCCAACTTCAGAGGTTCTTGAAGTGTAGATCCTCAAGTGTGATTTGAGAATTCCTGCTAATTTAATGATAAACTTTCACTTAAACCTTCAGAAAAAATTAATACAAAAATTGCTGAAATAAAAGTTGACAAATAAATATAAGACATTGTGACAGCCGGTAAAATCATTGTGAGACGAGATAGAAAATACAATAAATAACATTCTGGATACTTTAGCTTCATAGAAAACACAAAAGAATCAAAATCGAAACTGATAGTTAGAAGAACCATGGACAGAAGTTTGTGGAGATCCATTATCGCCTACGCCAGTCGTCATGGTATGTGATGATATGTGGCGGTTCGTGATCCTATTTGTTGGTGGGGCGAGACATAAATTTTCGGAAAAATCATGGTTTCAGTTAGGATATATTTTAATGTATAAAATGCCCGTCTGCCCAGCGTGTTCGTAACGCGTTGGACTACGGGTGACTATCCCTTTGTGTGTGCGGGTTCAATTCCGCGGTATGGCAGAAAAAGCCACAGATTCCCCAGATTTACGGTGTTCGTGGCACCGAACCCAAGGGTTACGATGTCCATGGTACCGAGCTGAAGAGCTGAAAAGCTCAAGTGCTTCTGGATCGGAAAAAAATGTATACAATAATAAATACACGTAACACCTTATATTTGGTGGGGCCCAGTCCCATTGACCCTTGATGACGAGCCGCCACTGGTGATGATATTGCGACGAACAAATTTTCTTCCTCTATGTCTACGTCTGTTCTATTATCTGTCTGATTCGCCGACTGTTTGTGTTATTCTCCGCCAGGAGTTAATTCTTATTTTTCATATTTTTTGGCCTAAATTCCCCAATGAAACCACAAAGGATTGTTCTCTAAGCTGAAAACAGTGCCAAGGATTAAAGAGGTTTTAATCCCATCACTAACAAATAAATGAGTTCATGTTGTTAGATTAAATTAATATACATGTTCATTCGTCTCCTTGTTTTTTATTCTTATTTCTATATGTTATTACGAACATCTAAACAAATAACAAATAAACTTCAGGTGAGGTCTATCAAATACTGTGTTTACTTAGTATGTTGGTATGCATCAGAAACACAGCTAAGGATTTAGAAGACAGAATTCGCCCGAGTGGTTACCGGGGCCCAAATTTGGGGTGTAAAGAATATAACCACTGTTACCTGTCACGCATGTCGTAAGAGGCGACTAGGAGGTTTGGCTGCAGTCCGATGCAAATGTCCTAAACGTGTAGAAGTCTATGCGTTTAGGGACCTACCAAACCAATGTGCAAAGTATACACGTTCTTGGCAAAGATCAAACATATCACAAACAGTGATTAAAGTTCGTTGTAAAGAACGAACGCAAAGAAGAAGAAGATAAAATTAATACCTTTGAGATGTAGATATACAGTAGAATAGATCGTATTTCAAGAAAATAAAAACTGGTAAATAAAGAAATTCATGAAGAATTGGTAATGAGGAAAGATTTACTACAGGAAATACAATTCTAACAAATACAATATTTCGGACACATAACGAGACGTGACACATTGATCAAAACCTTATCAAACGGAAATGTTTCAGGACGACAAGCAAGAGGAAGACCGAATCATAAAAAGTCGAAGAGAAAAATCAAGAGATGGACAAATTTCGTACTGTCAGAGTTAAAGGCAAAAGACATTGGATCTTGGAGGCCATTGCAGTCAACCTTCGATGTGAAGACGGCACTAACAATTATCCATACGTTATTAATTTTTAACATTTCAATTTTTATTCTATCTTTCTCTCTCTACTCTCTTTTCTACTCTCTTTTCTATCCTCTTCTCTTCTCTCATCTCGTCTCTTCTCTCTTTCTCTCTCTCTTCTCTCTCTCTTTTTCTCGCTCTTTCTATCTCCTCTGTCTCTTCCTTCTCTCTCTCTTTCTTCTCTCTCTCTCTCTTCTCTCTCTCTTTCCTATCCTCTTTCTTCTCCTCTTCTCTTCCTCTCTTCTCTCTCTCTCTCGTTCTCCTTCTCTTTTTCCATCGCTCTTTCTATCTCGCTCTGTCTCTCTTCTTCTCCTCTCTCTTCTCTTTTCTCTTCTCTTTCTATCTCTTCTTCTTCTCCTTTTCTTCTTCTCTCTCTCTCTTTCTCTCTATCTCTTTCTATCTCCTTTCTCTTTTTTTCTACCTCTCTCTCTCTTTCTCTCTCTCTTTCTCTCTCTTTCTCTCTCTATTTCTCTCTCTATCTCTCTGAGCTCTCTGTCTCTCTATATCACTTCCAATCCACTTTAGCGCATCATTGTCTATTTAAACATATTTGGAGTAAACCAATTACATGCCGCTTTAGCCTTTCATTTTCATTTGGATTATCATCTGTCCTTCAGATCTCAGTATTTTCACATGGGCCTTCTATGTATGATACTCCATGTATCATTCTGTATCATCGATGTCTGTTATAAGACATTGCTAGAATGATGTATTGATAGAATGATGTATTGCTAGAATGATGTATCTATTTTATGTCTATTTCTTTAGATCACTGGACCTCCTTATTTGCTAAATTTATTATTTGTATCATAGTTCCGCCATATGCATGTTATAATTTCTTTCTTCCATTATAACGAGTCGCAGTGTATATTATTTCCGTAATAACGAGTCACAGTGTATATTATTTCCATTATAACGAGTCACAGTGTATAGTATTTCCATTATAACGAGTCACAGTGTATAGTATTTCCATTATAACGAGTCACAGTGTATATTATTTCCATTATAACGAGTGGGTAGATGAGGTGTGGAGGGATGTGTGGCACTCGTGTTTATTAATACATTTTTCATTGACATTCTTCTTTATATTGATTTATTCAATGTTGCATCCATCAATTATACAGAGTGTTCAACTTAAAAGCAGCCCCAGTCATAAATATAAATTTGCCAGGTACGCATTGCATCTCGTATATTTACTATTTAAACCGGTTCTGACTAGCTTGTCCTACGTCACATTTGTTCATCGCCTCTTCCCGCACTATAATTACACACCATCACACAACCTTGACCTATACTACGTCATAACTGAACCTTCTCATTTCCATACAATAATGCCAGATTAGCTCCTTTCCCAAGCTGCTTTTAAGTTGAACACCTGTGGCTGCTTTAAGTTGAACACCCTGTATAACATATGTTATGTTCCTCTCATGTGTACAGACTGATTTTATTTTATTAATTTGTGCTCTTGTTTTACGACTCCGTGTATATTTGTAAACAATTTTCTACCAAACATTTACATTTTCATATTTTCCAAGTAATTTTATCAACGTTGTTATCTTATAATAATATCTGATTAATTATAATATCATTACGTTAAATATTTCTATTTTTCTGTTTTTCTCTTTTTCGTCTACCATATCGTTTTTTCTTTATTTGCTCTGCTTGTTCGCTTAATTGTTTTCTGCTGGTCACTTTATATCTGTATTTCTGAATTTACCATCTTTGTGTCCCCTTTTTTTCATCGTCTTTTCTTTCTCCTTCTTCTTTTGTCGTCACACTGCTACCGGGTTGTTACCCAGTGTCGTGGTTTTCTGTTTTTGTCTTGCGCTGTTCTGGTGGCTTGTGTGATTGTTATCTTTGCTCTTTCACAGGATTCTGCTACGCCATCTAACCATCTTTTCCGTGGTCTTCCTCTTGCCTTCTTTCCCGATGTTCTGTTGTAGAAGACTCTGTATACTGTGGAGTTTAGATGCATTCTTATTAAGTGGCCAAACCACTTCATTCTTTGTTTATCTATGTAATTCAAGCACGGTTTTGTGCCAACTTTCTTTCTTATGCTGATGTTGGTGATTCTGTCTTTTCTTGTGTTGTTGGTAACTTTTCGCAGGCAACGCATTTCACATGTAGTTATTTTTGACTGTTGCTCAATGCCATTTTGGCTCTGGTAACACAAGTAGGTATAAATGCCTTCTTTATAGTTATATTTTCTGTCACGCTGCTGTTTTCTCTCTCTCTCTCTCTCTCTCTCTCTTAATTACTGTTCGTCTGAAGTTTTCATGCCAAACTTAAAGAAATAACATTAACAATTCAGTGTTCTCTTGTTATTTGTCTATAATTTGTTTGTACTCAAAGATTGCTTTCAATATCGCTGAGAAATGTTTCGTACCAGAACAAAAACATCTGCATGACTAAGGGGGTAAATATGAGAAGCAGAGTATGTTTACAGTGTAGAAAGCAATACATAACATGACAACATATGTTTGGGTTGTCACATCGTGAGATGTGTTGGTTGTGGTGTGACAGGCTGTAATGTCGCTGTTATTTATTGTTTAGACTATTCTCAAAGTGTTGTAGTGAAATCATTACAATAAAACACGAAAACAAACTCTAATCGTTCTGTTTGTTGCAAAGTGTGTAAAATTTTCTTCTGTTTTGTTGACATTTCGTTTTATTTTTCTATTTAATTACTTGTTTAGTTAGTCACATGATAACAGCGATAGCATAGTGAATAGTGCACTTGTTTATTAGTCGCGTGGTCTGGGCTCAACTCCAAAGTAGAGTGACATTGTTTTCTAGCGTAATGACTCTCAGGTCGACCTAGCTTATGTTGGATACCAGAAAAGCACTGGCAAATAAAGATGACCACGTTATAAACACTTCCTACCCCATCTTGTACTGATCTTAAATAACAAAATATGATCCTAATATCTATTCTCCCAAAGGATGTAGGTGTTTTCTGTGGCTAAGTGGTTAAGTGGCTAGTGGTTAAGTGGCTAAGTGGTTAAGTGGCTAAGTGGTTAAGTGGCTAGTGGTTAAGTGGTTAAGTGGTTAAGTGGCTAGTGGTTAAGTGGCTAAGTGGTTAAGTGGCTAAGTGGTTAAGTGGTTAAGTGGTTAAGTGGCTAAGTGGTTAAGTGGTTAAGTGGTTAAGTGGCTAAGTGGTTAAGTGGTTAAGTGGTTAAGTGGTTAAGTGGCTAAGTGTGTTAAGTGGCTAAGTGGCTAGTGGTTAAGTGGTTAAGTGGTTAAGTGGCTAAGTGGTTAAGTGGCTAAGTGGTTAAGTGGTTAAGTGGCTAAGTGGTTAAGTGGCTAAGTGGCTAAGTGGTTAAGTGGCTAAGTGGTTAAGTGGCTAAGTGGTTAAGCCGTTGTTTTGCGTTCCGAATGTCGTGGTTCGAATCGGACCGGGGTCAAAGGCGCAAAGGGATCTTCGAAGACATGGCACGTCACCAGGTGAGAGTATTGCACAATGCACAGACTCCGTATGTCCGGCAACAATTTAAGGGATCTCTGTGTAATAAAATGCACTGGTGAACAGAACGGCGCGGTCAGTATTTCAGCACACGAACTTCATAAGGAAAGGCGAATGCGATGTCTTAACTACTTTGTCGTTGGTCTATTGTACTACATGTAAGAACTTGAATATGAGAGGAGAATTTCACATTTATTGTTATGAGGCAAAGGCGCATGGGGTCAACGCCGAGCCGGGATTAGTGAGCTGGCACTAATCAAGAGCCTACCCCACCTCCACGTGGTGACCCTGGAAACAGACAATGATGTCTGTCTGGCTAAGCGGGCAGGGATCGAGGGAGAGCTACTCTAGTATAGGTAGTGATGCAGACGTAGTCACGTTGGATGAGATCCGCTCGTTACACAGACGAGCAGAATCCCAGAGTGACTATTAATGCACATCTCTCCCGACCGATGGGAAAAGCTGAACGGATAATCATAAAGGGTTGAGAGGTGCATACAGAGAAGAGACGTGCGCCCGCGTGGGGCGAAACTCGTTCCCCGACATCCAGGACCGAGTTCAGTTGCCCATGGGCCCCCATAGGGCGAAACTTGGAGCCCTGAGGTGGGGGCCCGAGTTGAGCTCCGTGTCCGGACAATATAGAGGAATGATGAATGTGTGCAAGGTGAGAACTAATAAACACGGTGGGCAGGAACCGGGACAGAGCAAACACGCATGCGAACGATGCACGGATGGGCCCACCGGTGGAACAGACGTGCACGGCGCTGATTGTGGAGCAACGATGGGGCGTGGCAAGCGTAGGAGTCAGCGGCCTACCCAAATTTGCAGAAATAACTGGAAAGCCCAGCATAAGCTTGAATCCTTTTCTCGTTTCCGCTCGCAGGATACTACTACTGCCTTGTAGTTAGATTGCGGACAAGCAAAGACTAGCGGAGGAAACCGTACACAAAACTGGACGGTAGGCAAACCAAGTAGTCCAAAAATAAACAGGTAACCTGGGCAGATGACGCTCAATAGCCCAGGAGGGGAGGTCGTCTAATGGTCCAAACCCTAAAAGCAAATAGCAACCTGCTGCCTTGCAGGTCGGCTGAGAACAGTCAAAGGCTGACGGAGAGCGAACCCAGTAAACGTTGGTGGAAATCGGACACATCGCCGAATGACAAGCACCAGAGCTCCAAATGGTACTGAAGATGTAACGTAAAAAACGTTCTTGGCAAAGGCTGTTTATGTATGACAATGAGAATGATCAAAATGGCCAAAGAGAACGATCACGAGAGAGAGAGAGAGAGAGAGAGATAATCCGGACTGCGCCGTTCTGTTCACAAATACATTTTTTTTTTCAGATACCCTTAGGATTGTTACCTAAGTTACAGAATTTGTGCTGTGTGCAATACTCTCAGCAAGTGGTTTGCCACTTGAGTGGGATCGAGCTATACAACCTGGTGCAACGTCATCAAACCGTCGTCTGTAGACCCATTATCCCCCAAACTACCTCATCGTATGAAAAATAGTTTCTTACTAACTTACTTTTGACTACTTTTTAACGCGGTTTTTTTCAATTTGTTTTCAATTCAGTTTTTCATACTTTGTATTTATTACATACGAGCTATGTATCATACAGTTTCCTTACAAACTAGGTTTCAATTGTTAGCTATGATGAGACTAATTTAGTAAACCTGAATCTATAATTCTTCGGTATTGTATACTTCTCTACGTCTTCCTCACAGTTCCGTTCATTACATTGTCTATATCCTTTCACTTTTTAGTCTATGTACATTTAACCTTTACATTACTGTTGTATTGTTCAAACGTAGATGTGATAAATGCTTTTTTGTGCGTATTTCAATAGCTTTTTGTACATACCACACACGTTTCAGTTAAGTCTATGTATTACTGTACATATGTAACACTGTCACATTACTTATTATATAAGGAAATACGGCAGTAAAACTAACAAGTAACAACAAATTATTGTAGTTTTACAAAGTTCAAAAACAATATACAACTAACTATTTACCACTATATTAGTTAGTTAGTTTAGTTAGTTTGTTCCTTTCGTGCCAAAGGCGGCACATAGGGCAGAGGTTTTAGATCTCCATATGATGCGGTTCTTTGCTAGCAGTTGGAGATCTTGTATGGTTTTACATCCCAATAGTTTACTTTCTTGTTGGATGGTTCTTCGAAGAGTGGTCTTTGGTCTTCCACGTTTTCTTTTCCCAACTGGTGACCACATAAGGACTTGTCGATTTATTCCGCTGTATATTGTTGTTATATTTATAAATTTGTTTCACTTTGTGTATATTTGTATAATAATGAAATACCGTTACCTGTAGTTGATTGAAACAATTTGAACTAAGTTGCTAATATTATTTGTAATTTTGTTTCTTTTCTCTATTTTCCATTATTACATCGAGATTAAGCAAATTCAATATTCTCATTTCAATTTCCTCAATTCAATTACTTTTTAGCTGTCATTGTGTATTTAATTTGTTGGATTAATCTGAATTTGATTTTACATAATCCTAATCAACTTACTTTTATCTATTGTGTGCTTGCCTGTCTTGAATTTGAATTTGCCACCCTGTATTAGACATCTGATATGTACATCTTTGACAGGTGGGTGCAAGAGAAAAGGGTTGTGGACACAGTCTCTTAATTTAATTTCTGCATGTCAACCAACGTCTGACAAAAAATATGGCCCGGTATTAATTTTTGTTTTGTATTGTTTGGATGACCCGCTCACCACGATATACCCACAGCAAAACTCGTTCTTAGGTTGAACTTGCTGGGCCTTGGCTTAAAGAAGTTTTATTTTCCTAACTAAACAAATTAACAAACATCATCTCAGAGAAGGTTATATAATAAAGAAATTTAAGTTCTCGTCTCATATCCGAGTTCTTACATGTAGTACAATAGAACAACGACTAAGTCGTTAAGCTATCGCTTTCGCCTTTCCTTATAAAGTTCGTAGGTTGGAATCCTGACTGCGTGGTTCAGTTAACGAGTGCATTTTAATTCACAGATATCCCTTAAATTGTTGCCGAACCTACAGAGTCCGTGCATTGTGCAATACTCTCGCCAGGTGGCGTGCCATTTCTTCGAAGAGGCACCGAGCCATAGGGCGTAAAACCGGATGCAATGAAGCTATTTTTAGTCTTTATATCATTTTTTATATACTGAATGTTCTACATGAAATAGGTTAATGAAAAAAGTTCGAATCTGCAACTCTAACCAGACTGCAAGAACATGAATATCAGGGGCGGCTCGTCATTAAGGGCCAGTGGGGCCCGGTCCCACCAAAAATATTGAGTAACCTGTACTTAATATTTTAGACATTATTTGTTCATAATTATTACTTTCAAAGAGATACTGATTAGCTTTGAAAGTTGATATATAACGCTAAAATATCATACACAGTCTGAAATTTGAAATTCATAATCTTTTACCCCAAATTAGTATACGCCTCTGGTCATTAGGGACCAGTAAGAACCGTCTTACCAAACCAAAAAGAATTAACTCTTTCCACGCTTTAAGCCGCACACTGCGCCACGGCGGAAGTCCGTTGCACGCTTTAAGCCGCACACTGTGCCATAGAGTTGCTTCCCTTATAAGAAGTCTTTCTAGTTTTACTTCTACTGGTTTACTTATACTACTTTTCCACCTTGTTATTCTATTGGGTTGCCCAGTTTTCTTCAATTTAGTATATAATAATATATATATGTTTATTTATTGACGAGTAGTTGGGATCGTAATTTAAAAATTTTTTTTTTTTTTTACTTCCTTGAATTAACTGCTTAAAAATTGAGAAAATAAATGGGCGTGGAAAGAGCGTTTCCCCTCGCAGATAACTACTACTGCCTTGTAGTTGATTGGGGACAATCAAAGGCTAGTAGAGCAAACCGTACACAAAACTAGACGGCAGGGAAACCAAGCAGTCCAAAAAAAGACTGGTAAACTATTCAGATGACGCTCAACAACCGGGAGGGAAGGTTGTCTAAGGGTAGCTACCATAAAATAAAATAGCAACCTGTTGCCTTGCAGGTTGGCTAGGACACCCGAGGCGACGGAGAGCGAACCCAGTAAACGCTGGTTAAAACCGGACACATCGCCGAAGGATAAGCACCAGAGCTCTAAATGGCGCTAAAGTGTGACGAAATACACCATGCTAATGCTGCATGAATCAGATTTCCACATGAAAGCAGAATTTATGGGAAATCTGGTACATCAGTCTAAGCGGTGATCGCTCGAGGGAAAGAGAAATAAAGAGAGGGAGAGAGATAGAGAAAGGGGTAATAACTTTCCGGAATAGACAAGAAATAGTAAATACTCCAAAAACCCAAATTTTTTCAAATTTTTGCCGGCCTCACCAAACAAAAATGACCACGAGTCGCCACTGCTGAATATATTTGTTCGGCCATCATTACTAACCAATCATGTATGAATATATCTATACAGTTCATATTGATTATGTTCTCTGGGTGTACTGTTCATGTTATTCTCTTACAATATATACGTATGCATGTATATACAAATACATTGAGGCAGACAAGAATGATATGCTGGAAGCCAACGTAGAATAGTAAACCAACACTAAACTGGTGTCGTTAGTCGCCGGACACACTGAGGAAGTGATCGGGCCACGTATACACTATTTGATTCGATGTGCCGTGATGATGATCTGTTGACTAAACTAAACAGTGAGTACAGCAAGAAACACACATGAACCCTAACCTCCAAGTTGTAAAACGAAGCAGAGTGAGGGTTAATACTGTGTATGTACTGTTGTAGATAATGAGGGTTAATACTGTGTATGTACTGTTGTAGATATTAAATCTGATATTCATACTATATCATACCAGCTGGTGTAGGCGATCATAAATCTTCAGAAACGCCTATCCAAACTGCTGACTACCAGTTCCGTTGTTATCAGTTCCGATGTTATGCGTTCTAATGTTATCCGTTCCAATGTTATCCATTCCAATGTTATCCATTCCAATGTTATCAGTTCCAATGTTATCCATTTCAATGTTATCAGTTCCAATGTTATCCATTTCAATGTCATCCTTTCCGCTTTTATCAGTTCCAATGTTATCAGTTCCAATGTTATCAGTTCCAGTGTTATCATTTCCGATGTTATCAGTTCTGATGTTATCAGTTCTGATTATATCAGTTCCGACGATATCAGTTTCTTGAATCTCTCTTTCTTGAATCCTTTACATCCTACTTCAGTGCCTGCATTCGTATTCTTTAACGTTGACCAAACATATATCGGATTTCATCACTTCTCCTGGATTCGTCCAATTTAATGTTCATTATTGTTGGCAGAAATCAATTTTCAAATGCATTCAACTTACTTTCTATATCTTTAGTCATTTTCCAACTCTCGCTAGCATATGTTAAGATTGTTACTACATTGGAATTGAAAATTCGTAATCTATTTTCAAAACTATATAATTTGCAGTTCTATATTTTATTTAGACTTTTAAAAGCTCATGCTGTTTTGACAATTCGTAGCATAATTTCTTTTTTAGCAATTACAGTGCAATCAAAATTGCTACTCAAATAGGTGGATTGCTGTTATTTTTTTCATTTTCGATTCCAGGTGAATGCATTATTTGCCATATGTGTCTTCACCTATTTATATTTGTAGTGTATATATATTAGATATTCGTCTTGCCTTCGCTCTCTAGTCATCTGCTAAAGAAAACGTATGACTAGTGTTGCTGCTCTCATACACAAAGTATGATCATATCCTTCTACAAACGATTCATAAGTTCCTATTGATTGAAACAATACGGTAGATTACTTGGATCTTAATGATTTCTGTTCCTTGTGAAATTAAAGAACTGTTACTTCTAAACGATTTCTATTTTAGTAAAGTTTTTGTGCATTATATTACATTCTAATGACATTTTTCTTGTAAAACTGTTTCAAACATCGTTTAGATTATCATCTGTTATTCCTTCGTGTATTTCACTGATATATTTGTTTTGTTGACTAATTAATAAGACTGTTCATAAGGTCATGTTGTGCGTTCAGATCGATTTCCCTTATTTAATCACACGTTGTTTTGATTGGGATTTCGTTTTATATGACACACAGGGCCGTGCCGTGCTATGATGTAGAGAGGCGGCCGCATCAGGCGTCACATTAGGGGGCGGCAAGCAACCAAATCACAATTATAATTGAAGGTTATTTTAAGGGAAAACCATTTGAGGGACGGCATTTCGAAGACTTGCATCATACTGAGAAAATATACCGCACTGCCCTGATGACACACATATTTGGATCTTTATTAAAACTGGCACCTCTTGTTTGTAGTTTTTCCCAATATTTGCTTTGTGTCTACATCTATATCCTCTTCCATTACAGTTTGACACGTAATGATTCCACAAGGGATTTTCATTGTTGACGTTCTGTCGTTTTTCTACTAATTGCTTCCCACGCCAGGTCACAATCTTTCAACTCCCTTAACCACAGTTCTGCTCTATGTTTCTTTTGAATTTCCAGGTCATCGTTCTTATCCGTTGTCCCTCGGAGAGCTGTCCTAACCAATGCCACATCTGACATACAACATACATTCCTAATGCATCACTATCTTTGTTTTTTAATGATGGTTTCCAATGACGCTCAGTTTGTTATATTTTGTAAGCTATTCGTCTGCTATTCTATTTAGCCAGAAAATGTTCAGGATTCTTCAGAAAAATGTATTTTGGAATGTCTCCAACTTGTGTAGGATGTTGTGGGTGACTTTCCAGCACTTCATCATCATCATCAGGTGCTGCGCCGGTTGACGTAGGCGATCATGGATCTCCACAAATCTATGTGGTTGGTTTTGCTATCAACTCAGATGTTGACGCTCTACCGTGCCATAAAGTCAGGCTATTACATTTTCTCTATCTGTCTTCCTCTGTCTAGTTTACCCTCGATTTTACCAGTTGTCATAATGTGTTCTAAACTTCCAGCACTTACTAATGCATAATAACATTGTCAGAACAATACTTATATATATATATATATTCCACGAGAAGAGAAGATAAAAACAAGAAACAGAAGAGCTTTTCAGGGGCTGTGATGAATGCGGCTTTCTACAAGGGACATGCAACTGTTTGACTTGATATTCCAAGTTCGGTTTTAAGAGTGAATCGTTTGAAGTTTAAATTTTTGTTGATCGTGGGGAAAGATTTACTTGCTCTCTTGATTGTTCCAGTGACTTCCTTTTTGTTCTGAATAACAATTGCTGCGATTGCTATACGTCCTAGGTAAGTTATCTCCC